>CM068373.1:354270716-354744197 GCA_034769895.1 Magicicada septendecula
TCATAAATTTATTTAACAAAACCTGCACAAGAAAATGTAGATTTAATTTTACTACATATATGTAGATATACTTTAAAAAATCAATAATAAAAAAATGTTATAATTACCCCAATGAGGAAAAGTAATATAGCAGCAGTTGTTTGTAGCCCAATCATTGTGACCGACTCGTCGAGCAGTAACAGACACTGACAACCAGATGATGAATCCCTTTATATACAGTGTAGTATAAAAGCATTCCCACTAACAGGCATGAAACTTGTGCCATGCGTGAAGAATTAATTTGCTCATTGTTTTATGGTCAAAGTACTTTTATGAAAAGTATATTTATATTAATGTTATTATTATCTTTTCTATTATTGTACGTATTATAATTTTTTTATTGTTGACCTTTAATATTATTACATGTATTATATAATGTAACAGTTGTTGAACTCGATTTTCATGAGTCACTGGTAGCATAATTCTGAATTAATAAACTTTTTCACCCTTTACATAGTATCTTCTCTTAGTCTTCTCCAAGTCAAGGTATAGGCTGACGGTCTGTTCTGCTTTTATTGAAGCCATTTCTTCCTTGGTTTACCTATATCTCATGTTCCTTGAGATCTGTATCTTATTACTTGTTTAGGTAGTCTAATATCTTCCATTCTCTCATTATCTCAATATGCTGCCACCATTATATTTGTCCTTCCCTTATTCTGCTGGCATAGAATACACATTTAACTCAGTTCTTATACCTTCATTTCATAATTGATTTCTAAGGGTGTAACCTTTGGTTTTTTCAAGAACTTCACTTCACTTGTTTGTATTCTTTGTTCATCATTTCTCACCATTGTCCAAGTTTCACCTCCATAAGTTAAAACAGTGTTGCCATTACTTTATAAAATTTTATAATTTCCTTGTCTTATTTCCAAGTGTTCTATGTATAGTACCACATATCATTTGAAATCTATTAATTTTTATATCAATGTCATTATCATACTCGTCGCACCCTAGAAATTTTAAAAGAAATACCTCTTCTATAGACTCATTGTTTATAATTATCTTGGAACATATCTGATTCTTTCCTCTAAAGGCCATAACTTTTGTTTCCTAGGTTGATGTTCTAAGATTGTATTCTTTGCATTCTTTGCATAGTATTTGAATTCAAATTTATATTTTGATGACGTCAACTTCTGTTCACTTTATAGCATTAAGAAACTGTTTTTGTTATGTAGCTTTCTCCCAAAGTGTGGGCCACAGCAAGTGTATGGTTTCAATAATAAATTATAATTTGTATCAATTGTTATATTCACAAACAGAAATTAAAATATTGCTTAACACTACGTGGACAATCCCCAATCAGCGTTTTCAAGAATTTCAGCTCACAGTCAGATAGAAAAAAATATATATATAAAATTAGAAAGGCTGATGATGGGATCACTAAGGATCACAAAACATGTTCCAAATAAGGGAAAAATAACGTCTTGAGGGAAAGAAAATATAAATTTAAATATATATTGCAACAGTACATATATTTGAATATTTGCCCAGGGCGGTATGTTTGTAAATATTTAGCATAGAAAGTATATGATGAACAGTTTTTAACAAATTATGCAAGCTCAGAATTGTCAGTTAGTGTACACCTGCCCTGCGTGAATACAGCGCTTGTGTGTTTGTGTGTGTGAATGCAAGCTATGACAGGAAGATGGGGTGACGCGTACGGCTGTAATCAGGTTTTAACGGGATAAAAATAAACTAATTAATACGTTTTAAACCTGTGAATGAAGACTTACCAAAATTATAAAGACACCATTACATTAAGGAATTTTTAATGAATATGGTGATATAAAAATTATTGCAAAATGTGCATTAATAAAGAGGCTGGGTAATTTAATGTTAATTACTAGTGTAATTAAATAGTAATTAATAAGTGTGTTATATGTGAGTGACCAGGAAAAAATTATGCAAACGATGATATCGCTCGTGCTACGAGTGTGTTTACGAAATCGCGAAAATGAACCAAAAAGTCATTTGTAATTAAAAGGACTCTTTGCACAAAGTGACAATATCTAATAGGTCGAAAACAGTCCTGGACCTGTCAGATCGCCATCCAGTATAAATACCACCAGCAATTTTGGGGCGGTCTGAGACTCAAGAAATCTTCACACAACATCACACTGCCGGTCTGCCGATCGATTAGGACCACACACACCAAGACGTATGGAGGAACTATGGACCATCACAAACAACAACCAGTAGAGACAGAGAACACAGCATCAGCATAATCATCATCATCATCATCAAATACTCGGGATTCAGGACACACACACAACACACACACAACGGTAACGGCAGATGTACGCAGGTGATGAATAAACAATTATATTTTTTTTGTTGGTGAAAAGAACTTTCAAAAAGAAAATTATAAAATTATACATGAACAATAAAGACTTAAAGTTTTAAATTTAAATAGTAGTTAAAGTAAATAATTTAATTGAATAAGAAAATTTTAAAAATACTAATCTTCTGTTATATGTTAAAATTTGGGTGTGTCAGTAGAATTAAATAATAGGTTGAAAGTAAATGTTATTATTTTATTTTTGTTTATAGCAACAAGTAATTTTATTCTTGAGTTTAATATTATTTTTGTTTGTATATGAACTGCTATTAGCCGATGCAGAGCAACATATCATTTCATTCTACAGCCAGCAGATGGAACCATGAAGGACGAGTGACTGTAGGACAACCAGTGGAACCGGAAAACGCAAGAGGAAATCCAGTAGGAGAGGTCCGACACATCACCGGAGAACATGGGTACAATCTGCAGTTCAAAGAACTCACTTTAAATGTAAAAAAAGATTTTAATCTAACATATATAATTAACCCTGAGATTCAAGAGTCAACAATAAACAAATGCATGAGAATTATTAAATGAATTACAATATATAAATCAATTTTAACACTAAACCCCACAGATAAATAAATCGCCATTTTGTACAGCACTACTGGTTTAATACGCTTATTTCTTTTATTAATAAATTATTAAAAAACCAAAAGACTGGTGAGGTTACTTTTGGAATTTGTGAACCACTCTGACAACTATAGTGAAGCGATTCGAGATATAATGTTTTTACAAAAGTATATAGGTACGGTACTACAAACTATCAGAGTGGCTGAAAATAGTTAATTCACAATCCAAGTAAGTAAAACAACCTAGACACTTAAGATACCTATTTATGGAGAATATTTTCAGGAATGGTGAAGCAGCGTAGTCCAGATTTACGATGAGTGCAAATTTTATTTCAGTGTTAAATAACAAGTAATCAGATTTATTTTAATTTTTCATTACATACAAGCCCCAAAAGACAGGTACGTAACATTATTGGCACACCAACGTGTGGCTTATAACCAAACGAACCCATCACTACAACTCGTTTAATTATAATATAAAATTAACAATAGTATATTTCTGTGATCTCCCTTTATATATCTAGTCTTCAAATAATTTCATTTTACGGTTATAATCAGACCATTCTCTAGTGTTGGTTTGGAACACCACATATGTATAATACACACTGTATCTTAATCACCCTGAAGCACCTGGACCTTTAAGAAGCCACTATGTTGTGGGTTAAAATTTTTAGATCTCAAATTTTACTATTTGTATACAATTTTTTTTTGTATTGCTTTCATGACAAAATTACTTGGTCACCAAATACAAATGAATGATGTATTCATATAACAGTTTTGGTACTATAAACAAATTTGAGGTTTTACATATGACAATTTTTTCTGAGAGGAAAATTGGAGTACTCTCCTGCACTTTCTACTGATATAATTGATTACAAAATAATTTTGTTATGATTTTATATATTTTAAAATTTTTCCAAAACAGAAAACTATAGGGGTATTAGTTTACTCATAAATTGTATGTCAAAATATATAAATTATTTCTAAAAACCAGGCTGTTAGGCTATGGTTTGTTGGTGTGAAACAGCATCATGTTGGCAAAGTATCAATTCTTCTCTCAGGTATTCTCCTCAGGCCACCATAAAAAATGTATGATCAATGTAATGATTCAAACTATTTCTGAAGTCACACTGCTTGAGGAATAGTCTAGTTTCCAGAAAGGACATTCATGTGTTGACGATGTTTTCATTTCAGAAAATAGAGAATTTAATTTAAAGACATGCTTAGCATTCATAGACTATGAGAAGGCATTAGATCGTATTCATAAAGACAAATTTTGGTCAATACTGAAAAAATAGGATCTCCCAGACATTTAATCAAAACAGTACAATCACTTTTCAGTAACACAATTGTAATTAACATGGGTATTGGATCTGGAACATAGATCTGACTCTGGAAATTAAAACTAATAATGCCATAAGGCATGGATGTGATTTATCACCAAAACCATTTATCACCGATGACCTTGTAAGAGGATGATAGAAAGTTGCACTATCAGGTATATAAAATTAGTCAGCATGAACTTTTAGGGACAAAGCTCTTTTCTGATGATCATGCTGCAACCAACCTAGAACAGTGAGGACAAATTGCAATTGGCTGCCACACAGGTACAACCTATTGAGTGATACAATTTAAAAATATCAATGAAAAATTCTAATACAATGGGATGCGTAGGAAAAGATTCAGCACAAATAAAATTCATAATTCCCAATCAAATGCTCAAACAGGTAGCCCATTTTAATTATTTGGGGTGTGATATAATATATGAGGAGGAAAAGACATTTCAAAGAAGACTGACGAGTACTGAATTATATGTGGCCTTATAAAATGAACTTTGAAGGGATGGTGAGAGATACTCAAAGTTTTATAATGTGATGGTAGTCCCCATTTTGTTGTTGTATGGATCAGAAACATGTGCCATTAGGGATAGAGACTTTATCTTAATCCTCAGAAAGGAGATTTCTTTGATCAGTCAAATGTACAAGACTGAACGAATAAAAAGAAATTGTATGAGGCAAGAGTCAGATGTACAAACTGGTAATAGAAATAACATCACAGTATAAAGAAATATGGAGGGACCATGTTATGCATATGTCACTGATTAGAATACCAAGGCTATTAGTTATAAGACTGTGGGAAAGCAAAGTGCTTGGAGACCACGGATAAGATGGTGAAGATGGAACATCCAGGTGCCTATAATCCTGGCAAGCAAGAAGAAGAAGAAGAAGAAGAAGAAGAGTTTTCCAATCTTTTTATGTTATGAAATTTTTGGAACTGTTATGAACTGAGTAGGAAAGCAGAGAAGAAAGAGGAATGCCAAGCTGCTGCCAGCCAGGCTGTGGGGCTGCTAACACACACACACAGAGTGTTTTTTTAAAGTATGATAATTCAGAGGATGGATTATTTTAATCTGATGGAGGAACAACATGTGTTCCAAAAGTTGTATGGTGCATTTACAATGAAGTCATAAGATAACTTATTTATTTACACGCTAATTTATTAATATAAATTTATATTAACCTATCATAAATTTATTTAACAAAACCTGCACAAGAAAATGTAGATTTAATTTTACTACATATATGTAGATATACTTTAAAAAATCAATAATAAAAAAATGTTATAATTACCCCAATGAGGAAAAGTAATATAGCAGCAGTTGTTTGTAGCCCAATCATTGTGACCGACTACTCGAGCAGTAACAGACACTGACAACCGGATGATGAATCCCTTTATATACAGTGTAGTATAAAAGCATTCCCACTAACAGGCATGAAACTTGTGCCATGCGTGAAGAATGAATTTGCTCATTGTTTTATGGTCAAAGTACTTTTATGAAAAGTATATTTATATTAATGTTATTATTATCTTTTCTATTATTGTACGTATTATATTTTTTTTATTGTTGACCTTTAACATTATTACATGTATTATGTAATGTAACAATTGTTGAACTCGATTTTCATGAGTCACTGGTAGCATAATTCTGAATTAATAAACTTTTTCACCCTTTACATTGTATCTTCTCTTAGTCTTCTCCAAGTCAAGGTATAGGCTGACGGCCTGTTCTGCTTTTATTGAAGCCATTTCTTCCTTGGTTTACCTATATCTCATGTTCCTTGAGATCTGTATCTTATTACTTGTTTAGGTAGTCTAATATCTTCCATTCTCTCATTATCTCAATATGCTGCCTCCATTATATTTGTCCTTCCCTTATTCTGCTGGCCATAGAATATACATTTAACTCAGTTCTTATACCTTCATTTCATAATTGATTTCTAAGGGTGTAACCTTTGGTTTTTTTCAAGAACTTCACTTCACTTGTTTGTATTCTTTGTTCATCATTTCTCACCATTGTCCAAGTTTCACCTCTATAAGTTAAAACATTGTTGCCATTACTTTATACAATTTTATAATTTCCTTGTCTTATTTCCAAGTGTTCTATGTATAGTACCACATATCATTTGAAATCTATTAATTTTTATATCAATGTCATTATCATACTCGTCGCACCCTAGAAATTTTAAAAGAAATACATCTTCTATAGACTCATTGTTTATAATTATCTTGGAACATATCTGATTCTTTCCTCTAAAGGCCATAACTTTTGTTTCCTAGGTTGATGTTCTAAGATTGTATTCTTTGCATTCTTTGCATAGTATTTGAATTCAAATTTATATTTTGATGACGTCAACTTCTGTTCACTTTATAGCATTAAGAAACTGTTTTTGTTATGTAGCTTTCTCCCAAAGTGTGGGCCACAGCAAGTGTATGGTTTCAATAATAAATTATAATTTGTATCAATTGTTATATTCACAAACAGAAATTAAAATATTGCATAACACTACGTGGACAATCCCCAATCAGCGTTTTCAAGAATTTCAGCTCACAGTCAGATAGAAAAAAATATATATATAAAATTAGAAAGGCTGATGATGGGATCACTAAGGATCACAAAACATGTTCCAAATAAGGGAAAAATAACGTCTTGAGGGAAAGAAAATATAAATTTAAATATATATTGCAACAATACATATATTTGAATATTTGCCCAGGGCGGTATGTTTGTAAATATTTAGCATAGAAAGTATATGATGAACAGTTTTTAACAAATTATGCAAGCTCAGAATTGTCAGTTAGTGTACACCTGCCCTGCGTGAATACAGCGCTTGTGTGTTTGTGTGTGTGAATGCAAGCTATGACAGGAAGATGGGGTGACGCGTACGGCTGTAATCAGGTTTTAACGGGATAAAAATAAACTAATTAATACGTTTTAAACCTGTGAATGAAGACTTACCAAAATTATAAAGACACCATTACATTAAGGAATTTTTAATGAATATGGTGATATAAAAATTATTGCAAAATGTGCAAAATAAAGAGGCTGGGTAATTTAATGTTAATTACTAGTGTAATTAAATAGTAATTAATAAGTGTGTTATATGTGAGTGACCAGGAAAAAATTATGCAAACGATGATATCGCTCGTGCTACGAGTGTGTTTACGAAATCGCGAAAATGAACCAAAAAGTCATTTGTAATTAAAAGGACACTTTGCACAAAGTGACAATATCTAACAGGTCGAAAACAGTCCTGGACCTGTCAGATCGCCATCCAGTATAAATACCACCAGCAATTTTGGGGCGGTCTGAGACTCAAGAAATCTTCACACAACGTCACACTGCCGGTCTGCCGATCGATCAGGACCACACACACCAAGACGTATGGAGGAAATATGGACCATCACAAACAACAACCAGTAGAGACAGAGAACACAGCATCAGCATAATCATCATCATCATCATCAAATACTCAGGATTCAGGACACACACACACACACACACACACACACACAACGGTAACGGCAGATGTACGCAGGTGATGAATAAACAATTATATTTTTTTTGTTGGTGAAAAGAACTTTCAAAAAGAAAATTATAAAATTATACATGAACAATGAAGACTTAAAGTTTTAAATTTAAATAGTAGTTAAAGTAAATAATTTAATTGAATAAGAAAATTTTAAAAATACTAATCTTCTGTTATATGTTAAAATTTGGGTGTGTCAGTAGAATTAAATAATAGGTTGAAAGTAAATGTTATTATTTTATTTTTGTTTATAGCAACAAGTAATTTTATTCTTGAGTTTAATATTATTTTTGTTTGTATATGAATTGCTATTAGCCGATGCAGAGCAACATATCATTTCATTCTAAAGCCAGCAGTTGGAACCATGAAGGACGAGTGACTGTAGGACAACCAGTGGAACCGTAAAACGCAAGAGGAAATCCAGTAGGAGAGGTCCGACACATCACCGGAGAACATGGGTACAATCTGCAGTTCAAAGAACTCACTTTAAATGTAAAAAAAGATTTTAATCTAACATATATAATTAACACTGAGATGCAAGAGTCAACAATAAACAAATGCATGAGAATTATTAAATGAATTACAATATATAAATCAATTTTAACACTAAACCCCACAGATAAATAAATCGCCATTTTGTACAGCACTACTGGTTTAATACGCTTATTTCTTTTATTAATAAATTATTAAAAAACCAAAAGACTGGTGAGGTTACTTTTGGAATTTGTGAACCACTCTGACAACTATAGTGAAGCGAATCGAGATATAATGTTTTTACAAAAGTATATAGGTACGGTACTACAAACTATCAGAGTGACTGAAAATAGTTAATTCACAATCCAAGTAAGTAAAACAACCTAGACACTTAAGATACCTATTTATGGAGAATAATTTCAGGAATGGTGAAGCAGCGTAGTCCAGATTTACGATGAGTGCAAATTTTATTTCAGTGTTAAATAACAAGTAATCAGATTTATTTTAATTGTTCATTACATACAAGCCCCAAAAGACGGGTATGTAACATAATTGGCACACCAACGTGTGGCTTATAACCAAATGAAACCATCACTACAACTCGTTTAATTATAATATAAAATTAACAATAGTATATTTCTGTGATCTCCCTTTATATATCTAGTCTTCAAATAATTTCATTTTACGGTTATAATCAGACCATTCTCTAGTGTTGGTTTGGAACACCACATATGTATAATACACACTGTATCTTAATCACCCTGAAGCACCTGGACCTTTAAGAAGCCACTATGTTGTGGGTTAAAATTTTTAGATCTCAAATTTTACTATTTGTATACAATTTTTTTTTGTATTGCTTTCATGACAAAATTACTTGGTCACCAAATACAAATGAATGATGTATTCATATAACAGTTTTGGTACTATAAACAAATTTGAGGTTTTACATATGACAATTTTTTCTGAGAGGAAAATTGGAGTACTCTCCTGCACTTTCTACTGATATAATTGATTACAAAATAATTTTGTTATGATTTTATATATTTTAAAATTTTTCCAAAACAGAAAACTATAGGGGTATTAGTTTACTCATAAATTGTATGTCAAAATATATAAATTATTTCTAAAAACCAGGCTGTTAGGCTATTGTTTGTTTGTGTGAAACAGCATCATGTTGGCAAAGTATCAATTCTTCTCTCAGGTATTCTCCTCAGGCCACCATAAAAAATGTATGATCAATGTAATGATTCAAACTATTTCTGAAGTGACACTGCTTGAGGAATAGTCTAGATTCCAGAAAGGACATTCATGTGTTGACGATGTTTTCATTTCAGAAAATAGAGAATTTAATTTAAAGACATGCTTAGCATTTATAGACTATGAGAAGGCATTAGATCGTATTCATAAAGACAAATTTTGGTCAATACTGAAAAAATAGGATCTCCCAGACATTTAATCAAAACAGTACAATCACTTTTCAGTAACACAATTGTAATTAACATGGGTATTGGATCTGGAACATAGATCTGACTCTGGAAATTAAAACTAATAATGCCATAAGGCATGGATGTGATTTATCACCAAAACCATTTATCACCGATGACCTTGTAAGAGGATGATAGAAAGTTGCACTATCAGGTATATAAAATTAGTCAGCATGAACTTTTAAGGACAAAGCTCTTTTCTGATGATCATGCTGCAACCAACCTAGAACAGTGAGGACAAATTGCAATTGGCTGCCACACAGGTACAACCTATTGAGTGATACAATTTAAAAATATCAATGAAAAATTCTAATACAATGGGATGCGTAGGAAAAGATTCAGCACAAATAAAATTCATAATTCCCAATCAAATGCTCAAACAGGTAGCCCATTTTAATTATTTGGGGTGTGATATAATATATGAGGAGGAAAAGACATTTCAAAGAAGACTGACGAGTACTGAATTATATGTGGCCTTATAAAATGAACTTTCAAGGGATGGTGAGAGATACTCAAAGTTTTATAATGTGATGGTAGTCCCCATTTTGTTGTTGTATGGATCAGAAACATGTGCCATTAGGGATAGAGACTTTATCTTAATCCTCAGAAATGAGATTTCTTTGATCAGTCAAATGTACAAGACTGAACGAATAAAAAGAAATTGTATGAGGCAAGAGTCAGATGTACAAACTGGTAATAGAAATAACATCACAGTATAAAGAAATATGGAGGGACCATGTTATGCATATGTCACTGATTAGAATACCAAGGCTATTAGTTATAAGACTGTGGGAAAGCAAAGTGCTTGGAGACCACGGATAAGATGGTGAAGATGGAACATCCAGGTGCCTATAATCCTGGCAAGCAAGAAGAAGAAGAAGAAGAGTTTTCCAATCTTTTTATGTTATGAAATTTTTGGAACTGTTATGAACTGAGTAGGAAAGCAGAGAAGAAAGAGGAATGCCAAGCTGCTGCCAGCCAGGCTGTGGGGCTGCTAACACACACACACAGAGTGTTTTTTTAAAGTATGATAATTCAGAGGATGGATTATTTTAATCTGATGGAGGAACAACATGTGTTCCAAAAGTTGTATGGTGCATTTACAATGAAGTCATAAGATAACTTATTTATTTACATGCTAATTTATTAATATAAATTTATATTAACCTATCATAAATTTATTTAACAAAACCTGCACAAGAAAATGTAGATTTAATTTTACTACATATATGTAGATATACTTTAAAAAATCAATAATAAAAAAATGTTATAATTACCCCAATGAGGAAAAGTAATATAGCAGCAGTTGTTTGTAGCCCAATCATTGTGACCGACTCCTCGAGCAGTAACAGACACTGACAACCGGATGATGAATCCCTTTATATACAGTGTAGTATAAAAGCATTCCCACTAACAGGCATGAAACTTGTGCCATGCGTGAAGAATTAATTTGCTCATTGTTTTATGGTCAAAGTACTTTTATGAAAAGTATATTTATATTAATGTTATTATTATCTTTTCTATTATTGTACGTATTATATTTTTTTTATTGTTGACCTTTAACATTATTACATGTATTATGTAATGTAACAGTTGTTGAACTCGATTTTCATGAGTCACTGGTAGCATAATTCTGAATTAATAAACTTTTTCACCCTTTACATTGTATCTTCTCTTAGTCTTCTCCAAGTCAAGGTATAGGCTGACGGCCTGTTCTGCTTTTATTGAAGCCATTTCTTCCTTGGTTTACCTATATCTCATGTTCCTTGAGATCTGTATCTTATTACTTGTTTAGGTAGTCTAATATCTTCCATTCTCTCATTATCTCAATATGCTGCCTCCATTATATTTGTCCTTCCCTTATTCTGCTGGCCATAGAATATACATTTAACTCAGTTCTTATACCTTCATTTCATAATTGATTTCTAAGGGTGTAACCTTTGGTTTTTTTCAAGAACTTCACTTCACTTGTTTGTATTCTTTGTTCATCATTTCTCACCATTGTCCAAGTTTCACCTCTATAAGTTAAAACATTGTTGCCATTACTTTATACAATTTTATAATTTCCTTGTCTTATTTCCAAGTGTTCTATGTATAGTACCACATATCATTTGAAATCTATTAATTTTTATATCAATGTCATTATCATACTCGTCGCACCCTAGAAATTTTAAAAGAAATACATCTTCTATAGACTCATTGTTTATAATTATCTTGGAACATATCTGATTCTTTCCTCTAAAGGCCATAACTTTTGTTTCCTAGGTTGATGTTCTAAGATTGTATTCTTTGCATTCTTTGCATAGTATTTGAATTCAAATTTATATTTTGATGACGTCAACTTCTGTTCACTTTATAGCATTAAGAAACTGTTTTTGTTATGTAGCTTTCTCCCAAAGTGTGGGCCACAGCAAGTGTATGGTTTCAATAATAAATTATAATTTGTATCAATTGTTATATTCACAAACAGAAATTAAAATATTGCATAACACTACGTGGACAATCCCCAATCAGCGTTTTCAAGAATTTCAGCTCACAGTCAGATAGAAAAAAATATATATATAAAATTAGAAAGGCTGATGATGGGATCACTAAGGATCACAAAACATGTTCCAAATAAGGGAAAAATAACGTCTTGAGGGAAAGAAAATATAAATTTAAATATGTATTGCAACAATACATATATTTGAATATTTGCCCAGGGCGGTATGTTTGTAAATATTTAGCATAGAAAGTATATGATGAACAGTTTTTAACAAATTATGCAAGCTCAGAATTGTCAGTTAGTGTACACCTGCCCTGCGTGAATACAGCGCTTGTGTGTTTGTGTGTGTGAATGCAAGCTATGACAGGAAGATGGGGTGACGCGTACGGCTGTAATCAGGTTTTAACGGGATAAAAATAAACTAATTAATATGTTTTAAACCTGTGAATGAAGACTTACCAAAATTATAAAGACACCATTACATTAAGGAATTTTTAATGAATATGGTGATATAAAAATTATTGCAAAATGTGCAAAATAAAGAGGCTGGGTAATTTAATGTTAATTACTAGTGTAATTAAATAGTAATTAATAAGTGTGTTATATGTGAGTGACCAGGAAAAAATTATGCAAACGATGATATCGCTCGTGCTACGAGTGTGTTTACGAAATCGCGAAAATGAACCAAAAAGTCATTTGTAATTAAAAGGACACTTTGCACAAAGTGACAATATCTAACAGGTCGAAAACAGTCCTGGACCTGTCAGATCGCCATCCAGTATAAATACCACCAGCAATTTTGGGGCGGTCTGAGACTCAAGAAATCTTCACACAACGTCACACTGCCGGTCTGCCGATCGATCAGGACCACACACACCAAGACGTATGGAGGAAATATGGACCATCACAAACAACAACCAGTAGAGACAGAGAACACAGCATCAGCATAATCATCATCATCATCATCAAATACTCAGGATTCAGGACACACACACACACACACACACACACACACACACACAACGGTAACGGCAGATGTACGCAGGTGATGAATAAACAATTATATTTTTTTTGTTGGTGAAAAGAACTTTCAAAAAGAAAATTATAAAATTATACATGAACAATGAAGACTTAAAGTTTTAAATTTAAATAGTAGTTAAAGTAAATAATTTAATTGAATAAGAAAATTTTAAAAATACTAATCTTCTGTTATATGTTAAAATTTGGGTGTGTCAGTAGAATTAAATAATAGGTTGAAAGTAAATGTTATTATTTTATTTTTGTTTATAGCAACAAGTAATTTTATTCTTGAGTTTAATATTATTTTTGTTTGTATATGAATTGCTATTAGCCGATGCAGAGCAACATATCATTTCATTCTAAAGCCAGCAGATGGAACCATGAAGGACGAGTGACTGTAGGACAACCAGTGGAACCGTAAAACGCAAGAGGAAATCCAGTAGGAGAGGTCCGACACATCACCGGAGAACATGGGTACAATCTGCAGTTCAAAGAACTCACTTTAAATGTAAAAAAAGATTTTAATCTAACATATATAATTAACCCTGAGATGCAAGAGTCAACAATAAACAAATGCATGAGAATTATTAAATGAATTACAATATATAAATCAATTTTAACACTAAACCCCACAGATAAATAAATCGCCATTTTGTACAGCACTACTGGTTTAATACGCTTATTTCTTTTATTAATAAATTATTAAAAAACCAAAAGACTGGTGAGGTTACTTTTGGAATTTGTGAACCACTCTGACAACTATAGTGAAGCGAATCGAGATATAATGTTTTTACAAAAGTATATAGGTATGGTACTACAAACTATCAGAGTGACTGAAAATAGTTAATTCACAATCCAAGTAAGTAAAACAACCTAGACACTTAAGATACCTATTTATGGAGAATAATTTCAGGAATGGTGAAGCAGCGTAGTCCAGATTTACGATGAGTGCAAATTTTATTTCAGTGTTAAATAACAAGTAATCAGATTTATTTTAATTGTTCATTACATACAAGCCCCAAAAGACGGGTATGTAACATAATTGGCACACCAACGTGTGGCTTATAACCAAACGAAACCATCACTACAACTCGTTTAATTATAATATAAAATTAACAATAGTATATTTCTGTTATCTCCCTTTATATATCTAGTCTTCAAATAATTTCATTTTACGGTTATAATCAGACCATTCTCTAGTGTTGGTTTGGAACACCACATATGTATAATACACACTGTATCTTAATCACCCTGAAGCACCTGGACCTTTAAGAAGCCACTATGTTGTGGGTTAAAATTTTTAGATCTCAAATTTTACTATTTGTATACAATTTTTTTTTGTATTGCTTTCATGACAAAATTACTTGGTCACCAAATACAAATGAATGATGTATTCATATAACAGTTTTGGTACTATAAACAAATTTGAGGTTTTACATATGACAATTTTTTCTGAGAGGAAAATTGGAGTACTCTCCTGCACTTTCTACTGATATAATTGATTACAAAATAATTTTGTTATGATTTTATATATTTTAAAATTTTTCCAAAACAGAAAACTATAGGGGTATTAGTTTACTCATAAATTGTATGTCAAAATATATAAATTATTTCTAAAAACCAGGCTGTTAGGCTATTGTTTGTTTGTGTGAAACAGCATCATGTTGGCAAAGTATCAATTCTTCTCTCAGGTATTCTCCTCAGGCCACCATAAAAAATGTATGATCAATGTAATGATTCAAACTATTTGTGAAGTTACACTGCTTGAGGAATAGTCTAGATTCCAGAAAGGACATTCATGTGTTGACGATGTTTTCATTTCAGAAAATAGAGAATTTAATTTAAAGACATGCTTAGCATTTATAGACTATGAGAAGGCATTAGATCGTATTCATAAAGACAAATTTTGGTCAATACTGAAAAAATAGGATCTCCCAGACATTTAATCAAAACAGTACAATCACTTTTCAGTAACACAATTGTAATTAACATGGGTATTGGATCTGGAACATAGATCTGACTCTGGAAATTAAAACTAATAATGCCATAAGGCATGGATGTGATTTATCACCAAAACCATTTATCACCGATGACCTTGTAAGAGGATGATAGAAAGTTGCACTATCAGGTATATAAAATTAGTCAGCATGAACTTTTAAGGACAAAGCTCTTTTCTGATGATCATGCTGCAACCAACCTAGAACAGTGAGGACAAATTGCAATTGGCTGCCACACAGGTACAACCTATTGAGTGATACAATTTAAAAATATCAATGAAAAATTCTAATACAATGGGATGCGTAGGAAAAGATTCAGCACAAATAAAATTCATAATTCCCAATCAAATGCTCAAACAGGTAGCCCATTTTAATTATTTGGGGTGTGATATAATATATGAGGAGGAAAAGACATTTCAAAGAAGACTGACGAGTACTGAATTATATGTTGCCTTATAAAATGAACTTTGAAGGGATGGTGAGAGATACTCAAAGTTTTATAATGTGATGGTAGTCCCCATTTTGTTGTTGTATGGATCAGAAACATGTGCCATTAGGGATAGAGACTTTATCTTAATCCTCAGAAATGAGATTTCTTTGATCAGTCAAATGTACAAGACTGAACGAATAAAAAGAAATTGTATGAGGCAAGAGTCAGATGTACAAACTGGTAATAGAAATAACATCACAGTATAAAAAAATATGGAGGGACCATGTTATGCATATGTCACTGATTAGAATACCAAGGCTATTAGTTATAAGACTGTGGGAAAGCAAAGTGCTTGGAGACCACGGATAAGATGGTGAAGATGGAACATCCAGGTGCCTATAATCCTGGCAAGCAAGAAGAAGAAGAAGAAAAAGAAGAAGAGTTTTCCAATCTTTTTATGTTATGAAATTTTTGGAACTGTTATGAACTGAGTAGGAAAGCAGAGAAGAAAGAGGAATGCCAAGCTGCTGCCAGCCAGGCTGTGGGGCTGCTAACACACACACACAGAGTGTTTTTTTAAAGTATGATAATTCAGAGGATGGATTATTTTAATCTGATGGAGGAACAACATGTGTTCCAAAAGTTGTATGGTGCATTTACAATGAAGTCATAAGATAACTTATTTATTTACACGCTAATTTATTAATATAAATTTATATTAACCTATCATAAATTTATTTAACAAAACCTGCACAAGAAAATGTAGATTTAATTTTACTACATATATGTAGATATACTTTAAAAAATCAATAATAAAAAAATGTTATAATTACCCCAATGAGGAAAAGTAATATAGCAGCAGTTGTTTGTAGCCCAATCATTGTGACCGACTCCTCGAGCAGTAACAGACACTGACAACCGGATGATGAATCCCTTTATATATAGTGTAGTATAAAAGCATTCCCACTAACAGGCATGAAACTTGTGCCATGCGTGAAGAATTAATTTGCTCATTGTTTTATGGTCAAAGTACTTTTATGAAAAGTATATTTATATTAATGTTATTATTATCTTTTCTATTATTGTACGTATTATATTTTTTTTATTGTTGACCTTTAACATTATTACATGTATTATGTAATGTAACAGTTGTTGAACTCGATTTTCATGAGTCACTGGTAGCATAATTCTGAATTAATAAACTTTTTCACCCTTTACATAGTATCTTCTCTTAGTCTTCTCCAAGTCAAGGTATAGGCTGACGGCCTGTTCTGCTTTTATTGAAGCCATTTCTTCCTTGGTTTACCTATATCTCATGTTCCTTGAGATCTGTATCTTATTACTTGTTTAGGTAGTCTAATATCTTCCATTCTCTCATTATCTCAATATGCTGCCTCCATTATATTTGTCCTTCCCTTATTCTGCTGGCCATAGAATATACATTTAACTCAGTTCTTATACCTTCATTTCATAATTGATTTCTAAGGGTGTAACCTTTGGTTTTTTTCAAGAACTTCACTTCACTTGTTTGTATTCTTTGTTCATCATTTCTCACCATTGTCCAAGTTTCACCTCTATAAGTTAAAACATTGTTGCCATTACTTTATACAATTTTATAATTTCCTTGTCTTATTTCCAAGTGTTCTATGTATAGTACCACATATCATTTGAAATCTATTAATTTTTATATCAATGTCATTATCATACTCGTCGCACCCTAGAAATTTTAAAAGAAATACATCTTCTATAGACTCATTGTTTATAATTATCTTGGAACATATCTGATTCTTTCCTCTAAAGGCCATAACTTTTGTTTCCTAGGTTGATGTTCTAAGATTGTATTCTTTGCATTCTTTGCATAGTATTTGAATTCAAATTTATATTTTGATGACGTCAACTTCTGTTCACTTTATAGCATTAAGAAACTGTTTTTGTTATGTAGCTTTCTCCCAAAGTGTGGGCCACAGCAAGTGTATGGTTTCAATAATAAATTATAATTTGTATCAATTGTTATATTCACAAACAGAAATTAAAATATTGCATAACACTACGTGGACAATCCCCAATCAGCGTTTTCAAGAATTTCAGCTCACAGTCAGATAGAAAAAAATATATATATAAAATTAGAAAGGCTGATGATGGGATCACTAAGGATCACAAAACATGTTCCAAATAAGGGAAAAATAACGTCTTGAGGGAAAGAAAATATAAATTTAAATATATATTGCAACAATACATATATTTGAATATTTGCCCAGGGCGGTGTGTTTGTAAATATTTAGCATAGAAAGTATATGATGAACAGTTTTTAACAAATTATGCAAGCTCAGAATTGTCAGTTAGTGTACACCTGCCCTGCGTGAATACAGCGCTTGTGTGTTTGTGTGTGTGAATGCAAGCTATGACAGGAAGATGGGGTGACGCGTACGGCTGTAATCAGGTTTTAACGGGATAAAAATAAACTAATTAATACGTTTTAAACCTGTGAATGAAGACTTACCAAAATTATAAAGACACCATTACATTAAGGAATTTTTAATGAATATGGTGATATAAAAATTATTGCAAAATGTGCAAAATAAAGAGGCTGGGTAATTTAATGTTAATTACTAGTGTAATTAAATAGTAATTAATAAGTGTGTTATATGTGAGTGACCAGGAAAAAATTATGCAAACGATGATATCACTCGTGCTACGAGTGTGTTTACGAAATCGCGAAAATGAACCAAAAAGTCATTTGTAATTAAAAGGACACTTTGCACAAAGTGACAATATCTAACAGGTCGAAAACAGTCCTGGACCTGTCAGATCGCCATCCAGTATAAATACCACCAGCAATTTTGGGGCGGTCTGAGACTCAAGAAATCTTCACACAACGTCACACTGCCGGTCTGCCGATCGATCAGGACCACACACACCAAGACGTATGGAGGAAATATGGACCATCACAAACAACAACCAGTAGAGACAGAGAACACAGCATCAGCATAATCATCATCATCATCATCAAATACTCAGGATTCAGGACACACACACACAACGGTAACGGCAGATGTACGCAGGTGATGAATAAACAATTATATTTTTTTTGTTGGTGAAAAGAACTTTCAAAAAGAAAATTATAAAATTATACATGAACAATGAAGACTTAAAGTTTTAAATTTAAATAGTAGTTAAAGTAAATAATTTAATTGAATAAGAAAATTTTAAAAATACTAATCTTCTGTTATATGTTAAAATTTGGGTGTGTCAGTAGAATTAAATAATAGGTTGAAAGTAAATGTTATTATTTTATTTTTGTTTATAGCAACAAGTAATTTTATTCTTGAGTTTAATATTATTTTTGTTTGTATATGAATTGCTATTAGCCGATGCAGAGCAACATATCATTTCATTCTAAAGCCAGCAGATGGAACCATGAAGGACGAGTGACTGTAGGACAACCAGTGGAACCGTAAAACGCAAGAGGAAATCCAGTAGGAGAGGTCCGACACATCACCGGAGAACATGGGTACAATCTGCAGTTCAAAGAACTCACTTTAAATGTAAAAAAAGATTTTAATCTAACATATATAATTAACCCTGAGATGCAAGAGTCAACAATAAACAAATGCATGAGAATTATTAAATGAATTACAATATATAAATCAATTTTAACACTAAACCCCACAGATAAATAAATCGCCATTTTGTACAGCACTACTGGTTTAATACGCTTATTTCTTTTATTAATAAATTATTAAAAAACCAAAAGACTGGTGAGGTTACTTTTGGAATTTGTGAACCACTCTGACAACTATAGTGAAGCGAATCGAGATATAATGTTTTTACAAAAGTATATAGGTACGGTACTACAAACTATCAGAGTGACTGAAAATAGTTAATTCACAATCCAAGTAAGTAAAACAACCTAGACACTTAAGATACCTATTTATGGAGAATAATTTCAGGAATGGTGAAGCAGCGTAGTCCAGATTTACGATGAGTGCAAATTTTATTTCAGTGTTAAATAACAAGTAATCAGATTTATTTTAATTGTTCATTACATACAAGCCCCAAAAGACGGGTATGTAACATAATTGGCACACCAACGTGTGGCTTATAACCAAACGAAACCATCACTACAACTCGTTTAATTATAATATAAAATTAACAATAGTATATTTCTGTGATCTCCCTTTATATATCTAGTCTTCAAATAATTTCATTTTACGGTTATAATCAGACCATTCTCTAGTGTTGGTTTGGAACACCACATATGTATAATACACACTGTATCTTAATCACCCTGAAGCACCTGGACCTTTAAGAAGCCACTATGTTGTGGGTTAAAATTTTTAGATCTCAAATTTTACTATTTGTATACAATTTTTTTTTGTATTGCTTTCATGACAAAATTACTTGGTCACCAAATACAAATGAATGATGTATTCATATAACAGTTTTGGTACTATAAACAAATTTGAGGTTTTACATATGACAATTTTTTCTGAGAGGAAAATTGGAGTACTCTCCTGCACTTTCTACTGATATAATTGATTACAAAATAATTTTGTTATGATTTTATATATTTTAAAATTTTTCCAAAACAGAAAACTATAGGGGTATTAGTTTACTCATAAATTGTATGTCAAAATATATAAATTATTTCTAAAAACCAGGCTGTTAGGCTATTGTTTGTTTGTGTGAAACAGCATCATGTTGGCAAAGTATCAATTCTTCTCTCAGGTATTCTCCTCAGGCCACCATAAAAAATGTATGATCAATGTAATGATTCAAACTATTTGTGAAGTTACACTGCTTGAGGAATAGTCTAGATTCCAGAAAGGACATTCATGTGTTGACGATGTTTTCATTTCAGAAAATAGAGAATTTAATTTAAAGACATGCTTAGCATTTATAGACTATGAGAAGGCATTAGATCGTATTCATAAAGACAAATTTTGGTCAATACTGAAAAAATAGGATCTCCCAGACATTTAATCAAAACAGTACAATCACTTTTCAGTAACACAATTGTAATTAACATGGGTATTGGATCTGGAACATAGATCTGACTCTGGAAATTAAAACTAATAATGCCATAAGGCATGGATGTGATTTATCACCAAAACCATTTATCACCGATGACCTTGTAAGAGGATGATAGAAAGTTGCACTATCAGGTATATAAAATTAGTCAGCATGAACTTTTAAGGACAAAGCTCTTTTCTGATGATCATGCTGCAACCAACCTAGAACAGTGAGGACAAATTGCAATTGGCTGCCACACAGGTACAACCTATTGAGTGATACAATTTAAAAATATCAATGAAAAATTCTAATACAATGGGATGCGTAGGAAAAGATTCAGCACAAATAAAATTCATAATTCCCAATCAAATGCTCAAACAGGTAGCCCATTTTAATTATTTGGGGTGTGATATAATATATGAGGAGGAAAAGACATTTCAAAGAAGACTGACGAGTACTGAATTATATGTGGCCTTATAAAATGAACTTTGAAGGGATGGTGAGAGATACTCAAAGTTTTATAATGTGATGGTAGTCCCCATTTTGTTGTTGTATGGATCAGAAACATGTGCCATTAGGGATAGAGACTTTATCTTAATCCTCAGAAATGAGATTTCTTTGATCAGTCAAATGTACAAGACTGAACGAATAAAAAGAAATTGTATGAGGCAAGAGTCAGATGTACAAACTGGTAATAGAAATAACATCACAGTATAAAGAAATATGGAGGGACCATGTTATGCATATGTCACTGATTAGAATACCAAGGCTATTAGTTATAAGACTGTGGGAAAGCAAAGTGCTTGGAGACCACGGATAAGATGGTGAAGATGGAACATCCAGGTGCCTATAATCCTGGCAAGCAAGAAAAAGAAGAAGAAGAAAAAGAAGAAGAGTTTTCCAATCTTTTTATGTTATGAAATTTTTGGAACTGTTATGAACTGAGTAGGAAAGCAGAGAAGAAAGAGGAATGCCAAGCTGCTGCCAGCCAGGCTGTGGGGCTGCTAACATACACACACAGAGTGTTTTTTTAAAGTATGATAATTCAGAGGATGGATTATTTTAATCTGATGGAGGAACAACATGTGTTCCAAAAGTTGTATGGTGCATTTACAATGAAGTCATAAGATAACTTATTTATTTACACGCTAATTTATTAATATAAATTTATATTAACCTATCATAAATTTATTTAACAAAACCTGCACAAGAAAATGTAGATTTAATTTTACTACATATATGTAGATATACTTTAAAAAATCAATAATAAAAAAATGTTATAATTACCCCAATGAGGAAAAGTAATATAGCAGCAGTTGTTTGTAGCCCAATCATTGTGACCGACTCCTCGAGCAGTAACAGACACTGACAACCGGATGATGAATCCCTTTATATACAGTGTAGTATAAAAGCATTCCCACTAACAGGCATGAAACTTGTGCCATGCGTGAAGAATTAATTTGCTCATTGTTTTATGGTCAAAGTACTTTTATGAAAAGTATATTTATATTAATGTTATTATTATCTTTTCTATTATTGTACGTATTATATTTTTTTTATTGTTGACCTTTAACATTATTACATGTATTATTTAATGTAACAGTTGTTGAACTCGATTTTCATGAGTCACTGGTAGCATAATTCTGAATTAATAAACTTTTTCACCCTTTACATAGTATCTTCTCTTAGTCTTCTCCAAGTCAAGGTATAGGCTGACGGCCTGTTCTGCTTTTATTGAAGCCATTTCTTCCTTGGTTTACCTATATCTCATGTTCCTTGAGATCTGTATCTTATTACTTGTTTAGGTAGTCTAATATCTTCCATTCTCTCATTATCTCAATATGCTGCCTCCATTTTATTTGTCCTTCCCTTATTCTGCTGGCCATAGAATATACATTTAACTCAGTTCTTATACCTTCATTTCATAATTGATTTCTAAGGGTGTAACCTTTGGTTTTTTTCAAGAACTTCACTTCACTTGTTTGTATTCTTTGTTCATCATTTCTCACCATTGTCCAAGTTTCACCTCCATAAGTTAAAACAGTGTTGCCATTACTTTATAAAATTTTATAATTTCCTTGTCTTATTTCCAAGTGTTCTATGTATAGTACCACATATCATTTGAAATCTATTAATTTTTATATCAATGTCATTATCATACTCGTCGCACCCTAGAAATTTTAAAAGAAATACCTCTTCTATAGACTCATTGTTTATAATTATCTTGGAACATATCTGATTCTTTCCTCTAAAGGCCATAACGTTTGTTTCCTAGGTTGATGTTCTAAGATTGTATTCTTTGCATTCTTTGCATAGTATTTGAATTCAAATTTATATTTTGATGACGTCAACTTCTGTTCACTTTATAGCATTAAGAAACTGTTTTTGTTATGTAGCTTTCTCCCAAAGTGTGGGCCACAGCAAGTGTATGGATTGAATAATAAATTATAATTTGTATCAATTGTTATATTCACAAACAGAAATTAAAATATTGCATAACACTACGTGGACAATCCCCAATCAGCGTTTTCAAGAATTTCAGCTCACAGTCAGATAGAAAAAAATATATATATAAAATTAGAAAGGCTGATGATGGGATCACTAAGGATCACAAAACATGTTCCAAATAAGGGAAAAATAACGTCTTGAGGGAAAGAAAATATAAATTTAAATATATATTGCAACAATACATATAGTTGAATATTTGCCCAGGGTGGTATGTTTGTAAATATTTAGCATAGAAAGTATATGATGAACAGTTTTTAACAAATTATGCAGGCTCAGAATTGTCAGTTAGTGTACACCTGCCCTGCGTGAATACAGCGCTTGTGTGTTTGTGTGTGTGAATGCAAGCTATGACAGGAAGATGGGGTGACGCGTACGGCTGTAATCAGGTTTTAACGGGATAAAAATAAACTAATTAATACGTTTTAAACCTGTGAATGAAGACTTACCAAAATTATAAAGACACCATTACATTAAGGAATTTTTAATGAATATGGTGATATAAAAATTATTGCAAAATGTGCAATAATGAAGAGGCTGGGTAATTTAATGTTAATTACTAGTGTAATTAAATAGTAATTAATAAGTGTGTTATATGTGAGTGACCAGGAAAAAATTATGCAAACGATGATATCGCTCGTGCTACGAGTGTGTTTACAAAATCGCGAAAATGAACCAAAAAGTCATTTGTAATTAAAAGGACACTTTGCACAAAGTGACAATATCTAACAGGTCGAAAACAGTCCTGGACCTGTCAGATCGTCATCCAGTATAAATACCACCAGCAATTTTGGGGCGGTCTGAGACTCAAGAAATCTTCACACAACGTCACACTGCCGGTCTGCCGATCGATCAGGACCACACACACCAAGACGTATGGAGGAACTATGGACCATCACAAACTACAACCAGTAGAGACAGAGAACACAGCATCAGCATAATCATCATCATCATCATCAAATACTCAGGATTCAGGACACACACACACACACACACACACACACACAACGGTAACGGCAGATGTACGCAGGTGATGAATAAACAATTATATTTTTTTTGTTGGTGAAAAGAACTTTCAAAAAGAAAATTATAAAATTATACATGAACTATAAAGACTTAAAGTTTTAAATTTAAATAGTAGTTAAAGTAAATAATTTAATTGAATAAGAAAATTTTAAAAATACTAATCTTCTGTTATATGTTAAAATTTGAGTGTGTCAGTAGAATTAAATAATAGGTTGAAAGTAAATGTTATTATTTTATTTTTGTTTATAGCAACAAGTAATTTTATTCCTGAGTTTAATATTATTTTTGTTTGTATATGAATTGCTATTAGCCGATGCAGAGCAACATATCATTTCATTCTACAGCCAGCAGATGGAACCATGAAGGACGAGTGACTGTAGGACAACCAGTGGAACCGTAAAACGCAAGAGGAAATCCAGTAGGAGAGGTCCGACACATCACCGGAGAACATGGGTACAATCTGCAGTTCAAAGAACTCACTTTAAATGTAAAAAAAGATTTTAATCTAACATATATAATTAACCCTGAGATGCAAGAGTCAACAATAAACAAATGCATGAGAATTATTAAATGAATTACAATATATAAATCAATTTTAACACTAAACCCCACAGATAAATAAATCGCCATTTTGTACAGCACTACTGGTTTAATACGCTTATTTCTTTTATTAATAAATTATTAAAAAACCAAAAGACTGGTGAGGTTACTTTTGGAATTTGTGAACCACTCTGACAACTATAGTGAAGCGAATCGAGATATAATGTTTTTACAAAAGTATATAGGTACGGTACTACAAACTATCAGAGTGACTGAAAATAGTTAATTCACAATCCAAGTAAGTAAAACAACCTAGACACTTAAGATACCTATTTATGGAGAATAATTTCAGGAATGGTGAAGCAGCGTAGTCCAGATTTACGATGAGTGCAAATTTTATTTCAGTGTTAAATAACAAGTAATCAGATTTATTTTAATTTTTCATTACATACAAGCCCCAAAAGACGGGTACGTAACATAATTGGCACACCAACGTGTGGCTTATAACCAAACGAAACCATCACTACAACTCGTTTAATTATAATATAAAATTAACAATAGTATATTTCTGTTATCTCCCTTTATATATCTAGTCTTCAAATAATTTCATTTTACGGTTATAATCAGACCATTCTCTAGTGTTGGTTTGGAACACCACATATGTATAATACACACTGTATCTTAATCACCCTGAAGCACCTGGACCTTTAAGAAGCCACTATGTTGTGGGTTAAAATTTTTAGATCTCAAATTTTACTATTTGTATACAATTTTTTTTTGTATTGCTTTCATGACAAAATTACTTGGTCACCAAATACAAATGAATGATGTATTCATATAACAGTTTTGGTACTATAAACAAATTTGAGGTTTTACATATGACAATTTTTTCTGAGAGGAAAATTGGAGTACTCTCCTGCACTTTCTACTGATATAATTGATTACAAAATAATTTTGTTATGATTTTATATATTTTAAAATTTTTCCAAAACAGAAAACTATAGGGGTATTAGTTTACTCATAAATTGTATGTCAAAATATATAAATTATTTCTAAAAACCAGGCTGTTAGGCTATGGTTTGTTGGTGTGAAACAGCATCATGTTGGCAAAGTATCAATTCTTCTCTCAGGTATTCTCCTCAGGCCACCATAAAAAATGTATGATCAATGTAATGATTCAAACTATTTCTGAAGTTACACTGCTTGAGGAATAGTCTAGATTCCAGAAAGGACATTCATGTGTTGACGATGTTTTCATTTCAGAAAATAGAGAATTTAATTTAAAGACATGCTTAGCATTCATAGACTATGAGAAGGCATTAGATCGTATTCATAAAGACAAATTTTGGTCAATACTGAAAAAATAGGATCTCCCAGACATTTAATCAAAACAGTACAATCACTTTTCAGTAACACAATTGTAATTAACATGGGTATTGGATCTGGAACATAGATCTGACTCTGGAAATTAAAACTAATAATGCCATAAGGCATGGATGTGATTTATCACCAAAACCATTTATCACCGATGACCTTGTAAGAGGATGATAGAAAGTTGCACTATCAGGTATATAAAATTAGTCAGCATGAACTTTTAAGGACAAAGCTCTTTTCTGATGATCATGCTGCAACCAACCTAGAACAGTGAGGACAAATTGCAATTGGCTGCCACACAGGTACAACCTATTGAGTGATACAATTTAAAAATATCAATGAAAAATTCTAATACAATGGGATGCGTAGGAAAAGATTCAGCACAAATAAAATTCATAATTCCCAATCAAATGCTCAAACAGGTAGCCCATTTTAATTATTTGGGGTGTGATATAATATATGAGGAGGAAAAGACATTTCAAAGAAGACTGACGAGTACTGAATTATATGTGGCCTTATAAAATGAACTTTGAAGGGATGGTGAGAGATACTCAAAGTTTTATAATGTGATGGTAGTCCCCATTTTGTTGTTGTATGGATCAGAAACATGTGCCATTAGGGATAGAGACTTTATCTTAATCCTCAGAAATGAGATTTCTTTGATCAGTCAAATGTACAAGACTGAACGAATAAAAAGAAATTGTATGAGGCAAGAGTCAGATGTACAAACTGGTAATAGAAATAACATCACAGTATAAAGAAATATGGAGGGACCATGTTATGCATATGTCACTGATTAGAATACCAAGGCTATTAGTTATAAGACTGTGGGAAAGCAAAGTGCTTGGAGACCACGGATAAGATGGTGAAGATGGAACATCCAGGTGCCTATAATCCTGGCAAGCAAGAAGAAGAAGAAGAAAAAGAAGAAGAGTTTTCCAATCTTTTTATGTTATGAAATTTTTGGAACTGTTATGAACTGAGTAGGAAAGCAGAGAAGAAAGAGGAATGCCAAGCTGCTGCCAGCCAGGCTGTGGGGCTGCTAACACACACACACAGAGTGTTTTTTTAAAGTATGATAATTCAGAGGATGGATTATTTTAATCTGATGGAGGAACAACATGTGTTCCAAAAGTTGTATGGTGCATTTACAATGAAGTCATAAGATA
This sequence comes from Magicicada septendecula, assembly GCA_034769895.1. NCBI lineage: Eukaryota > Metazoa > Arthropoda > Insecta > Hemiptera > Cicadidae > Magicicada > Magicicada septendecula. The sequence continues at coordinate 354,298,051 of CM068373.1, forward strand.
ACTTATTTATTTACACGCTAATTTATTAATATAAATTTATATTAACCTATCATAAATTTATTTAACAAAACCTGCACAAGAAAATGTAGATTTAATTTTACTACATATATGTAGATATACTTTAAAAAATCAATAATAAAAAAATGTTATAATTACCCCAATGAGGAAAAGTAATATAGCAGCAGTTGTTTGTAGCCCAATCATTGTGACCGACTCCTCGAGCAGTAACAGACACTGACAACCGGATGATGAATCCCTTTATATACAGTGTAGTATATAAGCATTCCCACTAACAGGCATGAAACTTGTGCCATGCGTGAAGAATTAATTTGCTCATTGTTTTATGGTCAAAGTACTTTTATGAAAAGTATATTTATATTAATGTTATTATTATCTTTTCTATTATTGTACGTATTATATTTTTTTTATTGTTGACCTTTAATATTATTACATGTATTATGTAATGTAACAGTTGTTGAACTCGATTTTCATGAGTCACTGGTAGCATAATTCTGAATTAATAAACTTTTTCACCCTTTACATAGTATCTTCTCTTAGTCTTCTCCAAGTCAAGGTATAGGCTGACGGCCTGTTCTGCTTTTATTGAAGCCATTTCTTCCTTGGTTTACCTATATCTCATGTTCCTTGAGATCTGTATCTTATTACTTGTTTAGGTAGTCTAATATCTTCCATTCTCTCATTATCTCAATATGCTGCCTCCATTATATTTGTCCTTCCCTTATTCTGCTGGCCATAGAATATACATTTAACTCAGTTCTTATACCTTCATTTCATAATTGATTTCTAAGGGTGTAACCTTTGGTTTTTTTCAAGAACTTCACTTCACTTGTTTGTATTCTTTGTTCATCATTTCTCACCATTGTCCAAGTTTCACCTCCATAAGTTAAAACAGTGTTGCCATTACTTTATAAAATTTTATAATTTCCTTGTCTTATTTCCAAGTGTTCTATGTATAGTACCACATATCATTTGAAATCTATTAATTTTTATATCAATGTCATTATCATACTCGTCGCACCCTAGAAATTTTAAAAGAAATACCTCTTCTATAGACTCATTGTTTATAATTATCTTGGAACATATCTGATTCTTTCCTCTAAAGGCCATAACTTTTGTTTCCTAGGTTGATGTTCTAAGATTGTATTCTTTGCATTCTTTGCATAGTATTTGAATTCAAATTTATATTTTGATGACGTCAACTTCTGTTCACTTTATAGCATTAAGAAACTGTTTTTGTTATGTAGCTTTCTCCCAAAGTGTGGGCCACAGCAAGTGTATGGTTTCAATAATAAATTATAATTTGTATCAATTGTTATATTCACAAACAGAAATTAAAATATTGCATAACACTACGTGGACAATCCCCAATCAGCGTTTTCAAGAATTTCAGCTCACAGTCAGATAGAAGAAAATATATATATAAAATTAGAAAGGCTGATGATGGGATCACTAAGGATCACAAAACATGTTCCAAATAAGGGAAAAATAACGTCTTGAGGGAAAGAAAATATAAATTTAAATATATATTGCAACAATACATATATTTGAATATTTGCCCAGGGCGGTATGTTTGTAAATATTTAGCATAGAAAGTATATGATGAACAGTTTTTAACAAATTATGCAGGCTCAGAATTGTCAGTTAGTGTACACCTGCCCTGAGTGAATACAGCGCTTGTGTGTTTGTGTGTGTGAATGCAAGCTATGACAGGAAGATGGGGTGACGCGTACGGCTGTAATCAGGTTTTAACGGGATAAAAATAAACTAATTAATACGTTTTAAACCTGTGAATGAAGACTTACCAAAATTATAAAGACACCATTACATTAAGGAATTTTTAATGAATATGGTGATATAAAAATTATTGCAAAATGTGCATTAATAAAGAGGCTGGGTAATTTAATGTTAATTACTAGTGTAATTAAATAGTAATTAATAAGTGTGTTATATGTGAGTGACCAGGAAAAAATTATGCAAACGATGATATCGCTCGTGCTACGAGTGTGTTTACGAAAGCGCGAAAATGAACCAAAAAGTCATTTGTAATTAAAAGGACACTTTGCACAAAGTGACAATATCTAACAGGTCGAAGACAGTCCTGGACCTGTCAGATCGCCATCCAGTATAAATACCACCAGCAATTTTGGGGCGGTCTGAGACTCAAGAAATCTTCACACAACGTCACACTGCCGGTCTGCCGATCGATCAGGACCACACACACCAAGACGTATGGAGGAACTATGGACCATCACAAACAACAACCAGTAGAGACAGAGAACACAGCATCAGCATAATCATCATCATCATCATCAAATACTCAGGATTCAGGACACACACACACACACACACACACACACACACACAACGGTAACGGCAGATGTACGCAGGTGATGAATAAACAATTATATTTTTTTTGTTGGTGAAAAGAACTTTCAAAAAGAAAATTATAAAATTATACATGAACAATGAAGACTTAAAGTTTTAAATTTAAATAGTAGTTAAAGTAAATAATTTAATTGAATAAGAAAATTTTAAAAATACTAATCTTCTGTTATATGTTAAAATTTGGGTGTGTCAGTAGAATTAAATAATAGGTTGAAAGTAAATGTTATTATTTTATTTTTGTTTATAGCAACAAGTAATTTTATTCCTGAGTTTAATATTATTTTTGTTTGTATATGAATTGCTATTAGCCGATGCAGAGCAACATATCATTTCATTCTACAGCCAGCAGATGGAACCATGAAGGACGAGTGACTGTAGGACAACCAGTGGAACCGTAAAACGCAAGAGGAAATCCAGTAGGAGAGGTCCGACACATCACCGGAGAACATGGGTACAATCTGCAGTTCAAAGAACTCACTTTAAATGTAAAAAATGATTTTAATCTAACATATATAATTAACCCTGAGATGCAAGAGTCAACAATAAACAAATGCATGAGAATTATTAAATGAATTACAATATATAAATCAATTTTAACACTAAACCCCACAGATAAATAAATCGCCATTTTGTACAGCACTACTGGTTTAATACGCTTATTTCTTTTATTAATAAATTATTAAAAAACCAAAAGGCTGGTGAGGTTACTTTTGGAATTTGTGAACCACTCTGACAACTATAGTGAAGCGAATCGAGATATAATGTTTTTACAAAAGTATATAGGTACGGTACTACAAACTATCAGAGTGACTGAAAATAGTTAATTCACAATCCAAGTAAGTAAAACAACCTAGACACTTAAGATACCTATTTATGGAGAATAATTTCAGGAATGGTGAAGCAGCGTAGTCCAGATTTACGATGAGTGCAAATTTTATTTCAGTGTTAAATAACAAGTAATCAGATTTATTTTAATTTTTCATTACATACAAGCCCCAAAAGACGGGTACGTAACATAATTGGCACACCAACGTGTGGCTTATAACCAAACGAAACCATCACTACAACTCGTTTAATTATAATATAAAATTAACAATAGTATATTTCTGTGATCTCCCTTTATATATCTAGTCTTCAAATAATTTCATTTTACGGTTATAATCAGACCATTCTCTAGTGTTGGTTTGGAACACCACATATGTATAATACACACTGTATATTAATCACCCTGAAGCACCTGGACCTTTAAGAAGCCACTATGTTGTGGGTTAAAATTTTTAGATCTCAAATTTTACTATTTGTATACAATTTTTTTTTGTATTGCTTTCATGACAAAATTACTTGGTCACCAAATACAAATGAATGATGTATTCATATAACAGTTTTGGTACTATAAACAAATTTGAGGTTTTACATATGACAATTTTTTCTGCGAGGAAAATTGGAGTACTCTCCTGCACTTTCTACTGATATAATTGATTACAAAATAATTTTGTTATGATTTTATATATTTTAAAATTTTTCCAAAACAGAAAACTATAGGGGTATTAGTTTACTCATAAATTGTATGTCAAAATATATAAATTATTTCTAAAAACCAGGCTGTTAGGCTATTGTTTGTTTGTGTGAAACAGCATCATGTTGGCAAAGTATCAATTCTTCTCTCAGGTATTCTCCTCAGGCCACCATAAAAAATGTATGATCAATGTAATGATTCAAACTATTTCTGAAGTTACACTGCTTGAGGAATAGTCTAGATTCCAGAAAGGACATTCATGTGTTGACGATGTTTTCATTTCAGAAAATAGAGAATTTAATTTAAAGACATGCTTAGCATTTATAGACTATGAGAAGGCATTAGATCGTATTCATAAAGACAAATTTTGGTCAATACTGAAAAAATAGGATCTCCCAGACATTTAATCAAAACAGTACAATCACTTTTCAGTAACACAATTGTAATTAACATGGGTATTGGATCTGGAACATAGATCTGATTCTGGAAATTAAAACTAATAATGCCATAAGGCATGGATGTGATTTATCACCAAAACCATTTATCACCGATGACCTTGTAAGAGGATGATAGAAAGTTGCACTATCAGGTATATAAAATTAGTCAGCATGAACTTTTAAGGACAAAGCTCTTTTCTGATGATCATGCTGCAACCAACCTAGAACAGTGAGGACAAATTGCAATTGGCTGCCACACAGGTACAACCTATTGAGTGATACAATTTAAAAATATCAATGAAAAATTCTAATACAATGGGATGCGTAGGAAAAGATTCAGCACAAATAAAATTCATAATTCCCAATCAAATGCTCAAACAGGTAGCCCATTTTAATTATTTGGGGTGTGATATAATATATGAGGAGGAAAAGACATTTCAAAGAAGACTGACGAGTACTGAATTATATGTGGCCTTATAAAATGAACTTTGAAGGGATGGTGAGAGATACTCAAAGTTTTATAATGTGATGGTAGTCCCCATTTTGTTGTTGTATGGATCAGAAACATGTGCCATTAGGGATAGAGACTTTATCTTAATCCTCAGAAATGAGATTTCTTTGATCAGTCAAATGTACAAGACTGAACGAATAAAAAGAAATTGTATGAGGCAAGAGTCAGATGTACAAACTGGTAATAGAAATAACATCACAGTATAAAGAAATATGGAGGGACCATGTTATGCATATGTCACTGATTAGAATACCAAGGCTATTAGTTATAAGACTGTGGGAAAGCAAAGTGCTTGGAGACCACGGATAAGATGGTGAAGATGGAACATCCAGGTGCCTATAATCCTGGCAAGCAAGAAGAAGAAGAAGAAAAAGAAGAAGAGTTTTCCAATCTTTTTATGTTATGAAATTTTTGGAACTGTTATGAACTGAGTAGGAAAGCAGAGAAGAAAGAGGAATGCCAAGCTGCTGCCAGCCAGGCTGTGGGGCTGCTAACACACACACACAGAGTGTTTTTTAAAGTATGATAATTCAGAGGATGGATTATTTTAATCTGATGGAGGAACAACATGTGTTCCAAAAGTTGTATGGTGCATTTACAATGAAGTCATAAGATAACTTATTTATTTACACGCTAATTTATTAATATAAATTTATATTAACCTATCATAAATTTATTTAACAAAACCTGCACAAGAAAATGTAGATTTAATTTTACTACATATATGTAGATATACTTTAAAAAATCAATAATAAAAAAATGTTATAATTACCCCAATGAGGAAAAGTAATATAGCAGCAGTTGTTTGTAGCCCAATCATTGTGACCGACTCCTCGAGCAGTAACAGACACTGACAACCGGATGATGAATCCCTTTATATACAGTGTAGTATAAAAGCATTCCCACTAACAGGCATGAAACTTGTGCCATGCGTGAAGAATTAATTTGCTCATTGTTTTATGGTCAAAGTACTTTTATGAAAAGTATATTTATATTAATGTTATTATTATCTTTTCTATTATTGTACGTATTATATTTTTTTTATTGTTGACCTTTAATATTATTACATGTATTATGTAATGTAACAGTTGTTGAACTCGATTTTCATGAGTCACTGGTAGCATAATTCTGAATTAATAAACTTTTTCACCCTTTACATAGTATCTTCTCTTAGTCTTCTCCAAGTCAAGGTATAGGCTGACGGCCTGTTCTGCTTTTATTGAAGCCATTTCTTCCTTGGTTTACCTATATCTCATGTTCCTTGAGATCTGTATCTTATTACTTGTTTAGGTAGTCTAATATCTTCCATTCTCTCATTATCTCAATATGCTGCCTCCATTATATTTGTCCTTCCCTTATTCTGCTGGCCATAGAATATACATTTAACTCAGTTCTTATACCTTCATTTCATAATTGATTTCTAAGGGTGTAACCTTTGGTTTTTTTCAAGAACTTCACTTCACTTGTTTGTATTCTTTGTTCATCATTTCTCACCATTGTCCAAGTTTCACCTCCATAAGTTAAAACAGTGTTGCCATTACTTTATAAAATTTTATAATTTCCTTGTCTTATTTCCAAGTGTTCTATGTATAGTACCACATATCATTTGAAATCTATTAATTTTTATATCAATGTCATTATCATACTCGTCGCACCCTAGAAATTTTAAAAGAAATACCTCTTCTATAGACTCATTGTTTATAATTATCTTGGAACATATCTGATTCTTTCCTCTAAAGGCCATAACTTTTGTTTCCTAGGTTGATGTTCTAAGATTGTATTCTTTGCATTCTTTGCATAGTATTTGAATTCAAATTTATATTTTGATGACGTCAACTTCTGTTCACTTTATAGCATTAAGAAACTGTTTTTGTTATGTAGCTTTCTCCCAAAGTGTGGGCCACAGCAAGTGTATGGTTTCAATAATAAATTATAATTTGTATCAATTGTTATATTCACAAACAGAAATTAAAATATTGCATAACACTACGTGGACAATCCCCAATCAGCGTTTCCAAGAATTTCAGCTCACAGTCAGATAGAAAAAAATATATATATAAAATTAGAAAGGCTGATGATGGGATCACTAAGGATCACAAAACATGTTCCAAATAAGGGAAAAATAACGTCTTGAGGGAAAGAAAATATAAATTTAAATATATATTGCAACAATACATATATTTGAATATTTGCCCAGGGCGGTATGTTTGTAAATATTTAGCATAGAAAGTATATGATGAACAGTTTTTAACAAATTATGCAGGCTCAGAATTGTCAGTTAGTGTACACCTGCCCTGAGTGAATACAGCGCTTGTGTGTTTGTGTGTGTGAATGCAAGCTATGACAGGAAGATGGGGTGACGCGTACGGCTGTAATCAGGTTTTAACGGGATAAAAATAAACTAATTAATACGTTTTAAACCTGTGAATGAAGACTTACCAAAATTATAAAGACACCATTACATTAAGGAATTTTTAATGAATATGGTGATATAAAAATTATTGCAAAATGTGCATTAATAAAGAGGCTGGGTAATTTAATGTTAATTACTAGTGTAATTAAATAGTAATTAATAAGTGTGTTATATGTGAGTGACCAGGAAAAAATTATGCAAACGATGATATCGCTCGTGCTACGAGTGTGTTTACGAAAGCGCGAAAATGAACCAAAAAGTCATTTGTAATTAAAAGGACACTTTGCACAAAGAGACAATATCTAACAGGTCGAAGACAGTCCTGGACCTGTCAGATCGCCATCCAGTATAAATACCACCAGCAATTTTGGGGCGGTCTGAGACTCAAGAAATCTTCACACAACGTCACACTGCCGGTCTGCCGATCGATCAGGACCACACACACCAAGACGTATGGAGGAACTATGGACCATCACAAACAACAACCAGTAGAGACAGAGAACACAGCATCAGCATAATCATCATCATCATCATCAAATACTCAGGATTCAGGACACACACACACACACACACAACGGTAACGGCAGATGTACGCAGGTGATGAATAAACAATTATATTTTTTTTGTTGGTGAAAAGAACTTTCAAAAAGAAAATTATAAAATTATACATGAACAATGAAGACTTAAAGTTTTAAATTTAAATAGTAGTTAAAGTAAATAATTTAATTGAATAAGAAAATTTTAAAAATACTAATCTTCTGTTATATGTTAAAATTTGGGTGTGTCAGTAGAATTAAATAATAGGTTGAAAGTAAATGTTATTATTTTATTTTTGTTTATAGCAACAAGTAATTTTATTCCTGAGTTTAATATTATTTTTGTTTGTATATGAATTGCTATTAGCCGATGCAGAGCAACATATCATTTCATTCTACAGCCAGCAGATGGAACCATGAAGGACGAGTGACTGTAGGACAACCAGTGGAACCGTAAAACGCAAGAGGAAATCCAGTAGGAGAGGTCCGACACATCACCGGAGAACATGGGTACAATCTGCAGTTCAAAGAACTCACTTTAAATGTAAAAAATGATTTTAATCTAACATATATAATTAACCCTGAGATGCAAGAGTCAACAATAAACAAATGCATGAGAATTATTAAATGAATTACAATATATAAATCAATTTTAACACTAAACCCCACAGATAAATAAATCGCCATTTTGTACAGCACTACTGGTTTAATACGCTTATTTCTTTTATTAATAAATTATTAAAAAACCAAAAGACTGGTGAGGTTACTTTTGGAATTTGTGAACCACTCTGACAACTATAGTGAAGCGAATCGAGATATAATGTTTTTACAAAAGTATATAGGTACGGTACTACAAACTATCAGAGTGACTGAAAATAGTTAATTCACAATCCAAGTAAGTAAAACAACCTAGACACTTAAGATACCTATTTATGGAGAATAATTTCAGGAATGGTGAAGCAGCGTAGTCCAGATTTACGATGAGTGCAAATTTTATTTCAGTGTTAAATAACAAGTAATCAGATTTATTTTAATTTTTCATTACATACAAGCCCCAAAAGACGGGTACGTAACATAATTGGCACACCAACGTGTGGCTTATAACCAAACGAAACCATCACTACAACTCGTTTAATTATAATATAAAATTAACAATAGTATATTTCTGTGATCTCCCTTTATATATCTAGTCTTCAAATAATTTCATTTTACGGTTATAATCAGACCATTCTCTAGTGTTGGTTTGGAACACCACATATGTATAATACACACTGTATATTAATCACCCTGAAGCACCTGGACCTTTAAGAAGCCACTATGTTGTGGGTTAAAATTTTTAGATCTCAAATTTTACTATTTGTATACAATTTTTTTTTGTATTGCTTTCATGACAAAATTACTTGGTCACCAAATACAAATGAATGATGTATTCATATAACAGTTTTGGTACTATAAACAAATTTGAGGTTTTACATATGACAATTTTTTCTGCGAGGAAAATTGGAGTACTCTCCTGCACTTTCTACTGATATAATTGATTACAAAATAATTTTGTTATGATTTTATATATTTTAAAATTTTTCCAAAACAGAAAACTATAGGGGTATTAGTTTACTCATAAATTGTATGTCAAAATATATAAATTATTTCTAAAAACCAGGCTGTTAGGCTATTGTTTGTTTGTGTGAAACAACATCATGTAGGCAAAGTATCAATTCTTCTCTCAGGTATTCTCCTCAGGCCACCATAAAAAATGTATGATCAATGTAATGATTCAAACTATTTCTGAAGTTACACTGCTTGAGGAATAGTCTAGATTCCAGAAAGGACATTCATGTGTTGACGATGTTTTCATTTCAGAAAATAGAGAATTTAATTTAAAGACATGCTTAGCATTTATAGACTATGAGAAGGCATTAGATCGTATTCATAAAGACAAATTTTGGTCAATACTGAAAAAATAGGATCTCCCAGACATTTAATCAAAACAGTACAATCACTTTTCAGTAACACAATTGTAATTAACATGGGTATTGGATCTGGAACATAGATCTGATTCTGGAAATTAAAACTAATAATGCCATAAGGCATGGATGTGATTTATCACCAAAACCATTTATCACCGATGACCTTGTAAGAGGATGATAGAAAGTTGCACTATCAGGTATATAAAATTAGTCAGCATGAACTTTTAAGGACAAAGCTCTTTTCTGATGATCATGCTGCAACCAACCTAGAACAGTGAGGACAAATTGCAATTGGCTGCCACACAGGTACAACCTATTGAGTGATACAATTTAAAAATATCAATGAAAAATTCTAATACAATGGGATGCGTAGGAAAAGATTCAGCACAAATAAAATTCATAATTCCCAATCAAATGCTCAAACAGGTAGCCCATTTTAATTATTTGGGGTGTGATATAATATATGAGGAGGAAAAGACATTTCAAAGAAGACTGACGAGTACTGAATTATATGTGGCCTTATAAAATGAACTTTGAAGGGATGGTGAGAGATACTCAAAGTTTTATAATGTGATGGTAGTCCCCATTTTGTTGTTGTATGGATCAGAAACATGTGCCATTAGGGATAGAGACTTTATCTTAATCCTCAGAAATGAGATTTCTTTGATCAGTCAAATGTACAAGACTGAACGAATAAAAAGAAATTGTATGAGGCAAGAGTCAGATGTACAAACTGGTAATAGAAATAACATCACAGTATAAAGAAATATGGAGGGACCATGTTATGCATATGTCACTGATTAGAATACCAAGGCTATTAGTTATAAGACTGTGGGAAAGCAAAGTGCTTGGAGACCACGGATAAGATGGTGAAGATGGAACATCCAGGTGCCTATAATCCTGGCAAGCAAGAAGAAGAAGAAGAAAAAGAAGAAGAGTTTTCCAATCTTTTTATGTTATGAAATTTTTGGAACTGTTATGAACTGAGTAGGAAAGCAGAGAAGAAAGAGGAATGCCAAGCTGCTGCCAGCCAGGCTGTGGGGCTGCTAACACACACACACAGAGTGTTTTTTAAAGTATGATAATTCAGAGGATGGATTATTTTAATCTGATGGAGGAACAACATGTGTTCCAAAAGTTGTATGGTGCATTTACAATGAAGTCATAAGATAACTTATTTATTTACACGCTAATTTATTAATATAAATTTATATTAACCTATCATAAATTTATTTAACAAAACCTGCACAAGAAAATGTAGATTTAATTTTACTACATATATGTAGATATACTTTAAAAAATCAATAATAAAAAAATGTTATAATTACCCCAATGAGGAAAAGTAATATAGCAGCAGTTGTTTGTAGCCCAATCATTGTGACCGACTCCTCGAGCAGTAACAGACACTGACAACCGGATGATGAATCCCTTTATATACAGTGTAGTATAAAAGCATTCCCACTAACAGGCATGAAACTTGTGCCATGCGTGAAGAATTAATTTGCTCATTGTTTTATGGTCAAAGTACTTTTATGAAAAGTATATTTATATTAATGTTATTATTATCTTTTCTATTATTGTACGTATTATATTTTTTTTATTGTTGACCTTTAATATTATTACATGTATTATGTAATGTAACAGTTGTTGAACTCGATTTTCATGAGTCACTGGTAGCATAATTCTGAATTAATAAACTTTTTCACCCTTTACATAGTATCTTCTCTTAGTCTTCTCCAAGTCAAGGTATAGGCTGACGGCCTGTTCTGCTTTTATTGAAGCCATTTCTTCCTTGGTTTACCTATATCTCATGTTCCTTGAGATCTGTATCTTATTACTTGTTTAGGTAGTCTAATATCTTCCATTCTCTCATTATCTCAATATGCTGCCTCCATTATATTTGTCCTTCCCTTATTCTGCTGGCCATAGAATATACATTTAACTCAGTTCTTATACCTTCATTTCATAATTGATTTCTAAGGGTGTAACCTTTGGTTTTTTTCAAGAACTTCACTTCACTTGTTTGTATTCTTTGTTCATCATTTCTCACCATTGTCCAAGTTTCACCTCCATAAGTTAAAACAGTGTTGCCATTACTTTATAAAATTTTATAATTTCCTTGTCTTATTTCCAAGTGTTCTATGTATAGTACCACATATCATTTGAAATCTATTAATTTTTATATCAATGTCATTATCATACTCGTCGCACCCTAGAAATTTTAAAAGAAATACCTCTTCTATAGACTCATTGTTTATAATTATCTTGGAACATATCTGATTCTTTCCTCTAAAGGCCATAACTTTTGTTTCCTAGGTTGATGTTCTAAGATTGTATTCTTTGCATTCTTTGCATAGTATTTGAATTCAAATTTATATTTTGATGACGTCAACTTCTGTTCACTTTATAGCATTAAGAAACTGTTTTTGTTATGTAGCTTTCTCCCAAAGTGTGGGCCACAGCAAGTGTATGGTTTCAATAATAAATTATAATTTGTATCAATTGTTATATTCACAAACAGAAATTAAAATATTGCATAACACTACGTGGACAATCCCCAATCAGCGTTTTCAAGAATTTCAGCTCACAGTCAGATAGAAAAAAATATATATATAAAATTAGAAAGGCTGATGATGGGATCACTAAGGATCACAAAACATGTTCCAAATAAGGGAAAAATAACGTCTTGAGGGAAAGAAAATATAAATTTAAATATATATTGCAACAATACATATATTTGAATATTTGCCCAGGGCGGTATGTTTGTAAATATTTAGCATAGAAAGTATATGATGAACAGTTTTTAACAAATTATGCAGGCTCAGAATTGTCAGTTAGTGTACACCTGCCCTGCGTGAATACAGCGCTTGTGTGTTTGTGTGTGTGAATGCAAGCTATGACAGGAAGATGGGGTGACGCGTACGGCTGTAATCAGGTTTTAACGGGATAAAAATAAACTAATTAATACGTTTTAAACCTGTGAATGAAGACTTACCAAAATTATAAAGACACCATTACATTAAGGAATTTTTAATGAATATGGTGATATAAAAATTATTGCAAAATGTGCATTAATAAAGAGGCTGGGTAATTTAATGTTAATTACTAGTGTAATTAAATAGTAATTAATAAGTGTGTTATATGTGAGTGACCAGGAAAAAATTATGCAAACGATGATATCGCTCGTGCTACGAGTGTGTTTACGAAATCGCGAAAATGAACCAAAAAGTCATTTGTAATTAAAAGGACACTTTGCACAAAGTGACAATATCTAACAGGTCGAAAACAGTCCTGGACCTGTCAGATCGCCATCCAGTATAAATACCACCAGCAATTTTGGGGCGGTCTGAGACTCAAGAAATCTTCACACAACGTCACACTGACGGTCTGCCGATCGATCAGGACCACACACACCAAGACGTATGGAGGAACTATGGACCATCACAAACAACAACCAGTAGAGACAGAGAACACAGCATCAGCATAATCATCATCATCATCATCAAATACTCAGGATTCAGGGGACACACACACACACACACACACACACACACAACGGTAACGGCAGATGTACGCAGGTGATGAATAAACAATTATATTTTTTTTGTTGGTGAAAAGAACTTTCAAAAAGAAAATTATAAAATTATACATGAACAATAAAGACTTAAAGTTTTAAATTTAAATAGTAGTTAAAGTAAATAATTTAATTGAATAAGAAAATTTTAAAAATACTAATCTTCTGTTATATGTTAAAATTTGGGTGTGTCAGTAGAATTAAATAATAGGTTGAAAGTAAATGTTATTATTTTATTTTTGTTTATAGCAACAAGTAATTTTATTCCTGAGTTTAATATTATTTTTGTTTGTATATGAATTCCTATTAGCCGATGCAGAGCAACATATCATTTCATTCTACAGCCAGCAGATGGAACCATGAAGGACGAGTGACTGTAGGACAACCAGTGGAACCGTAAAACGCAAGAGGAAATCCAGTAGGAGAGGTCCGACACATCACCGGAGAACATGGGTACAATCTGCAGTTCAAAGAACTCACTTTAAATGTAAAAAAAGATTTTAATCTAACATATATAATTAACCCTGAGATGCAAGAGTCAACAATAAACAAATGCATGAGAATTATTAAATGAATTACAATATATAAATCAATTTTAACACTAAACCCCACAGATAAATAAATCGCCATTTTGTACAGCACTACTGGTTTAATACGCTTATTTCTTTTATTAATAAATTATTAAAAAACCAAAAGACTGGTGAGGTTACTTTTGGAATTTGTGAACCACTCTGACAACTATAGTGAAGCGAATCGAGATATAATGTTTTTACAAAAGTATATAGGTACGGTACTACAAACTATCAGAGTGACTGAAAATAGTTAATTCACAATCCAAGTAAGTAAAACAACCTAGACACTTAAGATACCTATTTATGGAGAATAATTTCAGGAATGGTGAAGCAGCGTAGTCCAGATTTATGATGAGTGCAAATTTTATTTCAGTGTTAAATAACAAGTAATCAGATTTATTTTAATTTTTCATTACATACAAGCCCCAAAAGACGGGTACGTAACATAATTGGCACACCAACGTGTGGCTTATAACCAAACGAAACCATCACTACAACTCGTTTAATTATAATATAAAATTAACAATAGTATATTTCTGTGATCTCCCTTTATATATCTAGTCTTCAAATAATTTCATTTTACGGTTATAATCAGACCATTCTCTAGTGTTGGTTTGGAACACCACATATGTATAATACACACTGTATCTTAATCACCCTGAAGCACCTGGACCTTTAAGAAGCCACTATGTTGTGGGTTAAAATTTTTAGATCTCAAATTTTACTATTTGTATACAATTTTTTTTGTATTGCTTTCATGACAAAATTACTTGGTCACCAAATACAAATGAATGATGTATTCATATAACAGTTTTGGTACTATAAACAAATTTGAGGTTTTACTTATGACAATTTTTTCTGAGAGGAAAATTGGAGTACTCTCATGCACTTTCTACTGATATAATTGATTACAAAATAATTTTGTTATGATTTTATATATTTTAAAATTTTTCCAAAACAGAAAACTATAGGGGTTTTAGTTTACTCATAAATTGTATGTCAAAATATATAAATTATTTCTAAAAACCAGGCTGTTAGGCTATGGTTTGTTGGTGTGAAACAGCATCATGTTGGCAAAGTATCAATTCTTCTCTCAGGTATTCTCCTCAGGCCACCATAAAAAATGTATGATCAATGTAATGATTCAAACTATTTCTGAAGTTACACTGCTTGAGGAATAGTCTAGATTCCAGAAAGGACATTCATGTGTTGACGATGTTTTCATTTCAGAAAATAGAGAATTTAATTTAAAGACATGCTTAGCATTCATAGACTATGAGAAGGCATTAGATCGTATTCATAAAGACAAATTTTGGTCAATACTGAAAAAATAGGATCTCCCAGACATTTAATCAAAACAGTACAATCACTTTTCAGTAACACAATTGTAATTAACATGGGTATTGGATCTGGAACATAGATCTGACTCTGGAAATTAAAACTAATAATGCCATAAGGCATGGATGTGATTTATCACCAAAACCATTTATCACCGATGACCTTGTAAGAGGATGATAGAAAGTTGCACTATCAGGTATATAAAATTAGTCAGCATGAACTTTTAAGGACAAAGCTCTTTTCTGATGATCATGCTGCAACCAACCTAGAACAGTGAGGACAAATTGCAATTGGCTGCCACACAGGTACAACCTATTGAGTGATACAATTTAAAAATATCAATGAAAAATTCTAATACAATGGGATGCGTAGGAAAAGATTCAGCACAAATAAAATTCATAATTCCCAATCAAATGCTCAAACAGGTAGCCCATTCTAATTATTTGGGGTGTGATATAATATATGAGGAGGAAAAGACATTTCAAAGAAGACTGACGAGTACTGAATTATATGTGGCCTTATAAAATGAACTTTGAAGGGATGGTGAGAGATACTCAAAGTTTTATAATGTGATGGTAGTCCCCATTTTGTTGTTGTATGGATCAGAAACATGTGCCATTAGGGATAGAGACTTTATCTTAATCCTCAGAAATGAGATTTCTTTGATCAGTCAAATGTACAAGACTGAACGAATAAAAAGAAATTGTATGAGGCAAGAGTCAGATGTACAAACTGGTAATAGAAATAACATCACAGTATAAAGAAATATGGAGGGACCATGTTATGCATATGTCACTGATTAGAATACCAAGGCTATTAGTTATAAGACTGTGGGAAAGCAAAGTGCTTGGAGACCACGGATAAGATGGTGAAGATGGAACATCCAGGTGCCTATAATCCTGGCAAGCAAGAAGAAGAAGAAGAAAAAGAAGAAGAGTTTTCCAATCTTTTTATGTTATGAAATTTTTGGAACTGTTATGAACTGAGTAGGAAAGCAGAGAAGAAAGAGGAATGCCAAGCTGCTGCCAGCCAGGCTGTGGGGCTGCTAACACACACACACAGAGTGTTTTTTAAAGTATGATAATTCAGAGGATGGATTATTTTAATCTGATGGAGGAACAACATGTGTTCCAAAAGTTGTATGGTGCATTTACAATGAAGTCATAAGATAACTTATTTATTTACACGCTAATTTATTAATATAAATTTATATTAACCTATCATAAATTTATTTAACAAAACCTGCACAAGAAAATGTAGATTTAATTTTACTACATATATGTAGATATACTTTAAAAAATCAATAATAAAAAAATGTTATAATTACCCCAATGAGGAAAAGTAATATAGCAGCAGTTGTTTGTAGCCCAATCATTGTGACCGACTCCTCGAGCAGTAACAGACACTGACAACCGGATGATGAATCCCTTTATATACAGTGTAGTATAAAAGCATTCCCACTAACAGGCATGAAACTTGTGCCATGCGTGAAGAATTAATTTGCTCATTGTTTTATGGTCAAAGTACTTTTATGAAAAGTATATTTATATTAATGTTATTATTATCTTTTCTATTATTGTACGTATTATATTTTTTTTATTGTTGACCTTTAATATTATTACATGTATTATGTAATGTAACAGTTGTTGAACTCGATTTTCATGAGTCACTGGTAGCATAATTCTGAATTAATAAACTTTTTCACCCTTTACATAGTATCTTCTCTTAGTCTTCTCCAAGTCAAGGTATAGGCTGACGGCCTGTTCTGCTTTTATTGAAGCCATTTCTTCCTTGGTTTACCTATATCTCATGTTCCTTGAGATCTGTATCTTATTACTTGTTTAGGTAGTCTAATATCTTCCATTCTCTCATTATCTCAATATGCTGCCTCCATTATATTTGTCCTTCCCTTATTCTGCTGGCCATAGAATATACATTTAACTCAGTTCTTATACCTTCATTTCATAATTGATTTCTAAGGGTGTAACCTTTGGTTTTTTTCAAGAACTTCACTTCACTTGTTTGTATTCTTTGTTCATCATTTCTCACCATTGTCCAAGTTTCACCTCTATAAGTTAAAACATTGTTGCCATTACTTTATAAAATTTTATAATTTCCTTGTCTTATTTCCAAGTGTTCTATGTATAGTACCACATATCATTTGAAATCTATTAATTTTTATATCAATGTCATTATCATACTCGTCGCACCCTAGAAATTTTAAAAGATATACATCTTCTATAGACTCATTGTTTATAATTATCTTGGAACATATCTGATTCTTTCCTCTAAAGGCCATAACTTTTGTTTCCTAGGTTGATGTTCTAAGATTGTATTCTTTGCATTCTTTGCATAGTATTTGAATTCAAATTTATATTTTGATGACGTCAACTTCTGTTCACTTTATAGCATTAAGAAACTGTTTTTGTTATGTAGCTTTCTCCCAAAGTGTGGGCCACAGCAAGTGTATGGTTTCAATAATAAATTATAATTTGTATCAATTGTTATATTCACAAACAGAAATTAAAATATTGCATAACACTACGTGGACAATCCCCAATCAGCGTTTTCAAGAATTTCAGCTCACAGTCAGATAGAAAAAAATATATATATAAAATTAGAAAGGCTGATGATGGGATCACTAAGGATCACAAAACATGTTCCAAATAAGGGAAAAATAACGTCTTGAGGGAAAGAAAATATAAATTTAAATATATATTGCAACAATACATATATTTGAATATTTGCCCAGGGCGGTATGTTTGTAAATATTTAGCATAGAAAGTATATGATGAACAGTTTTTAACAAATTATGCAGGCTCAGAATTGTCAGTTAGTGTACACCTGCCCTGCGTGAATACAGCGCTTGTGTGTTTGTGTGTGTGAATGCAAGCTATGACAGGAAGATGGGGTGACGCGTACGGCTGTAATCAGGTTTTAACGGGATAAAAATAAACTAATTAATACGTTTTAAACCTGTGAATGAAGACTTACCAAAATTATAAAGACACCATTACATTAAGGAATTTTTAATGAATATGGTGATATAAAAATTATTGCAAAATGTGCAATAATAAAGAGGCTGGGTAATTTAATGTTAATTACTAGTGTAATTAAATAGTAATTAATAAGTGTGTTATATGTGAGTGACCAGGAAAAAATTATGCAAACGATGATATCGCTCGTGCTACGAGTGTGTTTACGAAATCGCGAAAATGAACCAAAAAGTCATTTGTAATTAAAAGGACACTTTGCACAAAGTGACAATATCTAACAGGTCGAAAACAGTCCTGGACCTGTCAGATCGCCATCCAGTATAAATACCACCAGCAATTTTGGGGCGGTCTGAGACTCAAGAAATCTTCACACAACGTCACACTGCCGGTCTGCCGATCGATCAGGACCACACACACCAAGACGTATGGAGGAACTATGGACCATCACAAACAACAACCAGTAGAGACAGAGAACACAGCATCAGCATAATCATCATCATCATCATCAAATACTCAGGATTCAGGACACACACACACACACACACACACACACACACACACACACACACACACACACAATGGTAACGGCAGATGTACGCAGGTGATGAATAAACAATTATATTTTTTTTGTTGGTGAAAAGAACTTTCAAAAAGAAAATTATAAAATTATACATGAACAATAAAGACTTAAAATTTTAAATTTAAATAGTAGTTAAAGTAAATAATTTAATTGAATAAGAAAATTTTAAAAATACTAATCTTCTGTTATATGTTAAAATTTGGGTGTGTCAGTAGAATTAAATAATAGGTTGAAAGTAAATGTTATTATTTTATTTTTGTTTATAGCAACAAGTAATTTTATTCCTGAGTTTAATATTATTTTTGTTTGTATATGAATTGCTATTAGCCGATGCAGAGCAACATATCATTTCATTCTACAGCCAGCAGATGGAACCATGAAGGACGAGTGACTGTAGGACAAATAGTGGAACCGTAAAACGCAAGAGGAAATCCAGTAGGAGAGGTCCGACACATCACCGGAGAACATGGGTACAATCTGCAGTTCAAAGAACTCACTTTAAATGTAAAAAAAGATTTTAATCTAACATATATAATTAACCCTGAGATGCAAGAGTCAACAATAAACAAATGCATGAGAATTATTAAATGAATTACAATATATAAATCAATTTTAACACTAAACCCCACAGATAAATAAATCGCCATTTTGTACAGCACTACTGGTTTAATACGCTTATTTCTTTTATTAATAAATTATTAAAAAACCAAAAGACTGGTGAGGTTACTTTTGGAATTTGTGAACCACTCTGACACTAATAGTGAAGCGAATCGAGATATAATGTTTTTACAAAAGTATATAGGTACGGTACTACAAACTATCAGAGTGACTGAAAATAGTTAATTCACAATCCAAGTAAGTAAAACAACCTAGACACTTAAGATACCTATTTATGGAGAATAATTTCAGGAATGGTGAAGCAGCGTAGTCCAGATTTACGATGAGTGCAAATTTTATTTCAGTGTTAAATAACAAGTAATCAGATTTATTTTAATTTTTCATTACATACAAGCCCCAAAAGACGGGTACGTAACATAATTGGCACACCAACGTGTGGCTTATAACCAAACGAAACCATCACTACAACTCGTTTAATTATAATATAAAATTAACAATAGTATATTTCTGTGATCTCCCTTTATATATCTAGTCTTCAAATAATTTCATTTTACGGTTATAATCAGACCATTCTCTAGTGTTGGTTTGGAACACCACATATGTATAATACACACTGTATCTTAATCACCCTGAAGCACCTGGACCTTTAAGAAGCCACTATGTTGTGGGTTAAAATTTTTAGATCTCAAATTTTACTATTTGTATACAATTTTTTTTTGTATTGCTTTCATGACAAAATTACTTGGTCACCAAATACAAATGAATGATGTATTCATATAACAGTTTTGGTACTATAAACAAATTTGAGGTTTTACATATGACAATTTTTTCTGAGAGGAAAATTGGAGTACTCTCATGCACTTTCTACTGATATAATTGATTACAAAATAATTTTGTTATGATTTTATATATTTTAAAATTTTTCCAAAACAGAAAACTATAGGGGTTTTAGTTTACTCATAAATTGTATGTCAAAATATATAAATTATTTCTAAAAACCAGGCTGTTAGGCTATGGTTTGTTGGTGTGAAACAGCATCATGTTGGCAAAGTATCAATTCTTCTCTCAGGTATTCTCCTCAGGCCACCATAAAAAATGTATGATCAATGTAATGATTCAAACTATTTCTGAAGTTACACTGCTTGAGGAATAGTCTAGATTCCAGAAAGGACATTCATGTGTTGACGATGTTTTCATTTCAGAAAATAGAGAATTTAATTTAAAGACATGCTTAGCATTCATAGACTATGAGAAGGCATTAGATCGTATTCATAAAGACAAATTTTGGTCAATACTGAAAAAATAGGATCTCCCAGACATTTAATCAAAACAGTACAATCACTTTTCAGTAACACAATTGTAATTAACATGGGTATTGGATCTGGAACATAGATCTGACTCTGGAAATTAAAACTAATAATGCCATAAGGCATGGATGTGATTTATCACCAAAACCATTTATCACCGATGACCTTGTAAGAGGATGATAGAAAGTTGCACTATCAGGTATATAAAATTAGTCAGCATGAACTTTTAAGGACTAAGCTCTTTTCTGATGATCATGCTGCAACCAACCTAGAACAGTGAGGACAAATTGCAATTGGCTGCCACACAGGTACAACCTATTGAGTGATACAATTTAAAAATATCAATGAAAAATTCTAATACAATGGGATGCGTAGGAAAAGATTCAGCACAAATAAAATTCATAATTCCCAATCAAATGCTCAAACAGGTAGCCCATTTTAATTATTTGGGGTGTGATATAATATATGAGGAGGAAAAGACATTTCAAAGAAGACTGACGAGTACTGAATTATATGTGACCTTATAAAATGAACTTTGAAGGGATGGTGAGAGATACTCAAAGTTTTATAATGTGATGGTAGTCCCCATTTTGTTGTTGTATGGATCAGAAACATGTGCCGTTAGGGATAGAGACTTTATCTTAATCCTCAGAAATGAGATTTCTTTGATCAGTCAAATGTACAAGACTGAACGAATAAAAAGAAATTGTATGAGGCAAGAGTCAGATGTACAAACTGGTAATAGAAATAACATCACAGTATAAAGAAATATGGAGGGACCATGTTATGCATATGTCACTGATTAGAATACCAAGGCTATTAGTTATAAGACTGTGGGAAAGCAAAGTGCTTGGAGACCACGGATAAGATGGTGAAGATGGAACATCCAGGTGCCTATAATCCTGGCAAGCAAGAAGAAGAAGAAGAAAAAGAAGAAGAGTTTTCCAATCTTTTTATGTTATGAAATTTTTGGAACTGTTATGAACTGAGTAGGAAAGCAGAGAAGAAAGAGGAATGCCAAGCTGCTGCCAGCCAGGCTGTGGGGCTGCTAACACACACACACAGAGTGTTTTTTAAAGTATGATAATTCAGAGGATGGATTATTTTAATCTGATGGAGGAACAACATGTGTTCCAAAAGTTGTATGGTGCATTTACAATGAAGTCATAAGATAACTTATTTATTTACACGCTAATTTATTAATATAAATTTATATTAACCTATCATAAATTTATTTAACAAAACCTGCACAAGAAAATGTAGATTTAATTTTACTACATATATGTAGATATACTTTAAAAAATCAATAATAAAAAAATGTTATAATTACCCCAATGAGGAAAAGTAATATAGCAGCAGTTGTTTGTAGCCCAATCATTGTGACCGACTCCTCGAGCAGTAACAGACACTGACAACCGGATGATGAATCCCTTTATATACAGTGTAGTATAAAAGCATTCCCACTAACAGGCATGAAACTTGTGCCATGCGTGAAGAATTAATTTGCTCATTGTTTTATGGTCAAAGTACTTTTATGAAAAGTATATTTATATTAATGTTATTATTATCTTTTCTATTATTGTACGTATTATATTTTTTTTATTGTTGACCTTTAATATTATTACATGTATTATGTAATGTAACAGTTGTTGAACTCGATTTTCATGAGTCACTGGTAGCATAATTCTGAATTAATAAACTTTTTCACCCTTTACATAGTATCTTCTCTTAGTCTTCTCCAAGTCAAGGTATAGGCTGACGGCCTGTTCTGCTTTTATTGAAGCCATTTCTTCCTTGGTTTACCTATATCTCATGTTCCTTGAGATCTGTATCTTATTACTTGTTTAGGTAGTCTAATATCTTCCATTCTCTCATTATCTCAATATGCTGCCTCCATTATATTTGTCCTTCCCTTATTCTGCTGGCCATAGAATATACATTTAACTCAGTTCTTATACCTTCATTTCATAATTGATTTCTAAGGGTGTAACCTTTGGTTTTTTTCAAGAACTTCACTTCACTTGTTTGTATTCTTTGTTCATCATTTCTCACCATTGTCCAAGTTTCACCTCCATAAGTTAAAACAGTGTTGCCATTACTTTATAAAATTTTATAATTTCCTTGTCTTATTTCCAAGTGTTCTATGTATAGTACCACATATCATTTGAAATCTATTAATTTTTATATCAATGTCATTATCATACTCGTCGCACCCTAGAAATTTTAAAAGAAATACCTCTTCTATAGACTCATTGTTTATAATTATCTTGGAACATATCTGATTCTTTCCTCTAAAGGCCATAACTTTTGTTTCCTAGGTTGATGTTCTAAGATTGTATTCTTTGCATTCTTTGCATAGTATTTGAATTCAAATTTATATTTTGATGACGTCAACTTCTGTTCACTTTATAGCATTAAGAAACTGTTTTTGTTATGTAGCTTTCTCCCAAAGTGTGGGCCACAGCAAGTGTATGGTTTCAATAATAAATTATAATTTGTATCAATTGTTATATTCACAAACAGAAATTAAAATATTGCATAACACTACGTGGACAATCCCCAATCAGCGTTTTCAAGAATTTCAGCTCACAGTCAGATAGAAAAAAATATATATATAAAATTAGAAAGGCTGATGATGGGATCACTAAGGATCACAAAACATGTTCCAAATAAGGGAAAAATAACGTCTTGAGGGAAAGAAAATATAAATTTAAATATATATTGCAACAATACATATATTTGAATATTTGCCCAGGGCGGTATGTTTGTAAATATTTAGCATAGAAAGTATATGATGAACAGTTTTTAACAAATTATGCAGGCTCAGAATTGTCAGTTAGTGTACACCTGCCCTGCGTGAATACAGCGCTTGTGTGTTTGTGTGTGTGAATGCAAGCTATGACAGGAAGATGGGGTGACGCGTACGGCTGTAATCAGGTTTTAACGGGATAAAAATAAACTAATTAATACGTTTTAAACCTGTGAATGAAGACTTACCAAAATTATAAAGACACCATTACATTAAGGAATTTTTAATGAATATGGTGATATAAAAATTATTGCAAAATGTGCAATAATAAAGAGGCTGGGTAATTTAATGTTAATTACTAGTGTAATTAAATAGTAATTAATAAGTGTGTTATATGTGAGTGACCAGGAAAAAATTATGCAAACGATGATATCGCTCGTGCTACGAGTGTGTTTACGAAATCGCGAAAATGAACCAAAAAGTCATTTGTAATTAAAAGGACACTTTGCACAAAGTGACAATATCTAACAGGTCGAAAACAGTCCTGGACCTGTCAGATCGCCATCCAGTATAAATACCACCAGCAATTTTGGGGCGGTCTGAGACTCAAGAAATCTTCACACAACGTCACACTGCCGGTCTGCCGATCGATCAGGACCACACACACCAAGACGTATGGAGGAACTATGGACCATCACAAACAACAACCAGTAGAGACAGAGAACACAGCATCAGCATAATCATCATCATCATCATCAAATACTCAGGATTCAGGACACACACACACACACACACACACACACACACACACACACACACACACACAATGGTAACGGCAGATGTACGCAGGTGATGAATAAACAATTATATTTTTTTTGTTGGTGAAAAGAACTTTCAAAAAGAAAATTATAAAATTATACATGAACAATAAAGACTTAAAATTTTAAATTTAAATAGTAGTTAAAGTAAATAATTTAATTGAATAAGAAAATTTTAAAAATACTAATCTTCTGTTATATGTTAAAATTTGGGTGTGTCAGTAGAATTAAATAATAGGTTGAAAGTAAATGTTATTATTTTATTTTTGTTTATAGCAACAAGTAATTTTATTCCTGAGTTTAATATTATTTTTGTTTGTATATGAATTGCTATTAGCCGATGCAGAGCAACATATCATTTCATTCTACAGCCAGCAGATGGAACCATGAAGGACGAGTGACTGTAGGACAACCAGTGGAACCGTAAAACACAAGAGGAAATCCAGTAGGAGAGGTCCGACACATCACCGGAGAACATGGGTACAATCTGCAGTTCAAAGAACTCACTTTAAATGTAAAAAAAGATTTTAATCTAACATATATAATTAACCCTGAGATGCAAGAGTCAACAATAAACAAATGCATGAGAATTATTAAATGAATTACAATATATAAATCAATTTTAACACTAAACCCCACAGATAAATAAATCGCCATTTTGTACAGCACTACTGGTTTAATACGCTTATTTCTTTTATTAATAAATTATTAAAAAACCAAAAGACTGGTGAGGTTACTTTTGGAATTTGTGAACCACTCTGACAACTATAGTGAAGCGAATCGAGATATAATGTTTTTACAAAAGTATATAGGTACGGTACTACAAACTATCAGAGTGACTGAAAATAGTTAATTCACAATCCAAGTAAGTAAAACAACCTAGACACTTAAGATACCTATTTATGGAGAATAATTTCAGGAATGGTGAAGCAGCGTAGTCCAGATTTACGATGAGTTCAAATTTTATTTCAGTGTTAAATAACAAGTAATCAGATTTATTTTAATTTTTCATTACATACAAGCCCCAAAAGACGGGTACGTAACATAATTGGCACACCAACGTGTGGCTTATAACCAAACGAAACCATCACTACAACTCGTTTAATTATAATATAAAATTAACAATAGTATATTTCTGTGATCTCCCTTTATATATCTAGTCTTCAAATAATTTCATTTTACGGTTATAATCAGACCATTCTCTAGTGTTGGTTTGGAACACCACATATGTATAATACACACTGTATCTTAATCACCCTGAAGCACCTGGACCTTTAAGAAGCCACTATGTTGTGGGTTAAAATTTTTAGATCTCAAATTTTACTATTTGTATACAATTTTTTTTTGTATTGCTTTCATGACAAAATTACTTGGTCACCAAATACAAATGAATGATGTATTCATATAACAGTTTTGGTACTATAAACAAATTTGAGGTTTTACATATGACAATTTTTTCTGAGAGGAAAATTGGAGTACTCTCCTGCACTTTCTACTGATATAATTGATTACAAAATAATTTTGTTATGATTTTATATATTTTAAAATTTTTCCAAAACAGAAAACTATAGGGGTTTTAGTTTACTCATAAATTGTATGTCAAAATATATAAATTATTTCTAAAAACCAGGCTGTTAGGCTATGGTTTGTTGGTGTGAAACAGCATCATGTTGGCAAAGTATCAATTCTTCTCTCAGGTATTCTCCTCAGGCCACCATAAAAAATGTATGATCAATGTAATGATTCAAACTATTTCTGAAGTTACACTGCTTGAGGAATAGTCTAGATTCCAGAAAGGACATTCATGTGTTGACGATGTTTTCATTTCAGAAAATAGAGAATTTAATTTAAAGACATGCTTAGCATTCATAGACTATGAGAAGGCATTAGATCATATTCATAAAGACAAATTTTGGTCAATACTGAAAAAATAGGATCTCCCAGACATTTAATCAAAACAGTACAATCACTTTTCAGTAACACAATTGTAATTAACATGGGTATTGGATCTGGAACATAGATCTGACTCTGGAAATTAAAACTAATAATGCCATAAGGCATGGATGTGATTTATCACCAAAACCATTTATCACCGATGACCTTGTAAGAGGATGATAGAAAGTTGCACTATCAGGTATATAAAATTAGTCAGCATGAACTTTTAGGGACAAAGCTCTTTTCTGATGATCATGCTGCAACCAACCTAGAACAGTGAGGACAAATTGCAATTGGCTGCCACACAGGTACAACCTGTAATTGAGTGATACAATTTAAAAATATCAATGAAAAATTCTAATACAATGGGATGCGTAGGAAAAGATTCAGCACAAATAAAATTCATAATTCCCAATCAAATGCTCAAACAGGTAGCCCATTTTAATTATTTGGGGTGTGATATAATATATGAGGAGGAAAAGACATTTCAAAGAAGACTGACGAGTACTGAATTATATGTGGCCTTATAAAATGAACTTTGAAGGGATGGTGAGAGATACTCAAAGTTTTATAATGTGATGGTAGTCCCCATTTTGTTGTTGTATGGATCAGAAACATGTGCCATTAGGGATAGAGACTTTATCTTAATCCTCAGAAATGAGATTTCTTTGATCAGTCAAATGTACAAGACTGAACGAATAAAAAGAAATTGTATGAGGCAAGAGTCAGATGTACAAACTGGTAATAGAAATAACATCACAGTATAAAGAAATATGGAGGGACCATGTTATGCATATGTCACTGATTAGAATACCAAGGCTATTAGTTATAAGACTGTGGGAAAGCAAAGTGCTTGGAGACCACGGATAAGATGGTGAAGATGGAACATCCAGGTGCCTATAATCCTGGCAAGCAAGAAGAAGAAGAAGAAAAAGAAGAAGAGTTTTCCAATCTTTTTATGTTATGAAATTTTTGGAACTGTTATGAACTGAGTAGGAAAGCAGAGAAGAAAGAGGAATGCCAAGCTGCTGCCAGCCAGGCTGTGGGGCTGCTAACACACACACACAGAGTGTTTTTTTAAAGTATGATAATTCAGAGGATGGATTATTTTAATCTGATGGAGGAACAACATGTGTTCCAAAAGTTGTATGGTGCATTTACAATGAAGTCATAAGATAACTTATTTATTTACACGCTAATTTATTAATATAAATTTATATTAACCTATCATAAATTTATTTAACAAAACCTGCACAAGAAAATGTAGATTTAATTTTACTACATATATGTAGATATACTTTAAAAAATCAATAATAAAAAAATGTTATAATTACCCCAATGAGGAAAAGTAATATAGCAGCAGTTGTTTGTAGCCCAATCATTGTGACCGACTCCTCGAGCAGTAACAGACACTGACAACCGGATGATGAATCCCTTTATATACAGTGTAGTATAAAAGCATTCCCACTAACAGGCATGAAACTTGTGCCATGCGTGAAGAATTAATTTGCTCATTGTTTTATGGTCAAAGTACTTTTATGAAAAGTATATTTATATTAATGTTATTATTATCTTTTCTATTATTGTACGTATTATATTTTTTTTATTGTTGACCTTTAATATTATTACATGTATTATGTAATGTAACAGTTGTTGAACTCGATTTTCATGAGTCACTGGTAGCATAATTCTGAATTAATAAACTTTTTCACCCTTTACATAGTATCTTCTCTTAGTCTTCTCCAAGTCAAGGTATAGGCTGACGGCCTGTTCTGCTTTTATTGAAGCCATTTCTTCCTTGGTTTACCTATATCTCATGTTCCTTGAGATCTGTATCTTATTACTTGTTTAGGTAGTCTAATATCTTCCATTCTCTCATTATCTCAATATGCTGCCTCCATTATATTTGTCCTTCCCTTATTCTGCTGGCCATAGAATATACATTTAACTCAGTTCTTATACCTTCATTTCATAATTGATTTCTAAGGGTGTAACCTTTGGTTTTTTTCAAGAACTTCACTTCACTTGTTTGTATTCTTTGTTCATCATTTCTCACCATTGTCCAAGTTTCACCTCCATAAGTTAAAACAGTGTTGCCATTACTTTATAAAATTTTATAATTTCCTTGTCTTATTTCCAAGTGTTCTATGTATAGTACCACATATCATTTGAAATCTATTAATTTTTATATCAATGTCATTATCATACTCGTCGCACCCTAGAAATTTTAAAAGAAATACCTCTTCTATAGACTCATTGTTTATAATTATCTTGGAACATATCTGATTCTTTCCTCTAAAGGCCATAACTTTTGTTTCCTAGGTTGATGTTCTAAGATTGTATTCTTTGCATTCTTTGCATAGTATTTGAATTCAAATTTATATTTTGATGACGTCAACTTCTGTTCACTTTATAGCATTAAGAAACTGTTTTTGTTATGTAGCTTTCTCCCAAAGTGTGGGCCACAGCAAGTGTATGGTTTCAATAATAAATTATAATTTGTATCAATTGTTATATTCACAAACAGAAATTAAAATATTGCATAACACTACGTGGACAATCCCCAATCAGCGTTTTCAAGAATTTCAGCTCACAGTCAGATAGAAAAAAATATATATATAAAATTAGAAAGGCTGATGATGGGATCACTAAGGATCACAAAACATGTTCCAAATAAGGGAAAAATAACGTCTTGAGGGAAAGAAAATATAAATTTAAATATATATTGCAACAATACATATATTTGAATATTTGCCCAGGGCGGTATGTTTGTAAATATTTAGCATAGAAAGTATATGATGAACAGTTTTTAACAAATTATGCAAGCTCAGAATTGTCAGTTAGTGTACACCTGCCCTGCGTGAATACAGCGCTTGTGTGTTTGTGTGTGTGAATGCAAGCTATGACAGGAAGATGGGGTGACGCGTACGGCTGTAATCAGGTTTTAACGGGATAAAAATAAACTAATTAATACGTTTTAAACCTGTGAATGAAGACTTACCAAAATTATAAAGACACCATTACATTAAGGAATTTTTAATGAATATGGTGATATAAAAATTATTGCAAAATGTGCAAAATAAAGAGGCTGGGTAATTTAATGTTAATTACTAGTGTAATTAAATAGTAATTAATAAGTGTGTTATATGTGAGTGACCAGGAAAAAATTATGCAAACGATGATATCGCTCGTGCTACGAGTGTGTTTACGAAATCGCGAAAATGAACCAAAAAGTCATTTGTAATTAAAAGGACACTTTGCACAAAGTGACAATATCTAACAGGTCGAAAACAGTCCTGGACCTGTCAGATCGCCATCCAGTATAAATACCACCAGCAATTTTGGGGCGGTCTGAGACTCAAGAAATCTTCACACAACGTCACACTGACGGTCTGCCGATCGATCAGGACCACACACACCAAGACGTATGGAGGAACTATGGACCATCACAAACAACAACCAGTAGAGACAGAGAACACAGCATCAGCATAATCATCATCATCATCATCAAATACTCAGGATTCAGGACACACACACACACACACACACACACACACAACGGTAACGGCAGATGTACGCAGGTGATGAATAAACAATTATATTTTTTTTGTTGGTGAAAAGAACTTTCAAAAAGAAAATTATAAAATTATACATGAACAATGAAGACTTAAAGTTTTAAATTTAAATAGTAGTTAAAGTAAATAATTTAATTGAATAAGAAAATTTTAAAAATACTAATCTTCTGTTATATGTTAAAATTTGGGTGTGTCAGTAGAATTAAATAATAGGTTGAAAGTAAATGTTATTATTTTATTTTTGTTTATAGCAACAAGTAATTTTATTCCTGAGTTTAATATTATTTTTGTTTGTATATGAATTGCTATTAGCCGATGCAGAGCAACATATCATTTCATTCTACAGCCAGCAGATGGAACCATGAAGGACGAGTGACTGTAGGACAACCAGTGGAACCGTAAAACGCAAGAGGAAATCCAGTAGGAGAGGTCCGACACATCACCGGAGAACATGGGTACAATCTGCAGTTCAAAGAACTCACTTTAAATGTAAAAAAAGGTTTTAATCTAACATATATAATTAACCCTGAGATGCAAGAGTCAACAATAAACAAATGCATGAGAATTATTAAATGAATTACAATATATAAATCAATTTTAACACTAAACCCCACAGATAAATAAATCGCCATTTTGTACAGCACTACTGGTTTAATACGCTTATTTCTTTTATTAATAAATTATTAAAAAACCAAAAGACTGGTGAGGTTACTTTTGGAATTTGTGAACCACTCTGACAACTATAGTGAAGCGAATCGAGATATAATGTTTTTACAAAAGTATATAGGTACGGTACTACAAACTATCAGAGTGACTGAAAATAGTTAATTCACAATCCAAGTAAGTAAAACAACCTAGACACTTAAGATACCTATTTATGGAGAATAATTTCAGGAATGGTGAAGCAGCGTAGTCCAGATTTACGATGAGTGCAAATTTTATTTCAGTGTTAAATAACAAGTAATCAGATTTATTTTAATTTTTCATTACATACAAGCCCCAAAAGACGGGTACGTAACATAATTGGCACACCAACGTGTGGCTTATAACCAAACGAAACCATCACTACAACTCGTTTAATTATAATATAAAATTAACAATAGTATATTTCTGTGATCTCCCTTTATATATATAGTCTTCAAATAATTTCATTTTACGGTTATAATCAGACCATTCTCTAGTGTTGGTTTGGAACACCACATATGTATAATACACACTGTATCTTAATCACCCTGAAGCACCTGGACCTTTAAGAAGCCACTATGTTGTGGGTTAAAATTTTTAGATCTCAAATTTTACTATTTGTATACAATTTTTTTTTTGTATTGCTTTCATGACAAAATTACTTGGTCACCAAATACAAATGAATGATGTATTCATATAACAGTTTTGGTACTATAAACAAATTTGAGGTTTTACATATGACAATTTTTTCTGAGAGGAAAATTGGAGTACTCTCCTGCACTTTCTACTGATATAATTGATTACAAAATAATTTTGTTATGATTTTATATATTTTAAAATTTTTCCAAAACAGAAAACTATAGGGGTTTTAGTTTACTCATAAATTGTATGTCAAAATATATAAATTATTTCTAAAAACCAGGCTGTTAGGCTATGGTTTGTTGGTGTGAAACAGCATCATGTTGGCAAAGTATCAATTCTTCTCTCAGGTATTCTCCTCAGGCCACCATAAAAAATGTATGATCAATGTAATGATTCAAACTATTTCTGAAGTTACACTGCTTGAGGAATAGTCTAGATTCCAGAAAGGACATTCATGTGTTGACGATGTTTTCATTTCAGAAAATAGAGAATTTAATTTAAAGACATGCTTAGCATTCATAGACTATGAGAAGGCATTAGATCGTATTCATAAAGACAAATTTTGGTCAATACTGAAAAAATAGGATCTCCCAGACATTTAATCAAAACAGTACAATCACTTTTCAGTAACACAATTGTAATTAACATGGGTATTGGATCTGGAACATAGATCTGACTCTGGAAATTAAAACTAATAATGCCATAAGGCATGGATGTGATTTATCACCAAAACCATTTATCACCGATGACCTTGTAAGAGGATGATAGAAAGTTGCACTATCAGGTATATAAAATTAGTCAGCATGAACTTTTAAGGACTAAGCTCTTTTCTGATGATCATGCTGCAACCAACCTAGAACAGTGAGGACAAATTGCAATTGGCTGCCACACAGGTACAACCTATTGAGTGATACAATTTAAAAATATCAATGAAAAATTCTAATACAATGGGATGCGTAGGAAAAGATTCAGCACAAATAAAATTCATAATTCCCAATCAAATGCTCAAACAGGTAGCCCATTTTAATTATTTGGGGTGTGATATAATATATGAGGAGGAAAAGACATTTCAAAGAAGACTGACGAGTACTGAATTATATGTGACCTTATAAAATGAACTTTGAAGGGATGGTGAGAGATACTCAAAGTTTTATAATGTGATGGTAGTCCCCATTTTGTTGTTGTATGGATCAGAAACATGTGCCGTTAGGGATAGAGACTTTATCTTAATCCTCAGAAATGAGATTTCTTTGATCAGTCAAATGTACAAGACTGAACGAATAAAAAGAAATTGTATGAGGCAAGAGTCAGATGTACAAACTGGTAATAGAAATAACATCACAGTATAAAGAAATATGGAGGGACCATGTTATGCATATGTCACTGATTAGAATACCAAGGCTATTAGTTATAAGACTGTGGGAAAGCAAAGTGCTTGGAGACCACGGATAAGATGGTGAAGATGGAACATCCAGGTGCCTATAATCCTGGCAAGCAAGAAGAAGAAGAAGAAAAAGAAGAAGAGTTTTCCAATCTTTTTATGTTATGAACTTTTTGGAACTGTTATGAACTGAGTAGGAAAGCAGAGAAGAAAGAGGAATGCCAAGCTGCTGTCAGCCAGGCTGTGGGGCTGCTAACACACACACACACACACACACACACACACACACACACACACACACACACACACACACACACACACACACACACACACACACACACACAGTGTTTTTTTAAAGTATGATAATTCAGAGGATGGATTATTTTAATCTGATGGAGGAACAACATGTGTTCCAAAAGTTGTATGGTGCATTTACAATGAAGTCATAAGATAACTTAATTATTTACACGCTAATTTATTAATATAAATTTATATTAACCTATCATACATTTATTTAACAAAAGCTGCACAAGAAAATGTAGATTTAATTTTACTAAATATATGTAGATATACTTTAAAAAATCAATAATAAAAAAATGTTATAATTACCCCAATGAAGAAAAGTAATATAGCAGCAGTTGTGTGTAGCCCAATCATTGTGACCGACTCCTCGAGCAGTAACAGACACTGACAACCGGATGATGAATCCCTTTATATACAGTGTAGTATAAAAGCATTCCCACTAACAGGCATGAAACTTGTGCCATGCGTGAAGAATTAATTTGCTCATTGTTTTATGGTCAAAGTACTTTTATGAAAAGTATATTTATATTAATGTTATTATTATCTTTTCTATTATTGTACGTATTATATTTTTTTTATTGTTGACCTTTAATATTATTACATGTATTATGTAATGTAACAGTTGTTGAACTCGATTTTCATGAGTCACTGGTAGCATAATTCTGAATTAATAAACTTTTTCACCCTTTACATAGTATCTTCTCTTAGTCTTCTCCAAGTCAAGGTATAGGCTGACGGCCTGTTCTGCTTTTATTGAAGCCATTTCTTCCTTGGTTTACCTATATCTCATGTTCCTTGAGATCTGTATCTTATTACTTGTTTAGGTAGTCTAATATCTTCCATTCTCTCATTATCTCAATATGCTGCCTCCATTTTATTTGTCCTTCCCTTATTCTGCTGGCCATAGAATATACATTTAACTCAGTTCTTATACCTTCATTTCATAATTGATTTCTAAGGGTGTAACCTTTGGTTTTTTTCAAGAACTTCACTTCACTTGTTTGTATTCTTTGTTCATCATTTCTCACCATTGTCCAAGTTTCACCTCCATAAGTTAAAACAGTGTTGCCATTACTTTATAAAATTTTATAATTTCCTTGTCTTATTTCCAAGTGTTCTATGTATAGTACCACATATCATTTGAAATCTATTAATTTTTATACCAATGTCATTATCATACTCGTCGCACCCTAGAAATTTTAAAAGAAATACCTCCTCTATAGACTCATTGTTTATAATTATCTTGGAACATATCTGATTCTTTCCTCTAAAGGCCATAACTTTTGTTTCCTAGGTTGATGTTCTAAGATTGTATTCTTTGCATTCTTTGCATAGTATTTGAATTCAAATTTATATTTTGATGACGTCAACTTCTGTTCACTTTATAGCATTAAGAAACTGTTTTTGTTATGTAGCTTTCTCCCAAAGTGTGGGCCACAGCAAGTGTATGGTTTCAATAATAAATTATAATTTGTATCAATTGTTATATTCACAAACAGAAATTAAAATATTGCATAACACTACGTGGACAATCCCCAATCAGCGTTTTCAAGAATTTCAGCTCACAGTCAGATAGAAAAAAATATATATATAAAATTAGAAAGGCTGATGATGGGATCACTAAGGATCACAAAACATGTTCCAAATAAGGGAAAAATAACGTCTTGAGGGAAAGAAAATATAAATTTAAATATATATTGCAACAATACATATATTTGAATATTTGCCCAGGGCAGTATGTTTGTAAATATTTAGCATAGAAAGTATATGATGAACAGTTTTTAACAAATTATGCAGGCTCAGAATTGTCAGTTAGTGTACACCTGCCCTGCGTGAATACAGCGCTTGTGTGTTTGTGTGTGTGAATGCAAGCTATGACAGGAAGATGGGGTGACGCGTACGGCTGTAATCAGGTTTTAACGGGATAAAAATAAACTAAATTAATACGTTTTAAACCTGTGAATGAAGACTTACCAAAATTATAAAGACACCATTACATTAAGGAATTTTTAATGAATATGGTGATATAAAAATTATTGCAAAATGTGCAATAATAAAGAGGCTGGGTAATTTAATGTTAATTACTAGTGTAATTAAATAGTAATTAATAAGTGTGTTATATGTGAGTGACCAGGAAAAAATTATGCAAACGATGATATCGCTCGTGCTACGAGTGTGTTTACGAAATCGCGAAAATGAACCAAAAAGTCATTTGTAATTAAAAGGACACTTTGCACAAAGTGACAATATCTAACAGGTCGAAAACAGTCCTGGACCTGTCAGATCGCCATCCAGTATAAATACCACCAGCAATTTTGGGGCGGTCTGAGACTCAAGAAATCTTCACACAACGTCACACTGCCGGTCTGCCGATCGATCAGGACCACACACACCAAGACGTATGGAGGAACTATGGACCATCACAAACAACAACCAGTAGAGACAGAGAACACAGCATCAGCATAATCATCATCATCATCATCAAATACTCAGGATTCAGGACACACACACACACACACACACACACACACAACGGTAACGGCAGATGTACGCAGGTGATGAATAAACAATTATATTTTTTTTGTTGGTGAAAAGAACTTTCAAAAAGAAAATTATAAAATTATACATGAACAATAAAGACTTAAAGTTTTAAATTTAAATAGTAGTTAAAGTAAATAATTTAATTGAATAAGAAAATTTTAAAAATACTAATCTTCTGTTATATGTTAAAATTTGGGTGTGTCAGTAGAATTAAATAATAGGTTGAAAGTAAATGTTATTATTTTATTTTTGTTTATAGCAACAAGTAATTTTATTCTTGAGTTTAATATTATTTTTGTTTGTATATGAATTGCTATTAGCCAATGCAGAGCAACATATCATTTCATTCTACAGCCAGCAGATGGAACCATGAAGGACGAGTGACTGTAGGACAACCAGTGGAACCGGAAAACGCAAGAGGAAATCCAGTAGGAGAGGTCCGACACATCACCGGAGAACATGGGTACAATCTGCAGTTCAAAGAATTCACTTTAAATGTAAAAAAAAAAATTTTTAATCTAACATATAATTAACCCTGAGATGCAAGAGTCAACAATAAACAAATGTATGAGAATTATTAAATGAATTACAATGTCTAAATCAATTTTAACACTGAACCCCACAGATAAATAAATCGCCATTTTGTACAGCACTACTGGTTTAATACGCTTATTTCTTTTATTAATAAATTATTAAAAAACCAAAAGACTGGTGAGGTTACTTTTGGAATTTGTGAACCACTCTGACAACTATAGTGAAGCGAATCGAGATACAATGTTTTTACAAAAGTATATAGGTACGGTACTACAAACTATCAGAGTGACTGAAAATAGTTAATTCACAATCCAAGTAAGTAAAACAACCTAGACACTTAAGATACCTATTTATGGAGAATAATTTCAGGAATGGTGAAGCAGCGTAGTCCAGTTTTACGACGAGTGCAAATTTTATTTCAGTGTTAAATAACAAGTAATCAGATTTATTTTAATTTTTCATTACATACAAGCCCCAAAAGACGGGTACTTAACATAATTGGCACACCAACGTGTGGCTTATAACCAAAGGAAACCATCACTACAACTCGTTTAATTATAACTTAATATAAAATTAACAATAGTATATTTCTGTGATCTCCCTTTATATATCTAGTCTTCAAATAATTTCATTTTACGGTTATAATCAGACCATTCTCTAGTGTTGGTTTGGAACACCATATATGTATATACACCGTATATACACCATATAATACACACTGTATCTTAATCAGCCTGAGGCACCTGGACCTTTAAGAAGCCACTCTGTTGTGGGTTAACATTTTTAGATCTCAAATTTTAGTATTTGTATACAATTTTTTGTTTGTATTGCTTTCGTGACGAAATTACTTGGTCACCAAATACAAATGAATGATGTATTCATATAACAGTTTTGGTACTATAAACAATTTTGAGGTTTTACATATGACAATTTTTTCTGAGAGGAAAATCGAAGTGCTCTCCTGCACTTTCTACTGATATAATTGATTACAAAATAATTTTGTTATGATTATATATATTTAAAAATTTTTCCAAAACAGAAAACTATAGGGGTATTAGTTTACTCATAAATTGTATGTCAAAATATTCAAAATTATTTCTCAAAACCAGGCTGTTGTAATGGTACAGGATGAGGGAGTCTGTGATCTGGAGTTTTTCCTAAACCAAGTATATGTTGTGAACAAACTATAGCTTCGAGACTGGTGTGACTTGGTAGAGGAATGTAAAGTTATCAACAAGGGTGCGCATTCACGCATACGCGCGCACACGGTCGGCCAACGGTCACACGAATGTGGCACGTCCGTATACATTCTTTCTCGCTTGGTGCGGGAGAAAAACTTTGTTGTTCTACAGCTGCGGCTTCGGCCGGTTCAACGTAAAAGGCTCGCGAGCCGAAAATCATTTAAAAGGTATAAAATGTGAGTTAAACAAAGAATCTAAAGTGGCATAAAATGTGTAACATTTATTAATCGACAGTGATATCAAAAATCAGGAAGTGAGGACTAAAATCTGAAAACCAATGACTAAAAAAAATTGAAATCAGTGCAACATGTGGTCGGCCATGGATCTCACAACCAAGTAAATGTATAATATACATATCGTTCTGAAAATTGCAGAAAATATAAAGCGATTTAATTATATGGGGTAAAAATGAATGAAAGTGTGTGTGGCAAATACTGGGTTGTCTTTAATTAATTTGATTAATCAGTTATTTAATTATAAGAATTAAGAAGTGTTGAAATTGTGTCTGTTTTAATTAAATGGTATCTTTACCTAAATGGTGAAATTTGTTGATTTAAATGGTGGAGAATGTAAAAGGAGAAGGCATGTTTTTTTTTAATTGAATCATAAAAAAGAGAATGATAAACAGAAGAATAAATGAAGTTGAAATAGTTAACCGTAAATGAGAGTAATTATTACAACATAAAACCCTAAATCACTTATAGGTTGCGAGTTCACGTGACGACCTTGGGACCCGATGAAGGTAAGCAGTGTGAATAATAAATTCTATTAAATATTATTTGATAGATGTTTGGACGATTACATTTGGCGCGCCGAACTTGGACTGTTTGTACAAATTTAAATTTTACTACTCGTAAAAAATAGGTGATTTAGAGGTTGAAGCAGAATATGTAAAAATTACGAAAAAATGATTTTATGTTATAGTATGATACGTAAGTAATGCGTAGACTATTGAAATACTCAAGGCATGTAAAATAAGAATTGTTAAAATATATAATAATTTCACAATTTAAAAATGGCAGAGGACAACGAGAATAATATAAGTGAAATAACTGAATTTAATTAATCAGCTGTCATGAGTAACCTGGGAGTTCATTCAACTCCGAATGTAGGTCAAGACAAAATAGTCGAAGTAAATGTTACAGAAAACACATATTTCACAGGATTCGGGAGTTCAGTAAACTCCAACCTCAACAAAATGTAATAGTAAATTTGATAATGACATAATGAGATTTTTGCTAAAACAATTTAATGAATTGAAAGAACACAATAAAGAAGTCAAGAATGATTTCGATAAAATAATAGTCGTTTCGATGTTAATGATACCAAATTTGATAAATTAAGTAATGACATTAACGAACAGAAAATAAAATGTGAACAACAGAATGTTAAAAATGATGCTAATTTTAAAGAAATTAAAGAACAGAACGCGAAGTTTGAGAGTAGTATAAATGTAAAGTTTGATGATCTAAGTAATGCATTATGTAAACGTATTGATGAACGTTTCCAGACAGTTATAAACAAATACAAGATGATGTAGATTACAGAGTTTTGCTAATATAAGATATAATATTTATTTCATGATGAATATGCGGCAACAAAAAAACATTGAAACAATTGATAATGAATATTTTATGGCGAAGTAAATATTATTATTATTTTGTTGTTCTTCACTTATAATTTCGTATGAATAAAGTAATGAAAACATGTTACGATTTATAAAAGGACTACTCTTATTATGATTACAACCCAAACTCCAATTATACATACACGCAACTACAGAAATGTTATATGAATTGTATATACACTCAAATTAAAGCTGCAACCCAAATTAAGCAATTTGTACCGTTGTATAATGTTGGCGTCCCAAGAACGTGGGGCTCCTCAAACACAAATAAATTTGTATTTGCAACCTGAATACACAAAAATTGTATTGTTATAATTTTGTCGCCCGTTAACGTCAGGCCCGACACGCCTACATTTAATGAATAAATGTATGCTCTATTGTTAAATGTGTGCATAGGATTTTATATTGATGTTTATGTATGAATAATTTGTATGTTGTTTATTTTGTTGTGTATAATAACACAACTGGCGCCCACAATACATTGATGTATAAGATAACAGGTGTAATCGTAACAAGAGTATAAAAATAGTCAATAATAATAAAAATAAATAAACTAATAATAAAAAAATATATAGCGAACGGTTGTATAATAATACTAATTTTAAAAATAAATTTAAATACATCGTATTCATTATGGCAACACCAGAAAGCTTAAACATGGAAGCACTTCAAACCATGATGCGTGCTTGGGTAGATGAGATAAGCACAAAACAGACAGAAAATCTAAATGCTAAACTCGAGGAACAAACTGAAAAGTTAAATAATAAATTAGAACAACAGTCTGAAAATTTTAATACTAAACTAGAACAACAGACTAAAAATTTTAAACAAGAACCATACAAATTCGGAAAGTAGAAGAGTTAAAAATCGATAAACTACAGTTGAAACAAGACAACGTAGAGTTGAAGCAAAGCATGGTTGACAGTAATGCACAGTTAATAAGAAAGATGGTTAATACCAATTCACGTATTGAAACTATTAAAGAAAATATATGTGCAATAATTGATAAACAAGCGGAACAAATATGTGAAACGATGATATGGGAAGAAACCATGATAATTGGAGATACGAAAGAAAATACTGTAACCCCTCTTTCAAATTTTTGGACTTTATAAAAAAACTTCG
Organism: Magicicada septendecula; assembly: GCA_034769895.1. NCBI lineage: Eukaryota > Metazoa > Arthropoda > Insecta > Hemiptera > Cicadidae > Magicicada > Magicicada septendecula. The sequence goes on from CM068373.1 coordinate 354,337,977, forward strand.
AATTTTTTTTTTTTTTGAAAGAGGGGCCACTAGTTATTTAAAACTAGGCCTATGGCCTAGAGAAGCCAAAAATGCGCTGGGTCCAGTGGGACGGGACTTGCAATTAAACTCGGTTGTTAAACAATTTTATTAGAAATTTCAAGTCTTGACATTCATGCATATTAGTAGTAAAATTGATACCTTTCTTTAATGCAAATATAACTTACAAATTTCAACAAACCCACATTAATATTAAATATACCACTTTAAAAATTTTTCCTCTCCTTTTTTTTTGAATTCAATCTTGATACAAAATGTAATTTTTTTTTTTTGTTTAATTTCCATAATGCAATTTTAAGCTGAAATTACAACTTTAATTTCTGGTTCAATGCTAATGCATTATATAAGGTTTAGATCTCGATAATCTGATTCACAATATAAAATCTGAACTTCGAATTGTAACACATTTTCCCAAATTTGCAATTTAAAAAAAATTAACATCATAGGCGAGTATCCATCTCACCATTCTGAAAGCTTCATTTTATCTTAAATGTGGATAAATGCATAGTTACATGAATACTCCTCACCTTGTAATTATAAACAATCATATTATTTCCATAACGCTCAATCATATACATAAGGCGAACGAAATATGTAATTATATAGATTATCCTTAAAACTACTCAACATTACGACATCTAATCACACATAAAAAATACATATACACAAAACACATATCACAGTTATCACAGCATAACGGAATACAGCTGGTTAATTTCGACAGGCAGCCTGTACCTTCCCCTTGTACCCATACCTGAATGGGAGACCACAGGACCCGTCATCCTGTAGCAGCACTCAATTAATCGTTTAAATGGCAAACACCTCCTTATATACCCTCCAACTAAAAAAAACAAAACCCATTAACTCACAAGAGCGAGTAAAAGAAAAATAACGGAAAGAATAAAATATTAGTAACCGAAAGTAAAGCAACCTGAATAAAAGGTGGAGTTAGGAAATTACAAAATTTACGTGGGCAAGGTCGCCCCGCATATCAGTAATTACAAACCGAAATTCAAAAATTCCCCCTTTAGAAGCATGCCTTCACGTAGTTAACATAGCTTTATTTTATTTTTATAAATAGTAAGTTTTTATAGAGATAAATATTCAGGCATTTACAAACTCCCAAGTGGACATGACCACCAGCAAATTAAGTATAAAAAAAATAAACTGAAGCTAAAATTACAACATTACAAATCTGGTATGAAGTAGTAAAAATTCTCTTATAAGGTATAGAAATACTACACATTATTATAGCTTAACACATTCTGAAATAATAATGGGAGTGATAAGATTTCTAAATCGTGTTACATGTTTCATACTTTCATTAAATTACAAAATACTTTTACTTAAAGTAAATATCTGGATATACATATGTATACATACTGGTATATGGCTTTACAACCTGAATTGACCTGACCTAGTAGACCCGCCCGGCCTGATCGAACAATTAACAACACGCCCAGTACCTGCATAAAACTGCCCCTGCCGCAGGTACATGAATCAATTAAAGAAAATCAAAGTCCCTTAAGATCACCCGCCCCCTTATTAAAGAACGTTAGTTAGTGTAGAATAAAGAGAACTAGACACCGATACATGAAAGAAATCAGAATGGTCACAACTTTTGCTACCTCAAATTTTGCTACCAAAAATAATTAAAAAATTTACTTGAACGCCGGGCACGTCCCTTCGGCAAGGCCTACATAAGATTGGGACGTAATTACATCAAGAAATTATTCCAATAAAGTTCATCACCCGCCCCAATTATGTCTAGTTAGACGCGGCACCATAACGTAGAGCTCGTTAACGGCAAAATGTCCCACACAGGAGGTTTGCTAAAGAGGCCAAATGTGTATAAAAGATTAAATTTCACCTTATAGTCCAGATATGTCTTATGGGGGGCATTTTCGGCACGACGTGAGACGCTCTTCCAGCCGCACCTGCATCGAGTCTGTGGTTGTTGCTTGTGGCCGTTGTACTGCCAACTGCTGGAATGGGTTGGATCTCCCGGCGGTGCGAAAACCCTTAAACATTTTTAAGGAAAAATTACTATGGTTACTCATACTTTCTCAACACCCCCATCCAACAGCCAAAACCCACTCAGCACATCACAACCAGTTTTAAGCCCAAGATTTGTTTTAAAGTTTGCTTTTGGCATACTAGAATACACACATGTCCCCCCCCATTGCTTCAATATTAATAAATATCTCCTCATAACTGACAATACGTATTGCATTATAGCCCAGAAAATTATGGCACTACACGAACTGACAAACTCAGACAGGCATGAGTGCCGAGAAGCACGTGCTACCATATAATAAGACTCTCTCATATTACAATTATAACTCATCTCTCTTTTTCGTCCCAATAGTTATAGTTAATTATAGTTACAATAATTAATTACAATAGCAATTGTCATGCTGTACAAAATCAACAAAATCACAATCAAACATTCGCCCATGAACAAGCCATTCACACACCACGCGGCAACACGCAATTTCAACTGGCCTACAATTCAGTTAATTTCAACATTACGTTTTCCAACTTTCATAAAAATAGTTAACAATATACCTTAAATGGGACTTACCGAGGACCACTGTAAACTCTACTCAATCATAGTAGATAGTTTAGTAGAATCAAGCAACTAGGTCGGCTGGCAAGAAACGTCTGCACTCGTACTTAACGGCTGTCCAGTCGAGACTAAAGCGTAGCAACAAAACTACAAGTCGGAACCGCATCTCCGCTCCCCACCACCAGAGAGCGGCCGTACGCAGGCCCGTTCAAATCACGGAGCGACCGTATCGCCCGCATGCGCGCACTTACAAAATAACAATTTCGGGAGTTAGACCCTTTTATATATATATTTTATTATTCTGTTTATTGCACGCCGGGTTTTTAGCAAAACACGGCACAATACATTCGTAATTAATAATGATAATCATAGAGAAATAATTAACATTAAGGAAGAAAGCAAAGTAAAAATTAAGCAAGCATACCTTATTGATAGGAATATCCTAGTCACAGGTTACACACACAGTATTAAATCACATAAGAGAAAAAAAAATGTAAAAAAAATTAACACACAATAATTATCACTGTAATGAGAAACGTAGTAAGAAACCATCTATACAAAACACTACGCAAAATTGTGATAATTATAATATTAACTACACGCACGGTAAGTACCGAACGAGTGAGAATTATAATAATGATAATTGTAACTGTAATTATAAAAACTACAGAAGTTATCATAAACGACGAATAAAAAAAAAACGGTCAACAGCTGTTTATATAGGCTTCAAACGGACTGACCCTATGCAACACAAGCATGACGAGAGAATTATGGAACAGAGGGAAAGAGAGAATATGCGTCACATCTGGTGAGTGCAGAGTCGCAATGCTACAATGGAATGCGGACGTTGTTTACACGAGGGGGAGAAGAATGCTAAGCACGGCGGTGAATACACGTCAAAGGTACAATAGATTTCCTGTTGACGGACACAATGAATTGTGTAGCTTAAACTAGGGAGGGTGTAAATTATACCACACTCAATGCCCGAATGTGAATAAATAATTATTAAAAAAAAAAAATATTACTGTGAATTATTAATAAGAAAAGGAGTTAAGTAAGAAGAAATAATAATATGTTTAAAAAAGATAGAAGTTATATAATAAGGAAATGTAATGATTGAAAAGAAAAAAATGTTAAGGAATTAAATAAAAAAGAATGTTATGCTAAATAAAAGGTTAAAGAAAAATGGTAAGGAATGTTATGTGTTAAAAATATGTTAAGAAATGTAAGGAATGTTATTATAGATGTTGTTATTAATATGATGGAAGGGGTAGAAATGAGAAATAAATATTATAATTGTCAGAACGGCTGATCAACCGAAATCTTCATACCTTAGTGGAAATGCAAGGACACAGAAGAAAGCTATAGTGGAAGTCAAGGGCAGAGATTACTTAGGACTCAAATGCTACGATTAACACATCGAGTGAGTTAAGCATATAAAAGTCTGGATATAGACATGTTCCTAAGGCAGTCATCTGTAACCGATCATGCGACACACTACGAAGCTAAAAGAGTATTCTGTTACGGAAGTGTATTTCAGCACAGGGTAAGAATGAAGAAAATTATTAGCGATCAGAAAGGAAATGTAAGAATGAAGATTGGAATAATAGGCTAAGAAAAGGGTTAAGGAACGAAGGTAGGAATGTATGATTAAGGTAATGTAAAATTCCAGATTGAAGAATAGCATAATATGCTAAGATGTGGAATGTTTACCAGTGGAAGAAAGCAACTCATTTAGGAAGTTCTACACGTAAAAATAAATAGGTCAATGGGACCAGATTAAAGCCGAACAATTGTTAAAGCATTGTTAACAACACCTATGTGGGGAGAGGGAACATTACTTGCTCGACCCTCCAACTAAGGGGAATTGAACAATTAATATTCATTATTATTGGTTGTATTATAAAAATAAAAATAAAAAATAAATAATTTGGAATGTAAGAATATGATGTGTCTAATGATAAAAGAAAAAAATATTTTAATAAATAAATTTATTAAAAATTTTTTTTACCAAGCAGAGGAATAATGCGACAATACAAGCATATGCTGAAATGTGAATGTATTAAATAAAATAAATATTTAGATTAATTTTAATAATATATAATAGACAAGCAGGTGTGAAGTTGAAAGCTGAGTTAGACGCAGGAATGAACATGCATGATCACGGGATTATTGCTGAGAGAGTGTACAGCAGTAAATAGTGTGTATGTGTGAAGCCTGTTCAAGCCTGCAAGTTTGCAATCTCACCCCAAATAGATACTAAATTATAGTTTTATTTAATTATAACCAAACCACAAATGTTAGAAAGATTGTAAAGACTTCTAAATATGCATAAAAATCAGACACATGTGCAGTGCAAAAATGGTGTGATTATGACGTTCAGTGCGAATTCTGTGCGATTTTAAGAGCATAGTAATTACACTCATGATGCGATCACTATGGTAATTACATATAATATGTATAATTAAATCAGAAAATGTTAGATCACTTTGAAATCCGCATTAGACATTGCAACTGGCAAAAATGTGCGAAATGTGAAATTGGACGGTAGTGGGGGCATTGACGCCACTGACAGTTTTTGACCTGCAGAATCCTGAGCCAACAGGTGTGGTTGTTTTGGTGAATATAAATACGAGCCCAGGAGAGACAAATTTACTCTTCAATCAGTACTCAGTTGCAGCGGTAAGCTCTGACGGTCAGCAACGCGAATTTTAATTACTTTCAATCAGTCTTCAGACATAGCTGTCCAGTATCGACGAGATTTTTGTTTATAAACTGTAAAGTCTAATGGACAATACGTTAATTCAAGTAATCAAAAACAGTAACTATTAGTTTGGTTATTTTTAACTATAATTATCGGACGTCTACAACCAGTCTACAACCACAAACGTCAACACTCTAGACAAATGGCGAGAGCACATCGAGCAGAGGAACGATATGCAGAGCAATAGAGACGGTTACTAGAACAACAGCAGCCAATGCAGAGCAACATATCATTTCATTCTACAGCCAGCAGATGGAACCATGAAGGACGAGTGACTGGAGGACAACCAGTGAAACCGGAAAACGCAAGAGGAAATCCAGTAGGAGAGGACCGACAGATCGCTGGAGGACATGGGTACAATCTGCAGAATTGAGGTGATAAATAACCAATTTATAATTATAAAAAAAAATTAAAGACATTGAAAAGACATTTTTAAGATTTAAAAAGTAAAGAAAATTTATGTCATATGTAGATAGAGATAAGAGAATGTAATTTAACTTTAGTAAAAATTTTCTTTAATGATGACCAATTAATTTAAAGAATTTAAATCATTGCTTGGAGAATTAACAGTTGATTTAATAAATTTAAATTTTCATTTAAAGTGTATAAAGTGAAGTAGTTGGAAATATATACGAAGACTAACGACTCGATTAGTCCAGTTAAAATTTTATAAAGCATTAAGATGTATGCCAAGCACAGAATAATAATGTAAATAAGAACAAACTTATAAAGCACACAGTCAGACTGAGCAGTCGAGAATTTATAGTGTAACAAAGAAATGTTTAACATAGATTTTTGCTAATATAAGATATAATATTTATTTTATGATGAATATACGGCAACAAAGAAACATTGAAACAATTGATAATGAATATTTTATGGCGAAGTAAATATTATTATTATTTTTTTGTTCTTCACTTATAATTTCGTTTGAATAAAGTAATGAAAAAATGTTACGATTTATGAAAGGACTAGTCTTATTATGATTACAACCCAAACTCCAATTATACATACACGCAACTACAGAAATGTTATATGAATTGTATATACACTCAAATTAAAGTTGCAACTCAAATTAAGTAATTTGTACAGTTGTAATATATATATATATATATATATATATATATATATACATTGTCACAGGACAAATGGCGCCAATCGTACACACTATCGTTTTTGTGGTCCTTAAAAGGACCATTTGTCGAGGACGCTACATCATTTGCGTACGCCGCCCGAGCCGCGCTGTGATGTTAGGCGGCTGCGTCCGCTGTTCCGGGCGTACTGCTGTCCTCTTCTTTCAGCAGCGGGCTCTACATACCGCTGCTGTCCCAGTCGATTTCCATCACTGGCTCTCCTGTGCTCTCCATTCTTCCTTCTTCCTCTTCTTCCGGCTGGCTTCAAGGCGTCCAATGGAGCGCGTCTTCTCGTTCCTCAATTGGCCGGACGTCCTGTTCTGCGTGTGGCCGACTCCAGTCGCCGGGTCGGCGTAGGTCTCTGCCCAGCAGAAGCTCGCTCGGTATCACTCCAGTCGCGGCGTTTGCACGATTCCGCAGCGAGAACAGAACCGCCGGCAAACGATTGTCCCAGTCCCCATGGTCCTTGCAGTCATGGAGCTGGATCCGCAGCGCCTTCTTGATCTCGCCGTTGCGCCGCTCGGTCGGGTTCGCCCTGGGATGGTAGTTGGCTGTAGTCCACGGTCGTATGTGCAGCTTTTCGCACATCTGCTTCCACTTGTGGCCCGTGAGCGGCTTCCCGTTGTCGGTGAGCAACGCCTCTGGGTATCCCCAACGAGGGAACACTTCTTCCTCCAGGTAGCGGATAATGGTGTCGGCGTCCGCCTTGCGCACGGCCTTTGCTTCCACCCATCTCGACATCATATCCGTGACCACTACGATGTACCGGTTGCCAGCTCGAGTCAGCGGATATGGTCCCATGACGTCCAGGGCGACAGTATTCCAACATCTCCTGGGTCGGTGAGGTCGCTGTGGTTCCTGTTCGGGATTTGCGCCGCGCTTGTGTAGGGCGCATATTCTGCAACTCCGGACGTATCTGCGGACATCAATGGTTAGGCCGGTCCAGACGAAGTCCTTGCCGATGGCCCGAAACGTTTCTTCGGCCTCCGGATGACCGGCTTCAGAGGAGTCGTGGAAGTGCCTGATGACCTCCATGTGGACACTCGGCGGCACGTACAATCCTGGTTCCTGGTTGCGTCTGTCCTCCCAAACCAGGCCGTTGTCCACCCGGTATCCTCTCGCTGTAGCCGCCGCAGGGTCGTTTCTCCACGCTTGGCACTCCTGGTCGCCTTCTTGCGCCTCCTGCACTGCCTGATGCCGACAGCTGTGATTTCTTGTAGTCGCGGTGCAGCTGCCGCAACACTGCCAAGTGGCCTCTCGTCAGGCTGCATCCGTGGTTCTTCTTGGACGCCGGCAGTATCTTTAAGCCCAGGTTCCCTCGAGAGGAAGTCCGGCAACTCGTTCTTCTTGCCCGGGCAGTGGACGACGGTGAATTTGAAGCTCTGTATCAGTAGAGCCCAGCGAGCGTACTTCGTCTTCTGCCCCGTCGGCTGCTTCAGCCAGGTTAGCGCCTTGTTGTCGGTCCTTAGGGTGAAATGGCGATCCTCCAAGTATGGCCGGTATTTCTTGATGGCCCAGACGATTGCCAAACACTCCAGTTCGTTGGAGTGGTAGTTCTTCTCCTCCTCGTGGAGCTTGGCACTGGCGTACGAGATGATACGCCTCTCTCCGGCTTCGGTGCATTGATAAAGCATCGCTCCAAGTCCCTTTTGGCTGGCGTCGGTCTGCAGAAACATCGGCAAGTCTCGATCCGGTTGTGAGAGTTTTAACGGCTGCCGGAAAGCGGCCTTAACCTCTTTCTAGGCTCGCTGAGTTGTGTCGTCCCAATGCCACTTTCTTGTCCGCAGCAGGTCCGTTAACGGTTCCGAAATCATGGCGAAGCAGGGGATGTACTCTCGCAGCCAGTTGGAGGTTCCCAGGAAGCGTTGCAGCACTTTCTTGTTGCTGGGGGCCGGCTGGTCTTCAATCGCTCTGAGATGTTGCAGCTGCGGGAGGTTGCCGTCCGGAGTAATCTCGTGGCCCAGAAAGGCGACTTCTTCCGGACCGAAGTGACACTTGTTGAGCGAGCAGGTCAGCTGGTGCATCTGCAGCCTTTCCAAGACTTAATCCAGGTGTCGCATGTGCGTTTCCCAGTCGGGGGAGTAGACACTGATGTCGTCCAGATAGACGAGGCAGCACTCCCGTAATAGTCCCGTCAGAACATCCTGCATCAGCCGTTGGAAGGTGCTGGGCGCGTTCTTCAGCCCAAAGCACATCACCCGGAACTGGTAGCGACCACCGTCGGGCACCGAGAATGCTGTGTACTTCTTTGCTTCATCCTCCAACGGGATTTGCCAGTAGCCGCTCTTCAGATCTAGGGTCGAGAAGACTTTGGCCCCGCTGAGATCCTTGATTGTTTCGTATATCAGCGGCAGTGGTGAGTCCACATCCTCGGTCTGATTGTTGAGCCTCCGGAAGTCCACGCAAAACCGGGGTGTGCTGTCCTTCTTCTTCACAATCACCACCGGAGAGCTGTATGGCGAGGTGGCCGGTTCAATGATACGCTGCCTCAGCATCTCTTCTACCTGTTCACGGATGGTGCATTTCTTCTCGTCGGAGTACCGGTACATTGGGAGCCGGAATGGCTGGCTACCTTCTTTCAGCCGGATCTCGTGCTTGGCCGTAGATGTAGTGCGGAGCGAGCCACGGGAGAACAAACTGCGATCTGCGATGACGGTGTAACATTTCCAGAAGCCGTTTATGGTGTTGGCCACCTGCTGACATTTGAAGGCTAGCTTCCTCAATGTCCTCTTCCTCGGGCTCCGCGCGGTCATTCCAGAAGACCGTCTGTCGGTTCTCGCTGCCAATGTGAAGGCAGCCCCGTCGGTAGTCCACAATTGCTTGGTTGGCCGTGAGCCAGTGGTGGCCCAGTAAAACTTCTTGCAGTCCGGGCACTTCTAGCAGACTTCGAATTATAATGTCTGCGACGACGGCGGCCGTTGAGTGACATTGCTGACCGTGTAGCGTTAGCTGGACAACTCGGGACTCTGTCTTCCTTCCTCCGGGCAGCAGACCGGCTCGTACGAAGTCGCAGTTTGCGGCGGAGTCCAAGGCTGCGGTCAGTTTTCGGCCGGCGATCTCTATTGGAATGCGCGGTATGTCCGCACCTAGTTGGTTCACGCGCCCCGGTGGGCTATTTACCGGGGCGCTTGGTCGTTTCCCTACCGGTTCTTCACAGGGCAGTCCCGATGGAAGTGTCTTCCCGGGAAGTAGCGGCACTTGGGCGTTAGGCTGTTCAATCTTTGTTCCTCTTTCGTGCTTGAGGCCGATCGACACTGCTTCGAACCCCTACTCGATCCAGGGAGTTTTCAGCAGAGTCCCGACCTCGCGCACGACTATCTTGATCCAAGTCCGCCTCGATGCTCATTGCCCGTAGTAAAAGTTCCTCTAAAGTCGTAGGCGGCGGGAACCTCAGCGCGGGTCGAAGGCGTGGCTGCAGCTGTTGTGTAAGCATGGCTATGCTCGTCCTCTCGTCACCTCCGGGGTACAGACGGCGAAACAGCTTGATTTTTCTCAGGATGAAGATTTCCGCCGATTCCTGCCGCTGCGTTTGTCCGTACAGCTCGGCCAACAACTCTGCGTTGCGTTGCATCCCGCAGAAGTGATGCTGGAAGCGGTCGCAGAACTCGGGCCAATTTATCTGCAATCCCGTGTATCTCTCTGCCCACGTGGAAGCTTCTCCTCGGAGCTGCCGCACTGCGTAATCTGCCCACTGTTCAGGTGGGACTCTGTATCTAGCTGTTGAAGATATCGTTCTGGATCCTCGTACTTGAGGCCATGGTATGTAGCGGTGATCACCGGTGGCAACGTGCACCTCTGAGCTGCGGCGAATTGGGCAAAGCCTTGCTCTACCTCGAACCCGGTGTCCCGCTGGGTGTAGCTGTTGGGCGCCATGTTGTTTTGTGTGCCGGCTGGTAGCTCTCTGGCGTGGCTGGATCTTGCATCCGCAAGATGATCGTCGCCCCACGTTGGGCGCCATTTGTCACAGGACAAATGGCGCCAATCGTAAACACTATCGTTTTTGTGGTCCTTAAAAGGACCGTTTGTCGAGGACGCTACATCATTTGCGTACGCCGCCCGAGCCGCGCTGTTCGGCGGCTGCGTCCGCTGTTCCGGGCGTACTGCTGTCCTCTTCTTTCAGTAGCGGTATGTAGAGCCCGCTGCTGTCCCAGTCGATTTCCATCACTGGCTCTCCTGTGCTCTCCATTCTTCCTTCTTCCTCTTCTTCCGGTTGGCTTCAAGGCGTCCACACACAACTGGGGGATGCGCGGCCCGCGCGAAGCGCGGGTCGCGAGTAGTGCAGTGTCCCGAGTCTCAGAAAGGACTCCTGCCACTGGTAGCATGTAGCATGTAGCATGTAGCATCATAGTAGCGGGGCGTCTTTGCACCCGGTGCATGACTGCAGCATCTGGGTCGAGCCCAATGGCTGCCTGTGGATACACTTAGTCCTGGTTCATTCGACTGGTGCCTAAAAACAGGAATGGACAACCGCCAACCAGTTAACTGAGAAGGCGGGGGAGAAAGGTTTTCAATTTTTATTTATTTTAAAAATTTCTGCAATCAGTGGGCACTGCCGCAAGGACGGGTTCAGTTGACAGATGTCGCCCGTTCCCAGTCCCGCGTGCAGACGCCGTGAGGCGTCGGTCGCTCCCCGCGAGGCAGAAAGCCTCCGTGCCAGTGATAGCGCGTAGCAGCGGCATTCAAGGGGAGGTGGTTGCGTGGTGCTGATGGTCCTGAGGTAAGGGAAGGAAGAGGTCTCAGCTTCGGCAAAGAGAGTCGCAGCTAATGACCAGACAAAGGCTGAGAGAGCAGGAACTCGTAGACCTCCTCGAGTTACACTGTTTCGAACAAACCAAGGAGATCCCGACAAGGAACGGAGGGTTCTGGATTGGAAACTTTCCAGCTTACGCCTGTTGGTGGCGGAGGCAAGTGACCACCAAACAGGTGCCGCATAGGTCAATACAGACCGGAGAAACAACAGATAGAGGGTAACTTTCGTGCGCAGCGCCAGGGGGCTGCGGCACGCGAGGTATGGGTAAAGTTTGGCTCGAACGCCGTGAGCCTTGGCAAGGGTTTCCGTCACGTGGACGTTGAAGCAAAGGCGACGATCTAGCCGAACGCCTAGATACTTCACCGACTCTTTATAGGCGATAGGCCTCCCTTCCAGGGAGAGGGGCTGGCATCGGGAGATGGACTTACGAGCCTGCCACTGGGTCTGTTTGAGTTCTTTTTATACTTTTATCTAATTAGGGGGGGTCTGAAACGACCTGCGATTGGTGGATTATACCACCGGGACTAGCAAACGAGGTCGCTTCCAGGACTCACCTGGTCGCGGGGTGTATTTACCAAGTCCGGCAATGAGGGAATTGTGGGTCACTCTGTCGGAAAGAACATAGAATCGTCGCGCCAGGCGTCTCACGGTGTCGTCAAGAGAGCGGACACCGAGTCCTCTCCTCAAAAGACGAGAAGAGTACCTCCGGGGGACTTTGCACGCGAGCTTCAGTCCCCGGTCGAGTACGCGCTGGAGCGTAATTCTATGACCACGAGCCAGGTATCCCCAAACAGGACAGGCGTAGGTAATCACGGGCAACACGTACGTGTTAACTATGAGCTTACCTAGCCGGGGGGTCATTGCCGGATTAGAAAGCACGGGCCAGAGTCTACTGAGTTGCGCCGAAGCGCGTTGTCGGATGTACTGTACATGGGTTCGCCAGGTGAGTCGGGAATCCACGTGGAGCCCGAGGTACTTGACGCTATTGGTCCAGGGCACCTCGACGGGGCCTACTTTAAGCGGCCGAGGCCGCTTACGTTGTCGCGAGAATATTACCGTGGCGCTCTTGGAAGCGTTAACGGCAACTCTCCAGTCATCGGTCCACCCGACATACGCGTCGAGTTGGCGCTGGAGCTTAACTGCCGCATAACTCGCGTTCGGCTCTGAGGCAAAAGCCGCAGTGTCGTCCGCGAACAGCGACAATTTCACTCCAGGAACTCGGGGCGTGTCGTTGACAAACAACGAGAACAGGAGAGGCCCAAGGACACTTCCCTGAGGGACGCCAGCGGTAATACGCCTCTCCGAAGAGAGAGCGTGGTCTACTCTCACTCGGAAGCTACGGTCTCGCAGAAAGCTGCCGATCAAGTGAACGTAGCAGTCTGGGAGAAGGACTTCCGTGAGTTTGTACAGGACACCCTCGTGCCACACGCGGTCAAAGGCTTTCTCTACGTCTAGGAAGATAGCAGCCGTCTGTTTGCCCTGGCAGCCAGCCTCGGTTATGCATTCCACGAGTCTCATCAGCTGATGAGTCGAGGAGTGCAGCTCACGAAAGAAGAACTGTTCGGGGATCAGTACGTCTAGTCTTTCTAGATGGTCGCGGATCCTACGCTGGATCAGACGCTCAAAAACCTTGGACGTCGCGGACAAGAGGCTGATGGGCCTGAGGTTCTCAACGTGAGAAGAATTCTTTCCCGGCTTAGGTATCACAATGACGGTAGCCGTTTTCCATTTCACCGGAAAATAGGCCAGTCTGAGGCATGAATTGAACAGGTCAGTGAGGAACTGGGTTCCTCGCTCCGGAAGGCGATGGAGGGCGGAATTCATGACTCCGTCCGGGCCAGGCGCCTTCCGGGGCTTGAGCTGAACAATCCTCTCAGAGACCTCCTCCGGGGAGATGGGCTCCGGCTGGACTGTGATATCGGCCGATAGAAAGCGGTCTACCTCGCGGCAGATTTGCTCAGTGAAGGCCGGGTTCATGGATGGGTTGGGAGTGAACTGACGCTCTAAACTGTCAGCCAAGAACTCTGCCTTTTCGAGGGGGCGGCCAAGAGGTTGACCGCCGGGTCCGGCCAGTGCGGGGAGAGGCGCGCGTTTGCGCTTTCCCGTTAGGGCACTGGGAATCCGCCAGACATTACGGTCCTCGGCAGGGCCATCCATCTGTGTAACAGCTAGCTCCCAGTTGCGTCTACGGAACGCCAGCATGTCGCGACGCAACTTTCCGGACGCTCTGTTGAACGCAGCCTTGTCAGCCGGGTCACGAGTCCTCTGCTAGCGTCTCCGGAGGCGATTCCTCTCGCAAGCGAGCTGAGACACCTCTTCGGGGATCCGCTGATAGTCGGGCGTGAGCCCCGGCTTCATCCGGGAGGACACGTCTACCGCCGAGACTACGGCTGTGTCGAATAAGGCAACTGTCTCGTCGACATGCTGGGTAGTGTCGAGCGGGATATGCTCTGGTAGGCGGCGACTGAACGCCGGGCCAAAGCGGTCCCACTCGATTGCCCGCCGCTCGTCGCGGACGGTGGCGTGCTGGGTAGCTATATGCACACTGATAGGGCAATGGTCCGAGGACAGTTCCGAAATGACGGAGACGTGGACCGGGCAATAAACGCCCCTGACCACGGCAATGACCAGTACGTCAGGGCGGGAGTTAGCCCTCGAGGGATAGTACGTAGGCCCGGTAGGACCCATGACTGTGACCCGAGCCGCATCAGCATACCTGCGTAAGCGGGTCCCGTTTGGGTTCGCCAAGCGGCTCCCCCAATCGGGGTGCTTACAGTTTAGGTCGCCCGCCAGGACTACCCTCCTGTGTGCTCCTAAGACGGCCTCCAGATCGTTCGACAGGAGCTCCGTTTGTGGAGGCTTGTAAGCGGAAACCACGAGTAGACCGCCGAGAGCACCATGGAGCTCGACCGCGGTGCACTCGAGGTTACGCCGCTGAGGCAGGACAACGCGGTGATGGCGAAGACTCGCCTTCACCGCGATGGCTGTGCCCCCTCCTGCGCGACCCGACCGGTCGTCCCGGTGGCACACGTAGTTAGGTAGCCGGAAACGACGATGCGGGGTCAGGTGCGTCTCGCCAAGAAGAAGCACGTCGGGCTTGTGACGGGCAACGAACTCTAAGAGCTCAGAATGCCGGGAAGCGAGGCCGTTGGCGTTCCACGCCACGAGCTCGAGGTCTCGCTTGAGGGATTGCCGTGGTTGTCCGTTCATAACAGACCTGTAACACGGCAGGCTTCCACCAAGAGGAGGAACTTATCCTGGGGCGAGGCTGTTGCCAAGCGTTCCTTGATTTTAAGGAAAGTCTGGGCTACTTTCTGCAAGTCGTAGCTTGCCAGAAAGTCTGATACGACGGCGAGATCATCGGAAGATGAGGCCGGGGGAGAACGCTTGGCGGCAGCTGCATAGCTGCGGCGGGGCGAGACGGTGGAAGCCTTGGGGGCAGGTACTGGAGCGGGTGGCCGCTCTGGCTTTTGGTGGACGGGCTTGGGTCCAGTGGCAGGTGGTTTAGGCTGGCCCGTGTTCTTGGCCTGGGCCCTAACTTTCTTGCCCGATCTGGGGAATCTAGGCTTGGGTGGCGGCGGCAATGGAGGATCAATTTCCTCATCGTCCGGCAGCGGGACCTGCGTATAGTGTGGAACTTCGCGTTCCGGTTCCGGGGGCGCGGTGGTTGGTTTGGCTTTTGGAGCTTCGCTCGAGCTCACTGCACTGCTGGGTTTCGGAACCGGAGCAGACCTAGGGGCTGGTTTCCGGACCACAGGTTCAGCGGCTTTGGCCGGTTTGACTGGTTGGCTAACATGTCGAGGCTTAGGCTGGACGGGTTTCTTCAGCTTGTCCAGCTGCTCGCTATAGACTGGGCAGCGCCTGTTATTAGCAGCATGGTCGCCGCCACAGTTTATACAATATCGGTGGTTGGCCGGGACAGCGCAGGCCTGCGTCAAGTGGTCATTTCCACAGCGGACGCAGGTCGGCGCGTTCCGACAACCGAAGCTGCTGTGGCCGAACCGCTGGCACCTGTGGCACTGGGAAAGTCCCCCGGTCTGGCGGCAGGGCTCTACGCTCACGCAGAACCCGAAAAGCCGTTTTAAATCTAACAAGGCCTGGGAGGAGTCGCCCTTCTCTACCAGGAGTCTGATTAGCGGGAGTGGTCGACGCGAGCCATAAGTAGTGTACAGCCGTGAGGCTCCCACAACCTTATAGCCCGCGTCGCGCAGTTCGTCTAGGACGAACTGCGGATCCGCCTGTATGTCCAGGCCCCGAAGGACGAGGGCTACAGGCTTGACTCTGTTGAGAGTGTAGGTACGGAACTGGAACGATTCACGTTCCAGCCACTGGACAACTCCGAAGTGCTCGGATGCACTGCTCCAGGTAACGCGCACAGTCTCGCTCGCAAGGAGCTTGACCGATGCGTTATCTGCCAGCGCAACGACCTTGCGGAGCCGGCGAACAAAGCCGATTACATCCCTGACGTTCGTAACGAACACCGGCGGGATCCTTCCTTCGGAGATGCGACTAGGCGCAACCTCAGCGGAGGCTTGGAATGCCGCCGAGTCCGTGGCCGAACTCAAGGAGGTCAGGGAGGGAGACTTTCTCGGCTTGCCACCGTGCCCTACTACCACCCAGTCGGTGGAAGCTTAGGTCTTCATGGCTGGGGAGTCAGACTCCGGCAGAGGTACAGGGCTGCTTGGCCTACTGGCGGCCGTGCAGCCGGAAGGTCCGGCCTTTGCGGGCTTGGTCGGCCCTAATAAGGACCGATTATTGGGACGAGCTTGCGCGGGTTCAGCAGGGCTTCCCGCGCGAGTCGTTGGGTTCCCGACTGGCCCAAGTGGCCGGCCGGGGGGCTCGTTGCTGCCGCACAGTGCTTTGGGGGCACTATCAGCTGGTCTAATGCCGACTAGCTCGGCTCTTTGTCCAGCGGGTACCCGGGGGCCGAACTGTGACACCGTCACAGTGGCGGCGCAACCCGCATCTGTATTTGTAAGTCCTACTCTCGGACTCCCCGGGTTTCGCTGGACAGCGCTACCTAGAACACTTACCGGCAGGTCCCAGTTGTGTGCTGCTGCTTCTTGGCGTCGTCTTGCTGGCAAGGCGGTAGGTCTACATCCATCGCTTGATGTTGTCGCTGGCGAGGAGGTGAAGTCTGGTACGGCGGCTTCTTCTTTACTGCCACAGTGGCTTGAGTTGAAGGCCTCTTCATTTCAGTCTTGAGGTCGAGGCTGTCCTCTGCTGCGTTGTTCTGTGAGAGCTGAGCTGATCCTTCTTCGAGTGTGAGCTAAGTAACAAATGGGAGGTAGAACAAAATTTAATAAGGGCTAAACCGAACTTTCGGTATTACTATTATATTTATTAAAAATGAGCTCAATTTGGGGAATAGAGAAATTGTATAGCATGAATGAGGCTGTGATTGCGTGAATGGAAAATCTATATTTAAGAAGTGCTGGGTTGTGAAATTATAAATATATAATTTAAATTGATAAGTAATTATGTTTATTTTGGTGGGAATGTAAAAAAGTTTAATGGAAATAATTATTTCGAACTTGATTTGCTAAACTACGCCTCATGGCTGAATATCAGTGTTCAAATTTTCAAAGTAGGATTCAATGTAAATGTATGTTGTAAGTAAAATGAAAGGTAATGTCATTGGTAAATAACAACATTAAGAGTAATTTATTTCAAAGAACGAATTCTGCTGTTTCTAGTTCGCTTAACCGAAGACTGGCCCTAACGTAAGATAATTTTAGGTTTCATTGTTGGTAACAAGATGGCGTCCAGACAAAATGTGTGAAATAAAGCGAACAGTATTAAAATAAAAGTTGAAAAGATAAAAACATAACAACAGGTCTGGTTCTAACCAAACTTTGATCATTACAAATGTACAACAAATTACTGCTCATGGATATAGTTTTATATTAGCAAATATATATTGTAACGTAACATAAATGCGGGCCTCGACGTTACATAAATAAAATATTAAAATTAGAATAGGGAAGAAAATATTTTAATTTTCCACACTTATAAAAGGTCAGAAAATAAACTCATAATTGTGTAAAAGTAATAAGAATGCAAGGTAATAATAATAATAAAAGATAAGCATGTAATAATGATAATAGTGATAAACCTCAAGGTTCAGTGAGAGGTAAATAAAAGAAATTGACAAATATTGTAAGAAAGAAAAACTAATGTTGACTATTTCAGAGTAATTAATGTTGTGAAAATAGATAAGAATGAGTAAATAATGTACGTTCTAAATTACTCAAAAATACTTGTTATGAATTGTATGATGTTACGTTATTATCATGACTGTGATTTTATATTTTGTGTTCATGTGAAAGTTTTCTTGTTGATAGAATATCAAGTAATTAAGTAATATGTATTATTCATTTACTGTTGTAGAACTGTGGTTGAACTCAGTTATTGAGTATTAATTAATTTCATTTTTATGTGTTATCTATAGGTCAAGATAAAGTTGTTGTTAGATATTATAAAGATAATTATTTGTATACATGTACGTAGATAAAAGTTTATTATAATTGTAAACTTGGATAAAAAGGCTATAATTGTTACCAAGTTAAATTCAGAAGTAGATCAAGGTATAATAATAGGCCTAACAGCCAATAACATTATATAATAAATCAGATCAGAAAGGTTAGGTAAAGAAATTAGTAACAAATACTAAATATAATTCAATGAGTTAGTAGAAATTAATAATAATTAATAATAAACAAACTCAAACTAAACAAATTATGGTAATGCCATAGTGCAATGATACCGATAAATAATGTTTGGTAACGGAAAAATAATATTTATTAAAAGAAACAGACTAAGAGTAAAAAACCGGCAAAATATATAGGAATTAGTGAACAAGCTATAAATAAGATTATATTCGGATATAATGGAAGTTTAGTAAGGAATTATTTTGATGAGTGGAAGAATATTTTATGAAATGATTATAAATTAACACCATATCGAATAAGAATAAAAAAGGTTGTTGCTATGGACGACAAGATGGATATAATTTGTTGATTTAATTATTGAAATTTTTGACATGAACGAGAAGAGTTTAACTAAGAGAGATGTTCAATAAAAAACTGAATTAATTTGGAATACTAAATACATTAAACGTTACAATAAATGAATGACAAATTGCAATAGTTGGGGTAAAATAACCATTAACCAATTTGTCTAATTGGATAGTATAAAACGATAATAAGTAACTAAAATTATGGAAGAACTTGGATTGCCCAATTTCGGATCATGAACAGAATGTTAAATTAATGAAGTAATAAAACCAGAGAAATAACTACCTGCATAAAGATTTAATCCTCTAATACAAATGAAACTAAAATAACCACCAAATTACATTGGAACTTGCAATTTACACCTTCCAATAGAAAAACGTATTTGGATTCGGAGTTCGTCGAAGCACGTAATCACAAGCTTGGACATTGGTGAACAAAAGGAGTGGTATTTCTGCATCACCCAAGGACCAAGAATTCCACTTTATTTACAACTTTGGAGACAAGACGGACGAAGATCATTTCATCTGCTCTCGATACGGACCAAACTCTAATAGAGGTTAGACGTGACAGCCTCCTCGAGCTGCGATGTCCAGCGGACGGTAAAGCTTCAATTACTTAAATAATATTTAATAAAATAAAACGTTATATTGTAATACCTTGTATTCCTATTTATGTATTTTCTGATCTTCCCAACAGTTGAAAGAACCTTCACGCCCTGTATTTAAAAGAATTATAAAAAAAAACCATAACTGAATTTCATATAGTGCGCCAAAAACACAACTGGGGGTTGCGCGGGTCGCGAGTAGTGCAGTGTCCCGAGTCTCAGAAAGGACTCCTGCCACTGGGTCTGTTTGAGTTCATTTTATACTTTTTATCTAATTATGGGGGGGGGTCTGAAACGACCTGCGATTGGTGGGTTATACCACCGGGACTAGCAAACGAGGTCGCTTCCAGGACTCACCTGGTCGCGGGGTGTATTTACCAAGTCCGGCAATGAGGGAATTGTGGGTTACTCTGTCGGAACGAACATAGAATCGTCGCGCCAGGCGCCTCACGGTGTCATCAAGAGAGCGGACACCGAGTCCTCTCCTCAAAAGACGAGAAGAGTTCCCGGATGGTGCATTTCTTCTCGTCGGAGTACCGGTACATTGGGAGCCGGAATGGCTGGCTACCTTCTTTCAGCCGGATCTCGTGCTTGGCCGTAGATGTAGTGCGGAGCGAGCCACGGGAGAACAAACTGCGATCTGCGATGACGGTGTAACATTTCCAGAAGCCGTTTATGGTGTTGGCCACCTGCTGACATTTGAAGGCTAGCTTCCTCAATGTCCTCTTCCTCGGGCTCCGCGCGGTCATTCCAGAAGACCGTCTGTCGGTTCTCGCTGCCAATGTGAAGGCAGTCCCGTCGGTAGTCCACAACTGCTTGGTTGGCCGTGAGCCAGTGGTGGCCCAGTAAAACTTCTTGCAGTCCGGGCACTTCTAGCAGACTGGTGGTGGACGCGAGACTTCCAATTATAATGTCTGCGACGACGGCGGCCGTTGAGTGACACTGCTGACCGTGTAGCGCTAGCTGGACAACTCGGGGCTCCGTCTTCCTTCCTCCGGGCAGCAGACCGGCTCGTACGAAGTCGTAGTTTGCGGCGGAGTCCAAGGCTGCAGTCAGTTTTCGGCCGGCGATCTCTATTGGAGTGCGCGGTATGTCCGCACCTAGTTGGTTCACGCGCCCCGGTGGGCTATTTACCGGGGCGCTTGGTCGTTTCCCTGCCGGTTTTTCACAGGGCAGTCCCGATGGAAATGTCTTCCCGGGCAGTAGCGGCACTTGGGCGTTAGGCTGTTCAATCTTTGTTCCTCTTTCGTGCTTGAGGCCGATCGACACTGCTTCGACCCCCCTACTCGATCCAGGGAATTTTCAGCAGAGTCATCCCGACCTCGCGCACGACTATCTTGATCCAAGTCCGCCTCGATGCTCATTGCCCGTTGTAAAAGTTCCTCTAAAGTCGTAGGTGGCGGGAACCTCAGCGCGGGTCGAAGGCGTGGCTGCAGCTGTTGTGTAAGCATGGCTATGCTCGTCCTCTCGTCACCTCCGGGGTACAGACGGCGGAACAGCTTGATTTTTCTTAGGATGAAGATTTCCGCCGATTCCTGCCGCTGCGTTTGTCCGTACAGCTCGGCCAGCAGCTCTGCGTCGCGTTGCATCCCGCAGAAGTGATGCCGGAAGCAGTCGCAGAACTCGGGCCAATTTATCTGCAATCCCGTGTATCTCTCTGCCCACGTGGCAGCTTCTCCTCGGAGCTGCCGCACTGCGTAATCTGCCCACTGTTCAGGTGGGACTCTGTAGTCCCGCAGCTGTCGCTCTAGCTGTTGAAGATATCGTTCTGGATCCTCGTACTTGAGGCCATGGTATGTAGCGGTGATCACCGGTGACAACGTGCACCTCAGAGCTGCGGCGAATTGCGCAAAGCCTTGCTCTACCTCGAACCCGGTGTCCCGCTGGGTGTAGCTGTTGGGCGCCATGTTGTTTTGTGTGCCGGCTGGTAGCTCTCTGGCGTGGCTGGATCTTGCATCCGCAAGATGATCGTCGCCCCACGTTGGGCGCCACTTGTCACAGGACAAATGGCGCAATCGTACACACTATCGTTTTTGTGGTCCTTAAAAGGACCGTTTGTCTAGGACGCTACATTATTTGCGTACGCCGCCCGAGCCGCGCTGTGATGTTCGGCGGCTGCGTCCGCTGTTCCGGGCGTACTGCTGTCCTCTTCTTTCAGCAGCGGTATGTAGAGCCCGCTGCTGTCCCAGTCGATTTCGATCACTGGCTCTCCTGTGCTCTCCATTCTTCCTTCTTCCTCTTCTTCCTGCTGTCTTCAAGGCGTCCGATGGAGTGCGCCAAAAACACACAACTGGGGGTCGCGAGTAGTGCAGTGTCCCGAGTCTCAGAAAGGACTCCTGCCACTGCCCGGTCAGAGCTGTTGGGTTGTGCGTCGTGAGACGACCCAATGGGTTCCTAGTACCGAGCCTCTGGTAGGGGCTCCTGCCTAGTGGTCCTGTCCAGACGGAATATTGATTAATTAATTTTTATTGGTTGCTACAACGACATGCTCGTACTAGGTCGACTAGTACAGTATTTGTCGAGGCCGTTTCCAAGAATCACCTGGACGTATTCGGTACTTGCCAAGGCCAGCTATGAGTGGGTTTGTCTGTGTCCTCGCAGCTCGGACGTAAAATTTACGTGCAAGTCGCCTTGCGGTGTCATCCAAGGAGCGGACACCGAGTCCTCTTCTCAGGAGACGAGAAGAAAACCGATAGGGGACTTTGGCCGCTAGCCGAAGCCCTCTATCGAGAACGCTTTGCAACCTTCTTTTATGAACGGTTGCGAGGTAGCCCCAGACGGGAAGAGCGTAGGTAATGATCGGCAACACGTACGCGTTGACGATCAACTTACCCAGCTTGCGGGTCATAGCCTTGTTGGCAAGTATCGGAAACAGTTGCGCGAGACGAGCGGATGCTTTCTTTCGCATCGTCTCAGCGTGGACACGCCAGGTGAGCCGACGATCAAGGTGGACACCGAGGTACTTTACTTCTCTCGACCAGGGCAAATACGTTCTACCGAGTCTCACTCGGCCTCGTGGTTCTTTCCGGCGCTTTGTGAATAGCACCGCGGAGCTCTTGGTTTCGTTGACGGCAACTTTCCAGCTTTCCGTCCACGTCGAATACGCATCGAGTGCGCGCTGAAGTCGTGGGATAGCAAAGTCTGCGTTCCGATCGGCGGTACAGACCGCCGTGTCGTCGGCAAACAAAGCCATCTGGACTCCAGGCCCTCTGGGTGCGTCGTTCACATACACGGAGAACAGGAGAGGCCCTAGCACGCTACCTTGAGGTACCCCGGCTGTAATACGTCTCTCAGAAGAAACGTGGTCGTCTATTCGCACGCAGAAAGTCCTCTCCGTCAGAAAGCTAGCAATCAAGCGAAGGTAGCAATCTGGGAGCTGGATTTCCCGGAGCTTGAACAAGAGCCCGTCATGCCAGACACTATCAAAGGCCTTTCCCACATCTAGGAAACAGGCGACAGTCTGCTCTTTCCGACACCCGGCGTCCGTCCACCAGTCCACCAGTATTCCACCAGTCTCATCAGTTGATGAGTGGTGGAATGCCCCACACGGAAGCCGAACTGTTCGGGGACCAGTACATCGAAATTTCTTAGATGATCTAGTACTCTCCGTTGTACGAGACGTTCGAGGACCTTTGACGTGGCTGACAGTAGACTAATGGGCCGGAGGTTGCCGGGACGGGAAGCGTCCTTTCCCTGCTTCCTTTCCCTACTATAACCGTCGCCTTACGCCATTTCTGGGGAAAATAGGCCAGTCTAAGACACGCGTTGAACAGCGCGACCAAGAAAAGTACTCCTCGCTCCGGGAGTCGAGTAAGAGCGGCGTTCGAGACGCCGTCCGGGCCAGGAGCTTTTCTTGGCACGAGTTCAACGAGCCGATCTGTGACCTCTTCCCTAGTAATGGGTTCGGGCTCCGTAGTGATCGGAAGAGACAGAAAGTCTTCCACTTCGTTCTCGACTTCTTCGTCGAAGTCCCAGTCCATGGGCGGGTTAGGTGCAAACTGTCGCTCAAAACACGCGCCTAAGTACTCGGCCTTCGCCTCCGGGCGAGCCAGGATTTGACCGAAAGGTCCAGCAATGGCAGGGATGCGAGGCCGGCGCCTCTTCCCTACCAACGCCGAAGGTATCCGGTAAGGGCTACTTTCGTCCGATCCGTCCCCTGCCTGGGCCACGGCGAGTTCCCAACAGCGTCTCCGGTAGGCCTGCATTTCACGACGTAAAATGCCGGTCGCCCGGTTGTATGCTGCCTTGTCGGCCGGATCACGGGTCCGCTGCCAGCGTCTCCGGAGGCGATTTCTCTCGCAAGCGAGAGCACTCGTCTCCTCTGGGATCCGCTGCCAGTGGGGCGTGACGCCAGGCTTCATCCTGGAAGACGCGTCGATCGCAGATACGACAGCCTCGTCAAACGCGGCAACTGCCTCGTCGACTTGGCGGAAGGTTTCGAGTGGTCCCGCGTCTGGCAATCGGCGACTTAACGCCGGGCCATAGCGATCCCATTCTACCACCTTCCTGACATCTCTGCGTACGACGTGCTGGGTAGCGACGTGTATCAGGATGGGGAGATGATCGGACGATAGTTCCGTTAGCGCGGACACATGGACCGGACAGTCAATTCCTTGAATCACCGCTATGTCCAAGACATCGGGAGCCGCGTTGCGTTGTGAGGGGTAGAACGTAGGTTGGGTAGGCCCAATCACTTGTATCCTGCGAGAATCGGCAAACCTGCGTAAACGTTTCCCGTTTGGGGCAGTCAAGCGACTGTTCCAATCGCGATGTTTACAGTTCAGGTCGCCGGCCATGATGACCCTCCTGTGTGCATCGAACGCGACAGCTAGATCGGGGTGAAGGAGCTCTTTTTACGGCGGTTTATACGCCGCGACCATCTGTACGCCGCCTAGAGTGTTCAACAACTCCACAGCGGTGCCTTCGAGGTGAGTCATTGCAGGCAAGACGACTCGGTGATGTTCGAGATTGAGCCTCACCGCGACGGCAGTACCGCCACCAGCAGTGCCCGGTCTGTCGTTTCGATAGCACACATAGTTGGCCAGTCGTAACCGACTCGCAGGAGTCAAGTGGGTCTCATTGAGAAGCACTACATCGGGTTTCAGTCGGGCCAGTAATTCTTGGAGTTCCTGGATCTTGTTGGACAACCCGTTGGCGTTCCAGGAAAGAATCGAGAGATCTCGTTTGAGGACCCGACTCATAGAAGACCTACACAAGTGGCGGCTTCCACCAAGAGCATGAATCTCTCGGTTATGTCAGCAGTCTCCAAGCGGGAGCGGATGGACCTGAAGGTCTGGGCGACTTTGTTGAGATCGAACTCAGCAAGGAAGTCTTTGACGACCTGGTAGTCGTCAGGTACGGTTTTTGAGGCAGATTGCCCGGAGACTGTGTGCGCATAAGAGCGCCGAGGCTTGTCAATCGGGGGATTGGTGGAAGCCAGGGGTTTCTTAGGGCCAGGTGTAGCGCCTCTAGCGGAGGTGCTAGGAAGAGGGACAGATGCGAGTGCGTCGGACTTCGCGCGCTGCGCAGGCTGTCTGGACTGTGCGGCCGGGTTGGCAGGAGCCCGGGATCTAGCGCCACGGGGCTTTCTAGGCCGCTTCTTTTTGCCTGCGTTGGGAAACCGCGGGGGCGAGAGGTCAGGCGAGGCTGCTTCTAAAGCAGGGGCAGGAATTTCCGGTGCTGGGGAGGATTGAGAAGTCTCAGGCTCCACAACCGAGATGTTTTCTGTTGGCTGGATGGTCTCACTTTTAGATGCCACGAGGTTACGGCGCTTTTTCGCCATAGGCGGGACAGGGGCCTGTGAAGGAGCCTGAGTTGGAGTTGCCTGTGCTGCAGGTGTTTGCTTCGGGCCTTTGGAACGTTTCTGTTGCCTGTTTGAAACTGTGGCGGAAGACACGGCAGCCGTAGCAGGAGGCGCAGGGCCTGGCTGCTCGGTTGCAGGTCTGGAACCAGCTACCGGATGCGTCGGTGGTGGCAGGCGCCCTTTCGGCTTTCGCCGCTCGAGCTCCTGCTGAAACACCGGACATGCCCGGAAGTTGGCGGGGTGACTCCCGCCGCAGTTGATGCATCTTTTGAATGCAGGTGCATCGCAAAGTTTGCTGGCGTGAGGGAGAGAACACCTCACGCACGCCGGAGCGTTTGAGCAAGAGTCGGAGTGGTGCCCGAAGCGTTGGCACCTGTGACACTGAGGCAGAGCCCCGGGAGCGCGGCTTCTTTCCACTTTTACGCGGAAACCAAAAAGCCGCGTAAGTGAGAGTAGGCTAGTGCCTGCCTCGCTATTCTCCGCCAGGATGCGGACCAGAGGAATTGGACGCCGTGGTCCGGCTGGAGTAAACACCCGATGGACCGCGCGAACAGGATAGCGCGGCTCATCGAGGATTTCCTCGAGAGGAGATTCCACGTCCAAGCCTCTGAGGATAAACGACAGAGGCTTCACGTGTTTGGGCGAGAAGGTGTGGTACTGGAATAGCTGGGATTCCACGTACGCCACGACACTGCGGCACACGTCCATTCCGCGGACAACGATCTTGACTGTATCGCCCCCAAGGAGCTTCAGGTCAACGTTGGCCGGGGAAAGTCCGGGAGCCACTATCAATCGCCGGTAAAAACCGGTGACGTTGTTTACGCCGTGAACGTATACGGGCGGGATGCGACCAGAGGCCGGCGGTGCTTGGGCACCGCCGGACACAGTCGGCCCCGGGCCGGATTCGCCATCGGCGGGGACAACTTCCATGGCGGACGCCGAGGAAGAGGCTGAGGAGGATCGATTCCGCCTCGGTTTCTTAACCGGGCGCCCCCGTGGCCCAACCGCCACGAAAGCGTCGGTCTCGTCACCGGGCAGCGGAACCGACCGGGGATCGACTTGGTCCGCTTCCATAAGCGGAGAACACGGCGAATCGCTCGTGTGGGGCGGGGCAGTGGCGAGCGACTGCGTGCTCGATGACGCGCCCGAAGCGGGCATTTCCGCCATCGAGCGGGAGGTTCGCCGACCAGAGGCAGCCAGGCTGCCTCCGGCGGTAACCAGGGACCTAGGGTCCGGCCCGAGCCGGATCGCTTGCGGGATTTCTGAAACGCTCAGGCTTACTACGAGCTGGGCAAATGACCGGCTTCGTTAGATACCTCTCCTTACCAAGAGAGGTGTCCACCGGCCTCTTTACCTAGGCGATATCCAAGCTCGCTTACCACTGGTGGGGGCTCGCAAGGATCGTCCTAGGCAGCGCTACCTATGAGCCTGAGCGTCAGCGGGCAAGATGCGCTGCGCAACCTTAAGCTCTGGTAGGCCAAAAGTGCTTCCTTTTCAACTGCAGTTGGTGGTCCTAAAAAGGGTCACTCGGCTGGTGGTCCTTAGAAGGTCCGACGACAAAGCTGTGTGTGCTAGCTACTCAGTTCACCAGCCAGCTGAGTTTTCTTCTTCCTTCTAAGGCCTGATGTTATCCAGCAAGCAGGGCAGCAGATGGAGTTTGCCTGTCCTCGTCAAGTGAAGGCAGCAGGGCAGCAGCTGTACAACAGCGAGTCGCTTCCGAAACGTCCAGTGAAGAGCAGGTCCAGAGAGGAGGTCCTTCCTGTAACGATGATCGACGACGATCGCAAAGTGATCTGATCGATGATGGACTGACGACGGACGTCTGGACCTCCTGCCACTGGGTCTGTTGGAGTTCATTATATACTTTTTATCTACTTATGGGGGGGTCTGAAGCGACCTGCGATTGGTGGATTATACCACCGGGACTAGCAAACGAGGTCGCTTCCAGGACTCACCTGGTCGCGGGGTGTATTTACCAAGTCCGGCAATGAGGGAATTGTGGGTTACTCTGTCGGAACGAACATAGAATCGTCGCGCCAGGCGTCTCACGGTGTCATCAAGAGAGCGGACACCGAGTCCTCTCCTCAAAAGACGAGAAGAGTACCTCCGGGGGACTTTGCACGCGAGCTTCAGTCCCCGGTCGAGTACGCGCTGGAGCGTAATTCTATGACCACGAGCCAGGTATCCCCAAACAGGACAGGCGTAGGTAATCACGGGCAACACGTACGTGTTAACTATGAGCTTACCTAGCCGGGGGGTCATTGCCGGATTAGAAAGCACGGGCCAGAGTCTACTGAGTTGCGCCGAAGCGCGTTGTCGGATGTACTGTACATGGGTTCGCCAGGTGAGTCGGGAATCCACGTGGAGCCCGAGGTACTTGACGCTATTGGTCCAGGGCACCTCGACGGGGCCTACTTTAAGCGGCCGAGGCCGCTTACGTTTGCGCGAGAATATTACCGCGGCGCTCTTGGAAGCGTTAACGGCAACTCTCCAGTCATCGGTCCACCCGACATACGCGTCGAGTTGGCGCTGGAGCTTAACTGCCGCATAACTCGCGTTCGGCTCTGAGGCAAAAGCCGCAGTGTCGTCCGCGAACAGCGACAATTTCACTCCAGGAACTCGGGGCGTGTCGTTGACAAACAACGAGAACAGGAGAGGCCCAAGGACACTTCCCTGAGGGACGCCAGCGGTAATACGCCTCTCCGAAGAGAGAGCGTGGTCTACTCTCACTCGGAAGCTACGGTCTTGCAGAAAGCTGCCGATCAAGTGAACGTAGCAGTCTGGGAGAAGGACTTCCGTGAGTTTGTACAGGACACCCTCGTGCCACACGCGGTCAAAGGCTTTCTCTACGTCTAGGAAGATCGCAGTCGTCTGTTTGCCCTGGCAGCCAGCCTCGGTTATGCATTCCACGAGTCTCATCAGCTGATGAGTCGAGGAGTGCAGCTCACGAAAGCCGAACTGTTCGGGGATCAGCACGTCTAGTCTTTCTAGATGGTCGCGGATCCTACGCTGGATCAGACGCTCAAAAACCTTGGACGTCGCGGACAAGAGGCTGATGGGCCTGAGGTTTTCCACGCGAGAAGAATTCTTTCCCGGCTTAGGTATCACAATGACGGTAGCCGTTTTCCATTTCACCGGAAAATAGGCCAGTCTGAGGCATGAATTGAACAGGTCAGTGAGGAACTGGGTTCCTCGCCCCGGAAGGCGATGGAGGGCGGAATTCATGACTCCGTCGGGGCCAGGCGCCTTCCGGGGCTTGAGCTGAACAATACTCGCAGAGACCTCCTCCGGGGAGATGGGCTCCGGCGGGACTGTGATATCGGCCGATAGAAAGCGGTCTACCTCGCGGCAGATAGGCTCAGTGAAGGCCGGGTTCTTGGATGGGTTGGGAGCGAACTGACGCTCTAAACTGTCAGCCAAGAACTCTGCCTTATCGAGGGGGCGGCCAAGGGGTTGACCGCCGGGTCCGGCCAGTGCGGGGAGAGGCGCGCGTTTGCGCTTTCCCGTTAGGGCACTGGGAATCCGCCAGACATTACGGTCCTCGGCAGGGCCATCCATCTGTGTAACAGCTAGCTCCCAGTTGCGTCTACGGAACGCCAGCATGTCGTGACGCAACTTGTCGGACGCTCTGTTGAACGCAGCCTTGTCAGCCGGGTCACGAGTCCTCTGCCAGCGTCTCCGGAGGCGATTCCTCTCGCAAGCGAGCTGAGACACCTCTTCGGGGATCCGCTGATAGTCGGGCGTGAGCCCCAGCTTCATCCGGGAGGACACGTCTACCGCCGAGACTACGGCTCTGTCGAATAAGGCAACTGTCTCGTCGACATGCTGGGTAGTGTCGAGCGGGATATGCTCTGGTAGGCGGCGACTGAACGCCGGGCCAAAGCGGTCCCACTCGATTACCCGCCGCTCGTCGCGGACGGTGGCGTGCTGGGTAGCTATATGCACACTGATAGGGCAATGGTCCGAGGACAGTTCCGAAATGACGGAGACGTGGACCGGGCAATAAACGCCCCTGACCGCGGCAATGTCCAGTACGTCAGGGCGGGAGTTAGCCCTCGAGGGATAGTATGTAGGCCCGGTAGGACCCATGACTGTGACCCGAGCCGCATCAGCATACCTGCGTAAGCGGGTCCCGTTTGGGTTCGCCAAGCGGCTCCCCCAATCGGGGTGCTTACAGTTCAGGTCGCCCGCCAGGACTACCCTCCTGTGTGCTCCAAAGACGGCCTCCAGATCGTTCGACAGGAGCTCCGTTTGAGGAAGCTTGTAAGCGGAAACCACGAGTAGACCGCCGAGAGCACCATGGAGCTCGACCGCGGTGCACTCGAGGTTCCGCCGCTGAGGCAGGACAACGCGGTGATGGCGAAGACTCGCCTTCACCGCGATGGCTGTGCCCCCTCCTGCGTGACCCGACCGGTCGTCCCGGTGGCACACGTAGTTTGGTAGTCGGAAACGACGATGCGGGGTCAGGTGCGTCTCGCCAAGAAGAAGCACGTCGGGCTTGTGACAGGCAACGAACTCTAAGAGCTCAGCATGCCGGGAAGCGAGGCCGTTGGCGTTCCACGCCACGAGCTCGAGGTCTCGCTTGAGCGATTGCCGTGGTTGTCCGTTCATAACAGACCTGTAACACGGCAGGCTTCCACCAAGAGGAGGAACTTATCCTGGGGCGAGGCTGTTGCCAAGCGTTCCTTGATTTTAAGGAAAGTCTGGGCTACTTTCTGCAAGTCGTAGCTTGCCAGAAAGTCTGATACAACGGCGAGATCATCGGAAGATGAGACTGGGGGAGAACGCTTGGGGGCAGCTGCATAGCTGCAGCGGGGCGAGACGGTGGAAGCCTTGGGGGCAGGTACTGGAGCGGGTGGCCGCTCTGGCTTTTGGTGGACGGGCTTGGGTTCAGTGGCAGGTAGTTTAGGCTGGCCCGTGTTCTTGGCCTGGGTCCTACCTTTCTTGCCCGATCTGGGGTATCGTGGCTTGGGTGGCGGCGGCCGTGGAGGATCAATTTCCTCGTCGTCCGGCAGCGGGACCTGCGTATAGTGGGGGACTTCGCGTTCCGGTTCCGGGGGCGCGGTGTTTGGTTTGGCCTTTGGAGCTTCGCTCGGGCTCACTGCACTGCTGGGTTTCGGAACCGGAGCAGACCTAGGGGCTGGTTTCCGGACCACAGGTTCAGCGGCTTTGGCCGGTTTGACTGGTTGGCTAACATGTCGAGGCTTAGGCTGGACGGGTTTCTTGAGCTTGTCCAGCTGCTCGCTATAGACTGGGCAGCGCCTGTTATTAGCAGCATGGGCGCCGCCACCGTTGATACAGTATCGGTGGTTGTCCGGGACAGCGCAGGCCTGCGTCAAGTGGTCATTTCCACAGCGGACGCAGGTCGGCGCGTTCCGACAACCGAAGCTGCTGTGGCCGAACCGCTGGCACCTGTGGCACTGGGAAAGTCGCCCGGTCTGACGGCAGGGCTCTACGCTCACGCAGAGCCCGAAAAGCCGTTTCAAATCTAACAAGGCCTGGGAGGAGTCGCCCTTCTCTACCAGGAGTCTGATTAGCGGGAGTGGTCGACGCGAGCCGTAAGTAGTGTATAGCCGAGAGGCTCCCACAACCTTATAGCCCGCGTCGCGCAGTTCGTCTAGGACGACCTGCGGATCCGCCTGTATGTCCAGGCCCCGAAGGACGAGGGCTACAGGCTTGGTGCGGTTGAGTGTGTAGGTGTGGAACTGGAACGATTCACGTTCCAGCCACTGGACAACTCCGAAGTGTTCGGATGCACTGCGGCAGGTAACGCGCACAGTCTCGCTCGCAAGGAGCTTGACCGATGCGTTATCTGCCAGCGCAACGACCTTACGGAGTCGGCGAACGAAGCCGATTACATCCCTGACGTTCGTCACGAACACCGGCGGGATTCTTCCTTCGGAGGTGCGACTAGGCACAACCTCAGCGGAGGCTTGGAATGCCGCCGTGTCCGTAGCCGAACTCAAGGAGGTCAGGGAGGGAGACTTTCTCGGCTTGCCACCGTGCCCTACTACCACCCAGTCGGTGGAAGCCGAGGTCTCCATGTCTGGGGAGTCAGACTCCGGCAGAGGTACAGGGTTGCTTGGCCTACTGGCGGCCGTGCAGCCGGAAGGTCCGGCCTTAGCGGGCTTGGTCGGCCCTAATAAGGACCGATTATTCTGACGAGCTTGCGCGGGTTCAGCAGGGCTTCCCGCGCTAGTCGTAGGGTTCCCGGCTGGCCCAAGTGGCCGGCCGGGGGGCTCGTTGCTGCCGCACAGTGCTTTGGGGGCACTAAGAGCTGGGCTAATGCCGACTAACTCGGCTCTTTGTCCAGCGGGTACCCGGGGGCCGAACTGTGACACCGTCACAGTGGCGGCGCAACCCGCATCTCTATTTGTCAGTCCTACTCTCGGACTCCCCGGGTTTCGCTGGACAGCGCTACCTACCTGACTTACCGGCACTGTGCGGCAGGTCCCAGTTGTGTGCTGCTGCTTGGCGTCGTCTTGCTGGCAAGGCGGTAGGTCAATTTCCATCGCTGCAGCTGGATGATGGCGCTGGCGATTCTTGATCCGGCGGTTTCTTCTTTACTGCCGCCGCAGTAGCTTGCGCTGAAGGCCTCTTCATGGCAGTAAGTAGAGGACGAGGCTATCCTCTTCTGCGATGCTCTTCTGTAACGTCCGATCTCTTCCAAGGTTGAGTGCAAGTCACCACCATTCTCGTCACATCTCACCTCACTTGTCACTCTCGGAGTGCGCCAAAAACACACAACTGGGGGTTGCGCGGCCCGCGCGAAGCGCGGGTCGCGAGTACTGCAGTGTCCCGATTCTCAAAAAGGACTCCTGCCACTGGGTCTGGTTGAGTTCTTTTTATACTTTTATCTAATTATGGGGGGGTCTGAAACGACCTGCGATTGGTGGATTATACCACCGGGACTAGCAAACGAGGTCGCTTCCAGGACTCACCTGGTCGCGGGGTGTATTTACCAAGTCCGGCAATGAGGGAATTGTGGGTTACTCTGTCGGAACGAACATAGAATCGTCGCGCCAGGCGTCTCACGGTGTCATCAAGAGAGCGGACACCGAGTCCTCTCCTCAAAAGACGAGAAGAGTACCTCCGGGGGACTTTGCACGCGAGCTTCAGTCCCCGGTCGAGTACGCGCTGGAGCGTAATTCTATGACCACGAGCCAGGTATCCCCAAACAGGACAGGCGTAGGTAATCACGGGCAACACGTACGTGTTGACTATGAGCTTACCTAGCCGGGGGGTCATTGCCGGATTAGAAAGCACGGGCCAGAGTCTACTGAGTTGCGCCGAAGCGCGTTGTCTGATGTAGTTTGTATGGGTTCGCCAGGTGAGTCGGGAATCCACGTGGAGCCCGAGGTACTTGACGCTGTTGGTCCAGGGCACCTCGACGGGGCCTACTTTAAGCGGCCGAGGCCGCTTACGTTTGCGCGAGAATATTACCGCGGCGCTCTTGGAAGCGTTAACGGCAACTCTCCTGTCATCGGTCCACCCGACATACGCGTCGAGTTGGCGCTGGAGCTTAACTGCCGCATAACTCGCGTTCGGCTCTGAGGCAAAAGCCGCAGTGTCGTCCGCGAACAGCGACAATTTCACTCCAGGAACTCGGGGCGTGTCGTTGACAAACAACGAGAACAGGAGAGGCCCAAGGACACTTCCCTGAGGGACGCCAGCGGTAATAAGCCTCTCCGAAGAGAGAGCGTGGTCTACTCTCACTCGGAAGCTACGGTCTCGCAGAAAGCTGCCGATCAAGTGAACGTAGCAGTCTGGGAGAAGGACTTCCGTGAGTTTGTACAGGACACCCTCGTGCCACACGCGGTCAAAGGCTTTCTCTACGTCTAGGAAGATCGCAGCCGTCTGTTTGCCCTGGCAGCCAGCCTCGGTTATGCATTCCACGAGTCTCATCAGCTGATGAGTCGAGGAGTGCAGCTCACGAAAGCCGAACTGTTCGGGGATCAGCACGTCTAGTCTTTGTTGTGCGCCAAAAATTCTAGCGGCGCTCTTTTTATGCCCTGACAGGTCGTGTGCCATGAACCTATCAGAGTGCCGCTGGTCCCTGGTTGGCTCGCCTCGAGCACGTTAGATGGTCACGTCGAGGCCAATCAAGCTGCTGCTGATCCTTGATTGGCTCGCCTCGCCTTCTCGTGTCACGTCTCGGCTGTCGGCGAGAGCAGATCTTCGCCTCGCTACGTCACAGTATATATATATATATATATATATATATATATATATATTGTAACTAGACGATGTATCCGTCTATAATTTATGGTTTAAATATTATTATTATTAAATTGTCTCAGGGTTCTTTTACTGTTAATTGGGTCTTGCTCTCGGCTAATCGTGATTGTTCAATATCAAATTTTATTATTATTTTTACCGTTTAGTGACTTATTCCCCTCAATTCAACCTATTGTTGAATCCAGGATTGAATAACTCGGTACTTACTCTTTTTTCGTCGTATTAGCTGTCTGTTTAAATAATTTAATTTTGTATATTATATTTACTGTTAAAATTCTTTCACTTGACGTTCCGTTGACTCTTTGTAGATCAGCTGTCGTGAGGAGATCAGTTGTTTCTTCCTATACACTAACATACACAAACATAGGTATGGTACACATAACAACTCATGTATAGTATTATTGTATAAGATTGTAAGTATGTTGATCTGAACGGTTGTAAACAAAACAAGGAATCATTCAATTTGAATAATTCGCATTCTCAGTAAGGTACCAACCGCCTCGTTTTTCTCCTCTAAGCTGTAATTTTACTGTTACAAATAAAGTCAACTCTTTCACTGGTAAAAAACAAT
The DNA here is from genome assembly GCA_034769895.1 of Magicicada septendecula. NCBI lineage: Eukaryota > Metazoa > Arthropoda > Insecta > Hemiptera > Cicadidae > Magicicada > Magicicada septendecula. The sequence continues at coordinate 354,371,464 of CM068373.1, forward strand.
AATGGCAATTTATTCAAATAACACACAGTGAAATTCAATACAATAAGGAGTTTTGTCTTTCTTTTTAGTTAACAATTAATACTTTTAAAGTAAACATGAACTCTAAAACAAATGATGAGCTCTAGTTGGCATGACTGCCTCTGGTTAGTAATACAATGTGTTTTGACAAATTTGTAGGTTATGTCGAATTGTTCGACTTGAAAATTTAATAATGATGGTAATAATAAAAGTAGTATGTTCTTTTAAACTGCAAAATACACCTTCTTGGAATAATAGCTACGGTTAGAGTTAACATAAAAATAAAAATTCAATGATTATTAATGGAAAAATATAAAATATGAACCATTGTTCATAGTTAGGCACATGCTTTATACATAGTTTAGTGCAACCTTATTTGGTTAGAAGTAGTGAATTATTTATTAATAATTAATAGTGATTGTTATAATCCAGTATCATGTACTGCAATCATCTATGAACTTGGATACTCCCATTTCAGGTAAATGTAATTTATTTATTATAGTTATCGCACTCCGGCGAAAACTATTAATTGAATTTAATAACAAAATATTTATACTTCCATCTACTGATAGTATTAGAGTACTTATACTCTTCATTGATATCACAATGTCTTTGCTTATCCTAGATATTTACAGTATACAAATAGTTAAACTGTCATTACTCAGAACGTTCAATTTCAACATTGTTCATTTGTATTTATTGGTTCCCTTCTATCAAGGATAGGGAATTGAATTGTTTCTATATTCCAATCTTAATCGCTTTTAGCGTTCAATTATTTTGCTTATAGGCTAATCATGACATAATATTTGTAATTAATAATACTTGCGTCTCTCGTCGGTTGAAGATTTACACTTTATTAATTATTGACACTTTTTTATTAATTAAAATTTAATTAATTAATTATTTAAACTTTATCACAACACTGCACACACTCCTATGCGCATAAACTCCGATTAGATTACACTTGTAAATATACTGCACTGATTCTTCTGATAGATAACTTATGTCTCAATTTGAGGTTAACATGGTTGATGCTGTTTTGCTGTCAAACGCACGTTTTTCTGAGGCGTCGACTAGCGTGCAGTCCGCTTCGCTGTTGTTCAAAGACTGTCCCTGGTTCATGGGCTTGAATGATGAATTTCGGATTTTTTATGTGTTCTGATTGGTCAGTTTTTGCCAATCCGTTTATTTACGGTAGACTTCGTCAAAATAGACGCTATCATAAGCGTCAGTCTTTGGGAACAAGATTAACAAATTCTGGTTCACACGACTACGCGGAAGGGCTAAGCACAATGCAATTATTTTTTAAAGTCTAATATCTTTCTTATAATTGCACTGAGAATGTTGTGCTTACTCTCATTGTTCGTGTTTTTGAAAGACGATTAATTTGAGTCCCCTTATCATATATTTCTGATAAGGGTTATCAGACTTAGCACTTAGCATTTATGCTTGGTGTCCATTAAACCATTAATTATTAACAATTCATGGTTTTTATGTTATTTTTTATAGTAATGTCTCACTCTTAAGCTACTGTACAAATTTCCCTTAAAACTATGTCCTATTATTAATACTATGTCCGTTTTCATAGCTTCACTCTTAAACTTATGGTCATACATTTTTGGTTTGCTCATTACTCAGTAATAAGAGTATTTAATTAACTTTTAACATGTTGTAATTAAATCTCGATGGGTTAAGTCACTACTGACAGTGTTCTTTTTCCCTAAATTATTTGTTTAATGCCTTAATTATCACGTATGAATCAGGCTTGTTATGCCTATATGGCTTTACTTGGTAGTATTGTCATACATTTTGGTTTTTCTTATATCCTATTAATAACAACATTTAATTAAGTTCTAACATAGTATATTTATACCTTGGTGGGTTAAGTCACTACTGGCAGTGTTCTTTTCCCTATATTATTGGTTTAATGCCTTAATTATCACTTATGAATCAGGCTTGCTATGCCTATATGGCGTTACTTGGTAGTATGCTTAATATCATAGACATTTTAGATGTATTGTTCTCTGATTGATAACTGAACTAGTCTCTAGGACCTTATAGTTATTGTGATGCAGTTCACTCTGCATTTGACTCTATTATTAGCAAGGTTTGGTTGCTGTAAACTTTATTTGCAGCTAGTTGTCATAATGGTTGAGTTATAATTATGTTTATATAAACTATTTAAATGGTTATTTTGGTTACAATTGCTCATAGGAATAGTATTCTGTCCGACACCAAATCATTAATTGGGTTACTTGCTTTGTACAATGTGTTTATTACATAATTTTGGTTGCATAGTGTCATTTTGCCATTACAAGTATTTGGTCATACTTGTATTACTTAAATATAGCTTTTATATACTATTATACTATTAGCTATCGTGTACAAAACATTCCTTATATGCTCTATTTACTTCCTAGCTCATTACATTTTGGTCTAACATTGTTTTGGTTCATTTTTTATCAAGTTTTATTGAAAACTGGATGCCCAGATTAGGTTATGTCATAGGTTCAGTAAACATTGAAGTGTTGTTTATGGTTGTATATTTCTATCTTAAACTATTCGACTGGTTTTCATTTCATGTTTGTACATTGGTTATTGGTTATCAATAGTTCATATTTAGTTTACTATTGCATTATCTTATTTGTTGTTAATCAGTGGGTTTGTATGTACATCATTCCCACTGTACAACTGGTCATTCTCTATTTTGGTTGCATATTCCTCTGTTTATTCTATAACTACACATCATTTAGCTATCATAAACTCATCTTGTCCTTATTCAGTTTGCTTGTGACTCTTTATTTACAATATTCAATACTTATTTACAATAATGTGTTTTACAAAAACAATAAATGTGTTCATTAAATGAGTTGTTGTCAATGTTGACTTTGCCATACAGCTTAGGGATTCATATCATATAATTAACTAACATTTCTTCCTTCTTCTTAATACAAATATTCTTTCAGGGTTTATGTTAGTTTGTTTTACTTCAATTTTCTTCCCTTATTCTTCTGGTGTTTGCTCTGGTGATCTTCCTTCTTCTTTCTTCTTTCTTCACTGATCTCCTCCTCACTATTGTTCATTTTATACATGATGTGGTTTTCACTTGTCTTCTTCACACTGGTTCTTCCTTCTTCTTTCTTGAAGTTGTCCTTGTTGTGTTCTTCTTCCTGACTCTTCTTTCTTCTTTTGTTGTCTTGTCCTCCTCACTGATTTTTCTTTCTTCTTTGGTTGTGTGGTGTCCTTCTCACTGATCTATTGGGTATAGTATGTCGGTCGTCTCGTCTTTATTCTTCTTTTCTTCTTTCTTGGTGCATTTACTAGGGAATTCCTTTCAATGATGCTTCACTTATTCTAACTTATGGTACTTTTCTTTAGTATACTTGGTGGTATTCTAGACCTTTTAATGTATTTTTTCTAGTGGTGGCCTTCAAATTAATTTTCAGTACTTAGGTGGATGTGGTGACATATGTACTGTTACAATATATATATATATATATATATATATATATACACATATGGTGTCCGAGCCAATTTTTCCGACGATCTCACATTGAGCTAAAGGCTGGAAAGCAGTAATTGTGGATTATCTATATAGTGATGTGCAACAGTTTCATATCTGTATGTGAAGATAATTTCTGTATGGTGTAACAGGATACTAAATGGTACTAACAAAATAAATAAGTATCTATTAACTTGCAATACAAAATGGGAAGAGATTCAGGAACTTCAGAAAATACTGACGAACATTAACACATCAGAGACTACTTACTTACCAAACAAGCAGCAGACCAGAAACTTGTTAATGATATCGAAATTGCCTGGTCTGTCATGTGACTACTTTGTTGAAAATGGTCATGCACTTTTGAGCTTACAACTCCACCATCAAAAATCAGTACTGCTGGACACATCACATCAGGAGCGGACCCAGCAAGCAATTTTGGGAGGCGGGGAGGAAAAGTTAAATTGTGGAAGGGAGGTATGAAAAGTTGCACCATTGTTTAACAGTCTAAATTATAAATGATAGAATGAGTGAATAAAAAATTCAGTGTGTTATTATCAACATAATACATTTATTATCATACAAGTATAAAATCATATCTGTGTTCATCAGTTCATTGTTCGTTTAATAATGTTCACTTGCAGTTAAAATACACACTACTCACTTAAGTTATATGTGAAACAACAATTAACGTGGAGGTAAGGTACTGGTACAATTTAAAGTAGACGTAATTTTAGATGAAAACCAAGAATCTAGATAATGTGACATGAATTTTGTATCACATTCACAATCAAAAGATGACAAAAAAATTTTATCTGAAGTGACCATTTGGGGGCAATGCCCCCGAGGATCGTTTTCACAGATATTTGAACTACTTAGAGGGAATTAAAATTATTCTCTTTCCTGTACTAGAACAATAATTATGTCTGTGTTGTCTTCCTCGAAAAGTGAGGTTTGGGGAAGTTTAAAGACCTATGACCAAAGTTAAACGCCTTGGTGCTTAATCTACCAGTAGTGAATCTAGAGTGTATTCTTGTTTGGGGGGGGGGGGCAGTTGGCTTCATACAAAAGAAATATCGTTATGGAGAACCATACATGACTTCCATGTTCTAAGATTTATATTTAAAATCATTTTCGAAATGAAATATTTCCATAGAAACTACTTCTTTCTACTTACTGCTTCAGCCTTAACCACAGTACTGTTGTCACTAACGTATACCACCTCACGTTATCGCACTCAATTTTCACTGATGATGGAAGTCGATGGTGCTGCCGAAACGTCTGGTTTTGCAGAAAACTTAGGTCTACGGCCAAACAGGACAGGAAGGAATTTTAACTACAAACTACTCCTTTGTTGGCGATAACGTAGTAGGCCTACATATATAAAAAATTATCCTCGCTCCATTCAACTATAATTTTCATTTATAGAAAGGTACCCCCACCCAGTTCAACTAGCCTCTTCAATTATAGATATTTCATCTACGTTTCTACAGTGGAGAGGTACTACTTTCTAGTTTTGTGATGGAGAGGTCTAAGAAGTTTAAATATCACTATTACATTAACGACTCGAAACTATTACATTATATCTCCATCACAAAACTAGAACACAGACACAAATTCAGTATATACAGAAAACCAACTACAACTGACACACTAATACACAACACCTCCAATCACCCAATACAACACAAACTAGCTGCCTTCAGAACCATGATACATAGACTTAACAACATTCCCTTAGATGAAAAAGACTACAAAGACGAACTAAACACGATAAAATATCTAGCAGAATCTAACGAATATGACAGAACAATAGTCAGTAAACTCCTACACAAAACTCAAAACAAACAACAGACAAAGACAGAAAACAACAAATTCATAACACTAACATACATCAACAAACAAACTGAAAAAATAGCCCACAAATTCAAAAAAGCAGGAAACAGAATCGCTTACAAAACTACTAACAAAACAGAACACACACTATCAAAACACACACACAAAGCACAAAACAAATTCGATCTACCCGGTGTTTACAAGCTAAATTGCTCAAATTGCAATAAATTCTACATAGGCCAGACAGGACGTAGCTTCAAACAGAGATACATTGAACACACAAAGGCACTCCACTCCACTACAGAATCCACCTTTGCAAACCACCTCATTGAAGCAAACCACACATACAAAAACATCGACAGTAACATGAACATTCTATATGTACACACAAAAGGCCGAAACTAGACCCTCTAGAACAATTGGAAATATGCAAACACATAAAAACAAATAAAAACGACATCCTAAACGAACAGACACAATTCAAATCGCACGCATTCTTCGAACATATCTCACCCCACACACACACCTTCGATCTTTCGAAATTCGATTCCATCACCCACAACAAGACGGACAGCGCTACCAGCGGCAACCTCTGAAGAAGCCTTTTAAAGGAGAAAACCGGTTCAGGCTGTATGGTAAAACTTAATGCTTTTACTTATAAAAAACCCAGTGTTCCGAGTCGTTAATGTAATAGTGATATTTAGTTAAGTAACGGACACGTCATGGACAACGAAATCCAAGAAATTACCGTTGTTAAAACATAAAATGTTGCAGGTAAACTACCCCTTTCCCTTAACCGATCTTCACCAAAATCAACAGACATTGAGATCTCAAGAGCACAGGAAGGTATACAAAACATTATTTGATTCTGATTAAATTTACGGCAGTTATCATTCGTCATAGAAAAAATTACCCATGTTAAAACATAAAACGTTGCAAGTAAACTACCCTTTTCCCAAACCCGATCTTCAACAAAAACAATAGGTCTTCCAGGGCTGTATGCAAAACATTATTTGATTCTGTTTGAATTTGTGCCAATTATCGTTTGCCAAAAAAAATACCCTAGTTAAAACAAAAAACGTTGCCGGTAAACTACCCCTTTCCCTGAACCGATTTCACCAAAAACAATAGGTCTTGAGAACTCTACAATTTAGGACTGTATGCAAAAAAAGTATTTGATTCTGTTTGAATTTGCGGCTTTTATCGTTTGCCATAGAAAATACCCTTGTTAAAACATAAAACGTTGCAGGTAAACTACCCCTTTCCTAAACCGATCTTCACCAAAAACAAAAGGTCTTGAGAAATCTATAATTCAGAGCTGTATGCAAAACATTATTTGATTCTGTTTGGATTTGCGGCTGTTATCGTTTGCCATAGAAAATACCCTTGTTAAAACAATAAACGTTGCAGGTAAACTACCCCTTTCCCTGTAACCGATCTTCACCAAAAACAATAGGTATTGAGAACTCTACAATTGAGGGCTGTATGCAAAACATTATTAGATTCTGTTTGAATTTGTAGCTGTTATCGTTTGCCAAAAAAAAATCTACAGACACACACGTAGACAGACAAACACACACACACACAGACACACACGAAGACACTTTTCGAAAAACGATTTTTTTCATGTTTTGAATGTAGTACAATCAAAATCTGCAATAATCTTGAACACGATTTATTTTGCCATCACCATACTTCCATTTCATTAAGAAACATGGAAGTAAAATATCGATATGGAGAACCATACATGACTTCCATGTTCTAAGATTTATATTTAAAATCATTTTCGAAATGAAGTGTTTCCATAGAAACTACTTCTTTCTACTTATTGCTTCAGCCTTAACCACAAACCACAGCCCGGGAAGGAATTTTAACAAATAACTACTTCTTTGTTGCCGATAACGTAGTACGCATATAAAAAATTCTCCCCTCCCCCTACAACTATAATTTTCATTAATAGAAAAATACCCCCACCCCGTGCACCTAACCCTCTTCGTTTATAGATATTTCATCTACGTTTCTATAGTGGATTATTATGAGCTTCTTATCAGGATATTTTATATATAAAAATTAAGTACTTTACTCATGTTAAAACATACAACGTTGGTGGTAAACTACCCCTTTCTCTTAACCAATCTTCACCAAAATCAATAGACTTTCAGTTCTCTACAATTCAGGGATGCATGCAAAAAAATATTAGATTTTGTATGAATGTGCGGCAGTTATCGTTCGCCATGAAAATATTTCTCTTGTTACAACATAAAATGTTGCTGGTAAACTACCCCTTTTCCCTCAACCGACCTTCACCAAAATCAAACAAGCACTGAGTACTCTACAAATTAGGAACGTATGCAAAACATTATTTGATTCTCTTTGAATTTACGGCAGTTATCATTCGTCATAAAAAAATTATCCTTGGTAAAACATAAAATGTTGCTGGTAAACTACCCCTATTCCTTAACCGATCTTCACCAACACCAACAGGTCTTGAGAACTCTACATACAATACAGGGCTGTATGCTAAACATTATTTGATTCTGTTAGAATTTTCGGCTATCGTTTGCCATAGAAAAAAAATTACCCTTGATAAAAAAACGTTGCTGGAAAACTACCCCTTTCCCTTAACCGATCTTCACCTAGACCAACAGGTCTTGAGAACTCAATTATTCAGGGCTATATTCAAAAACTTATTTTATTCTGTTTGAATTTGCGGCTCTTATCGTTTGCCATAGAAAATGCCCTTGTTAAAATATAAAACGTTGCTGGTAAACTACCCCTTTCCCTTAACCGATCTTCAACAAAATCAATAGACCTTGGGTTCTGTATAATTCAAAAAGGTATCCAAAAGGGTATTTGATTCTGTTTTAATTTACGGCAGTTATCGTTCGTCATAGAAAAAATTACCCTTGTTAAAATATAAAATGCTCCAGGTAAACTACCCCTTTCCCATAATCTATCTTCACCAACACCAACAGATCTTGAGAACTCTACAATTCAGTGCTGTATGCAAAACATATGATTCTGTTTGAATTTGCGGCTGTTATCGTTTGCCATAGAAAAAAAAATTACCCTTGATAAAAAAACGTTGCCGGTAAACTACCCCTTTCCTTTAACCGATATTCACCAAACACAACACGTCTTGAGTACTCTACAATTCAGGGCTGTATACAAAACATTATTTGATTCTCTTTGAATTTACGGCAGTTATCGTTTGCCATAAAAAAATTACCCTTGATAAAAAAAACGTTGTTGGTAAACTACACCTTTCCCTTAACCAAGCTTCACCAAAAACAATAGGTCTTGAGTACTCTACAAATCAGGGCTGTATGCAAACAATTATTTGATTCTGTTTGAATTTGCGGCTGTTATCGTTCGTCATGAAAATATTTCTCTTGTTAGAACATAATATGTTCAAGGTAAACTACCCCTTTCTCTTAACTGATGTTCACCAAAATCTAAAAGTCTTGAGTGCGCTACAATTCAGGGATGCATGCAAAACATTATTTGATTCTGTTTGAATGTGCGACAGTTATCGTTCATCATATAAACAATTACTCTTGTTAAAACATTAACAGTGGCAGGTAAACTACCCCTTTCCCCTAACCGATCTTTACCAAAGTAAATAGGCCTTGAGTCCTCTACGACTCAGATACATACGTAAATAACTGTTTGATTCTGTTTGAATTTACGGCAGTTATCGTTCTTCATGGAAAACGTTCTCTTGTTACAACATAAAATGTTGCCGGTAAACAACCCCTTTCCCTTAACCGATCTTCAACAAAATCAACAGACATTGAGATCTCTATAGCTTAGGTAGGCATGCAAAACATTATTTGATTCTGATTAAATTTACGGCAGTTATCGTTCGTCATAGAAAAAATTACCATTGTTAAAATATAAAATGTTGCAGGTAAATTACCGCTTTCCCTTAACTGATCTTCACCAAAAACATTATTTGATTGTGATTGAATTTACTGCAGTTATCATTCATCATAGAAAAAATTGCCAATGTTAAAACATAAAACGTTGCAGGTAAACTACCTCTTTTCTTAACCGATCTTCAACAAAATCAATAGACCTTGGGTTCTGTATAATTCAAAAAGGTATGCAAAAGGGTAGTTGATTCTGTTTGAATTTACGGCAGTTATCGTTCGTCATAAAAAAAATTACCCTTGTTAAAATATAAAATGCTCCAGGTAAACTACCTCTTTCCCATAACCTATCTTCACCAACACCAACAGATCTTGAGAACTCTACAATTCAGTGCTGCATGCAAAACATATGATTCTGTTTGAATTTGCGGCTGTTATCGTTTGCCATAGAAAATACTCTTGTTAAAACATAAAACATTGCTGGTAAACTACCCCTTTCCCTGAACCGATCTTCACCAAAAACAATAGGTTTTGAGTACTCTACAAATCAGGGCTGTATACAAACAATTATTTGATTCTGTTTGAATTTATGGCTGTTATCGTTTGCCAAAGGAAATACCCTTGTTAAAACATAAAACGTTGCAGGTAAACTACCCCTTTCCCTTAACCGATCTTCACCAAAAACAACAGGTCTTGAGAACTCTACAATTCAGGGCTGTATGCAAATAATCATTTGATTGTGTTTGAATTTGCGGCTGTTATCGTTTGACATATAAAATACCCTTGTTAAAACATAAAACGTTGCTGGTAAACTATCCCTTTCCCTTAACTGATCTTCACCAAAAACAATAGGTATTGAGAACTCTACAATTGAGGGCTGTATGCAAAACATTATTAGATTCTGTTTGAATTTGTAGCTGTTATCGTTTGCCAAAAAAAAATCTACAGACACACACATAGACAGACAAACACACACACACACACACACAGACACACACGAAGACACTTTTCGAAAAACGATTTTTTCATGTTTTGAATGTAGTACAATCAAAATCTGCAATAATCTTGAACACGATTTATTTTGCCATCACCATACTTCCATTTCATTAAGAAACATGGAAGTAAAATATCGATATGGAGAACCATACATGACTTCCATGTTCTAAGATTTATATTTAAAATCATTTTCGAAATGAAGTGTTTCCATAGAAACTACTTCCTTCCACTTATTGCTTCAGCCTTACCCACAGTACTGTGGTCACTAATGTATACCACCACACGTTATCGCACTCGATTTTCACTGATGATGGCAGTCGACGGTACTGCCGAAACGTCTGGTTTTGCAGAAAACATTGGACTACGGCCAAACAGCCCGGGGAGGAATTTTAACAACAAACTACTAATTTGTTGAAGATAACGTAGTACACATATAAATATCGGTATGGAGAACCATACATGACATCAATGTTCTAAGATTTATATTTAAAGCATATTCGAAATGAAATATTTCCATAGAAACTACTTCTTTCTACTTATTGCTTCAGCCTTAACCACAAACCACAGCCCGGGAAGGAATTTTAACAAATAACTACTTCTTTGTTGCCGATAACGTAGTACGCATAAAAAAAATCCTCCCCTCCCCCTACAACTATAATTCTCATTAATAGAAAAATACTACCACCCCGTGCACCTAACCCTCTTCATTTATAGATATTTCATCTACGTTTCTATAGTGGATTATTATGAGCTTCTTATCAGGATAATTTATATATCAAAATTAAGTACTTTACTCAAGTTAAAACATACAACGTTGGTGGTAAACTACCCCTTTCTCTTATCCAATCTTCACCAAAATCAATAGACTTTCAGTTCTCTACAATTCAGGGATGCATGCAAAAAAATATTAGATTTTGTTTGAATGTGCGGCAGTTATCGTTCGCCATGAAAATATTTCTCTTGTTACAACATAAAATGTTGCTGGTAAACTACCCCTTTCCCTCAACCGACCATCACCAAAATCAACAAGCATTGAGTACTCTACAAATTAGGAACGTATGCAAAACATTATTTGATTCTCTTTGAATTTACGGCAGTTATCATTCGTCATAAAAAAATTATCCTTGGTAAAACATAAAATGTTGCTGGTAAACTACCCCTATTCCTTAACCGATCTTCACCAACACCAACAGGTCTTGAGAACTCTACATACAATACAGGGCTGTATGCTAAACATTATTTGATTCTGTTAGAATTTTCGGCTATCGTTTGCCATAGAAAAAAAATTACCCTTGATAAAAAAACGTTGCTGGAAAACTACCCCTTTCCCTTAACCGATCTTCACCTAGACCAACAGGTCTTGAGAACTCAATTATTCAGGGCTATATTCAAAAACTTATTTTATTCTGTTTGAATTTGCGGCTCTTATCGTTTGCCATAGAAAATGCCCTTGTTAAAATATAAAACGTTGCTGGTAAACTACCCCTTTCCCTTAACCGATCTTCAACAAAATCAATAGACCTTGGGTTCTGTATAATTCAAAAAGGTATGCAAAAGGGTATTTGATTCTGTTTGAATTTACGGCAGTTATCGTTCGTCATAGAAAAAATTACCCTTGTTAAAATATAAAATGCTCCAGGTAAACTACCCCTTTCCCTTAATCTATCTTCACCAACACCAACAGATCTTGGGAACTCTACAATTCAGTGCTGTATGCAAAACATATGATTCTGTTTGAATTTGCGGCTGTTATCGTTTGCCATAGAAAAAAAAATTACCCTTGATAAAAAACGTTGCCGGTAAACTACCCCTTTCCTTTAACCGATATTCACCAAACACAACACGTCTTGAGTACTCTACAATTCAGGGCTGTATACAAAACATTATTTGATTCTCTTTGAATTTACGGCAGTTATCGTTTGCCATAAAAAAATTACCCTTGATAAAAAAACGTTGTTGATAAACTACACCTTTCCCTCAACCAAGCTTCACCAAAAACAATAGGTCTTGAGTACTCTACAAATCAGGGCTGTATGCAAACAATTATTTGATTCTGTTTGAATTTGCGGCTGTTATCGTTCGTCATGAAAATATTTCTCTTTTTAGAACATAATATGTTCAAGGTAAACTACCCCTTTCTCTTAACTGATGTTCACCAAAATCAAAAAGTCTTGAGTGCGCTACAATTCAGGGATGCATGCAAAACATTATTTGATTCTGTTTGAATGTGCGACAGTTATCGTTCATCATATAAACAATTACTCTTGTTAAAACATTAACAGTGGCAGGTAAACTACCTCTTTCCCCTAACCGATCTTTACCAAAGTAAATAGGCCTTGAGTCCTCTACAACTCAGATATATACGTAAATAACTGTTTGATTCTGTTTGAATTTACGGCAGTTATCGTTCTTCATGGAAAACGTTCTCTTGTTACAACATAAAAAGTTGCAGGTAAACAACCCCTTTCCCTTAACCGATCTTCAACAAAATCAACAGACATTGAGATCTCTATAGCTTAGGAAGGCATGCAAAACATTATTTGATTCTGATTAAATTTACGGCAGTTATCGTTCGTCATAGAAAAAATTACCATTGTTAAAATATAAAATGTTGCAGGTAAATTACCCCTTTCCCTTAACTGATCTTCACCAAAAACATTATTTGATTGTGATTGAATTTACTGCAGTTATCATTCATCATAGAAAAAATTGCCAATGTTAAAACATAAAACGTTGCAGGTAAACTACCTCTTTCCCTTAACCGAGCTTCAACAAAATCAATAGACCTTGGGTTCTGTATAATTCAAAATAGTATGCAAAAGGGTAGTTGATTCTGTTTGAATTTACGGCAGTTATCGTTCGTCATATAAAAAATTACCCTTGTTAAAATATAAAATGCTTCAGGTAAACTACCTCTTTCCCTTAACCTATCTTCACCAACACCAACAGATCTTGAGAACTCTACAATCCAGTGATGTATGCAAAACATATGATTCTGTTTGAATTTGCGGCTGTTATCGTTTGCCATAGAAAAAAAAATTACCCTTGATAAAAAAACGTTGCCGGTAAACTACAACTTTCCCCTAACCGATCTTTACCAAAGTAAATAGGCCTTGAGTCCTCTACGACTCAGATACATACGTAAATAACTGTTTGATTCTGTTTGAATTTACGGCAGTTATCGTTCTTCATGGAAAACGTTCTCTTGTTACAACATAAAATATTGCAGGTAAACAACCCCTTTCCCTTAACCGATCTTCAACAAAATCAACAGACACTGAGATCTCTATAGCTTAGGTAGGCATGCAAAACATTATTTGATTCTGATTAAATTTACGGCAGTTATCGTTCGTCATAGAAAAAATTACCATTGTTAAAATATAAAATGTTGCAGGTAAATTACCCCTTTCCCTTAACTGATCTTCACCAAAAACATTATTTGATTGTGATTGAATTTACTGCAGTTATCATTCATCATAGAAAAAATTGCCAATGTTAAAACATAAAACGTTGCAGGTAAACTACCTCTTTCCTTAACCGATCTTCAACAAAATCAATAGACCTTGGGTTCTGTATAATTCAAAAAGGTATGCAAAAGGGTATTTGATTCTGTTTGAATTTACGGCAGTTATCGTTCGTCATATAAAAAATTACCCTTGTTAAAATATAAAATGCTCCAGGTAAACTACCTCTTTCCCTTAACCTATCTTCACCAACACCAACAGATCTTGAGAACTCTACAATTCAGTGCTGTATGCAAAACATATGATTCTGTTTGAATTTGCGGCTGTTATCGTTTGCCATAGAAAAAAAAATTACCCTTGATAAAAAAACGTTGCCGGTAAACTACCCCTTTCCTTTAACCGATATTCACCAAACACAACACGTCTTGAGTACTCTACAATTCAGGGCTGTATACAAAACATTATTTGATTCTCTTTGAATTTACGGCAGTTATCGTGTGCCATAAAAAAATTACCCTTGATAAAAAAATCGTTGTTGGTAAACTACACCTTTTCCTTAACCGAGCTTCACCAAAAACAATAGGTCTTGAGTACTCTACAAATCAGGGCTGTATGCAAACAATTATTTGATTCTGTTTGAATTTGCGGCTGTTATCGTTTGCCGTAGAAAATACTCTTGTTAAAACATAAAACATTGCTGGTAAACTACCCCTTTCCCTTAACCGATCTTCACCAAAAACAATAGGTTTTGAGTACTCTACAAGTCAGGGCTGTATGCAAACAAATATTTGATTCTGTTTGAATTTATGGCTGTTATCGTTTGCCAAAGGAAATACCCTTGTTAAAACATAAAACGTTGCAGGTAAACTACCCCTTTCTCTTAACCGATCTTCACCAAAAACAACAGGTCTTGAGAACTCTACAATTCAGGGCTGTATGCAAATAATCATTTGATTGTGTTTGAATTTGCGGCTGTTATCGTTTGACATATAAAATACCCTTGTTAAAACATAAAACGTTGCTGGTAAACTATCCCTCTCCCTTAACTGATCTTCACCAAAAACAATAGACCTGGAGAACTCTACTATTCAGGGTTGTGTGCAAAAAATTATTTTATTCTTTTTGAATTTGCGGCTGTTATCGTTCTTCATGGAAAACGTTCTCTTGTTACAACATAAAATGTTGCAGGTAAACAACCCCTTTCCCTTAACCGATCTTCAACAAAATCAACAGACATTGAGATCTCTATAGCTTAGGAAGGCATGCAAAACATTATTTGATTCTGATTAAATTTACGGCAGTTATCGTTCGTCATAGAAAAAATTACCATTGTTAAAATATAAAATGTTGCAGGTAAATTACCCCTTTCCCTTAACTGATCTTCACCAAAAACATTATTTGATTGTGATTGAATTTACTGCAGTTATCATTCATCATAGAAAAAATTGCCAATGTTAAAACATAAAACGTTGCAGGTAAACTACCTCTTTCCCTTAACCGAGCTTCAACAAAATCAATAGACCTTGGGTTCTGTATAATTCAAAATAGTATGCAAAAGGGTAGTTGATTCTGTTTGAATTTACGGCAGTTATCGTTCGTCATATAAAAAATTACCCTTGTTAAAATATAAAATGCTCCAGGTAAACTACCTCTTTCCCTTAACCTATCTTCACCAACACCAACAGATCTTGAGAACTCTACAATCCAGTGATGTATGCAAAACATATGATTCTGTTTGAATTTGCGGCTGTTATCGTTTGCCATAGAAAAAAAAATTACCCTTGATAAAAAAACGTTGCCGGTAAACTACAACTTTCCCCTAACCGATCTTTACCAAAGTAAATAGGCCTTGAGTCCTCTACGACTCAGATACATACGTAAATAACTGTTTGATTCTGTTTGAATTTACGGCAGTTATCGTTCTTCATGGAAAACGTTCTCTTGTTACAACATAAAATATTGCAGGTAAACAACCCCTTTCCCTTAACCGATCTTCAACAAAATCAACAGACACTGAGATCTCTATAGCTTAGGTAGGCATGCAAAACATTATTTGATTCTGATTAAATTTACGGCAGTTATCGTTCGTCATAGAAAAAATTACCATTGTTAAAATATAAAATGTTGCAGGTAAATTACCCCTTTCCCTTAACTGATCTTCACCAAAAACATTATTTGATTGTGATTGAATTTACTGCAGTTATCATTCATCATAGAAAAAATTGCCAATGTTAAAACATAAAACGTTGCAGGTAAACTACCTCTTTCCTTAACCGATCTTCAACAAAATCAATAGACCTTGGGTTCTGTATAATTCAAAAAGGTATGCAAAAGGGTATTTGATTCTGTTTGAATTTACGGCAGTTATCGTTCGTCATATAAAAAATTACCCTTGTTAAAATATAAAATGCTCCAGGTAAACTACCTCTTTCCCTTAACCTATCTTCACCAACACCAACAGATCTTGAGAACTCTACAATTCAGTGCTGTATGCAAAACATATGATTCTGTTTGAATTTGCGGCTGTTATCGTTTGCCATAGAAAAAAAAATTACCCTTGATAAAAAAACGTTGCCGGTAAACTACCCCTTTCCTTTAACCGATATTCACCAAACACAACACGTCTTGAGTACTCTACAATTCAGGGCTGTATACAAAACATTATTTGATTCTCTTTGAATTTACGGCAGTTATCGTTTGCCATAAAAAAATTACCCTTGATAAAAAATCGTTGTTGGTAAACTACACCTTTTCCTTAACCGAGCTTCACCAAAAACAATAGGTCTTGAGTACTCTACAAATCAGGGCTGTATGCAAACAATTATTTGATTCTGTTTGAATTTGCGGCTGTTATCGTTTGCCGTAGAAAATACTCTTGTTAAAACATAAAACATTGCTGGTAAACTACCCCTTTCCCTTAACCGATCTTCACCAAAAACAATAGGTTTTGAGTACTCTACAAGTCAGGGCTGTATGCAAACAAATATTTGATTCTGTTTGAATTTATGGCTGTTATCGTTTGCCAAAGGAAATACCCTTGTTAAAACATAAAACGTTGCAGGTAAACTACCCCTTTCTCTTAACCGATCTTCACCAAAAACAACAGGTCTTGAGAACTCTACAATTCAGGGCTGTATGCAAATAATCATTTGATTGTGTTTGAATTTGCGGCTGTTATCGTTTGACATATAAAATACCCTTGTTAAAACATAAAACGTTGCTGGTAAACTATCCCTCTCCCTTAACTGATCTTCACCAAAAACAATAGACCTGGAGAACTCTACTATTCAGGGTTGTGTGCAAAAAATTATTTTATTCTTTTTGAATTTGCGGCTGTTATCGTTTGCCATAGACAAAAATTACCCTTGATTAAAAAAAATCGTTCCCGGTAAACTACCCCTTTCCCTTAACCGATCTTCACCAACAACAATAGGTCTTGAGTACTCTAGAAATCAGGGCTGTATTGAAAAAATATATTTGATTCTGTTTGAATTTGCGACTTTTATGTTTCGCCATAGAAAAATATCTACAGAAACACAGACACTTTTCGAAAAATGACTTTTTTTATGTTTTGAGTGTAGTACAATCAGAATCTGCAATAATCTCGAACACGATTTTTTTTCTGCCATCACCATACTTCCATTTCCTTAAGGAACTTGGAAGTAAAAACTATCCGCTCCCCTTTCAACTATAATTTTCATTTATAGAAAATTACTCCCACCCCGTTCAACTAGCCTCTTCATTTCTAGATATGTCATCTACGTTTCTACAGTGGATTATTAATATCTACTTATCAGGATAATTTATTTATCAAAATTAAGTACTTTACTCTTGTTACAACAAAAAATGTTTGAGGTAAACTGACCTTTTCCCGTAACCGATCTTCACCAAAATCAAAAGGCCTTGAGTCTTCTACAACTCAGGCACATATTAAAAAAAAAATTATTTGATTCTGTTTGAATTTACGGCAGTTATCGTTCGTCATGAAAATATTTCTCTTGTTAGAACATAATATGTTCAAGGTAAACTACCCCTTTCCCTTAACCTATCATCACCAAAATCAACACGTTTTGAGACCTCTACAATTTAGGGACGTATGAAAAACCTAATTTGATAATATTTGAATGTACGGTAGTTATCGTTCGTCATAAAAAAAATTAACCTTATTATCACACAAAATGTTGCAGGTAAACTACCCCTTCCTCTCAACTGATGTTCACCAAAATCAAAAAGGCTTGAGTGCGCTACAATTCAGGGATGCATGCAAAACATTATTTGATTCTGTTTGAATGTGCGGCAGTTATCGTTCATCATATAAACAATTACCCTTGTTAAAACATTAACAGTGGCAGGTAAACTACCCCTTTCCCTTAACCGATCTTTACCAAAATAAATAGGCCTTGAGTCCTCTACGACTCAGATACATACGTAAATAACTGTTTGATTCTGTTTGAATTTACGGCAGTTATCGTTCTTCATGGAAAACGTTCTCTTGTTACAACATAAAATGTTGCAGGTAAACAACCCCTTTCCCTTAACCGATCTTCAACAAAATCAACAGACATTGAGATCTCTATAGCTTAGGTAGGTATGCAAAACATTATTTGATTCTGATTAAATTTACGGCAGTTATCGTTCGTCATAGAAAAAATTACCATTGTTAAAATATAAAATGTTGCAGGTAAATTACCCCTTTCCCTTAACTGATCTTCACCAAAAACATTATTTGATTGTGATTGAATTTACTGCAGTTATCATTCATCATAGAAAAAATTGCCAATGTTAAAACATAAAACGTTGCAGGTAAACTACCTCTTTCCCTTAACCGAGCTTCAACAAAATCAATAGACCTTGGGTTCTGTATAATTCAAAATAGTATGCAAAAGGGTAGTTGATTCTGTTTGAATTTACGGCAGTTATCGTTCGTCATATAAAAAATTACCCTTGTTAAAATATAAAATGCTCCAGGTAAACTACCTCTTTCCCTTAACCTATCTTCACCAACACCAACAGATCTTGAGAACTCTACAATCCAGTGATGTATGCAAAACATATGATTCTGTTTGAATTTGCGGCTGTTATCGTTTGCCATAGAAAAAAAAATTACCCTTGATAAAAAAACGTTGCCGGTAAACTACAACTTTCCCCTAACCGATCTTTACCAAAGTAAATAGGCCTTGAGTCCTCTACGACTCAGATACATACGTAAATAACTGTTTGATTCTGTTTGAATTTACGGCAGTTATCGTTCTTCATGGAAAACGTTCTCTTGTTACAACATAAAATATTGCAGGTAAACAACCCCTTTCCCTTAACCGATCTTCAACAAAATCAACAGACACTGAGATCTCTATAGCTTAGGTAGGCATGCAAAACATTATTTGATTCTGATTAAATTTACGGCAGTTATCGTTCGTCATAGAAAAAATTACCATTGTTAAAATATAAAATGTTGCAGGTAAATTACCCCTTTCCCTTAACTGATCTTCACCAAAAACATTATTTGATTGTGATTGAATTTACTGCAGTTATCATTCATCATAGAAAAAATTGCCAATGTTAAAACATAAAACGTTGCAGGTAAACTACCTCTTTCCTTAACCGATCTTCAACAAAATCAATAGACCTTGGGTTCTGTATAATTCAAAAAGGTATGCAAAAGGGTATTTGATTCTGTTTGAATTTACGGCAGTTATCGTTCGTCATATAAAAAATTACCCTTGTTAAAATATAAAATGCTCCAGGTAAACTACCTCTTTCCCTTAACCTATCTTCACCAACACCAACAGATCTTGAGAACTCTACAATTCAGTGCTGTATGCAAAACATATGATTCTGTTTGAATTTGCGGCTGTTATCGTTTGCCATAGAAAAAAAAATTACCCTTGATAAAAAAACGTTGCCGGTAAACTACCCCTTTCCTTTAACCGATATTCACCAAACACAACACGTCTTGAGTACTCTACAATTCAGGGCTGTATACAAAACATTATTTGATTCTCTTTGAATTTACGGCAGTTATCGTTTGCCATAAAAAAATTACCCTTGATAAAAAATCGTTGTTGGTAAACTACACCTTTTCCTTAACCGAGCTTCACCAAAAACAATAGGTCTTGAGTACTCTACAAATCAGGGCTGTATGCAAACAATTATTTGATTCTGTTTGAATTTGCGGCTGTTATCGTTTGCCGTAGAAAATACTCTTGTTAAAACATAAAACATTGCTGGTAAACTACCCCTTTCCCTTAACCGATCTTCACCAAAAACAATAGGTTTTGAGTACTCTACAAGTCAGGGCTGTATGCAAACAAATATTTGATTCTGTTTGAATTTATGGCTGTTATCGTTTGCCAAAGGAAATACCCTTGTTAAAACATAAAACGTTGCAGGTAAACTACCCCTTTCTCTTAACCGATCTTCACCAAAAACAACAGGTCTTGAGAACTCTACAATTCAGGGCTGTATGCAAATAATCATTTGATTGTGTTTGAATTTGCGGCTGTTATCGTTTGACATATAAAATACCCTTGTTAAAACATAAAACGTTGCTGGTAAACTATCCCTCTCCCTTAACTGATCTTCACCAAAAACAATAGACCTGGAGAACTCTACTATTCAGGGTTGTGTGCAAAAAATTATTTTATTCTTTTTGAATTTGCGGCTGTTATCGTTTGCCATAGACAAAAATTACCCTTGATTAAAAAAAATCGTTCCCGGTAAACTACCCCTTTCCCTTAACCGATCTTCACCAACAACAATAGGTCTTGAGTACTCTAGAAATCAGGGCTGTATTGAAAAAATATATTTGATTCTGTTTGAATTTGCGACTTTTATGTTTCGCCATAGAAAAATATCTACAGAAACACAGACACTTTTCGAAAAATGACTTTTTTTATGTTTTGAGTGTAGTACAATCAGAATCTGCAATAATCTCGAACACGATTTTTTTTCTGCCATCACCATACTTCCATTTCCTTAAGGAACTTGGAAGTAAAAACTATCCGCTCCCCTTTCAACTATAATTTTCATTTATAGAAAATTACTCCCACCCCGTTCAACTAGCCTCTTCATTTCTAGATATGTCATCTACGTTTCTACAGTGGATTATTAATATCTACTTATCAGGATAATTTATTTATCAAAATTAAGTACTTTACTCTTGTTACAACAAAAAATGTTTGAGGTAAACTGACCTTTTCCCGTAACCGATCTTCACCAAAATCAAAAGGCCTTGAGTCTTCTACAACTCAGGCACATATTAAAAAAAAAATTATTTGATTCTGTTTGAATTTACGGCAGTTATCGTTCGTCATGAAAATATTTCTCTTGTTAGAACATAATATGTTCAAGGTAAACTACCCCTTTCCCTTAACCTATCATCACCAAAATCAACACGTTTTGAGACCTCTACAATTTAGGGACGTATGAAAAACCTAATTTGATAATATTTGAATGTACGGTAGTTATCGTTCGTCATAAAAAAAATTAACCTTATTATCACACAAAATGTTGCAGGTAAACTACCCCTTCCTCTCAACTGATGTTCACCAAAATCAAAAAGGCTTGAGTGCGCTACAATTCAGGGATGCATGCAAAACATTATTTGATTCTGTTTGAATGTGCGGCAGTTATCGTTCATCATATAAACAATTACCCTTGTTAAAACATTAACAGTGGCAGGTAAACTACCCCTTTCCCTTAACCGATCTTTACCAAAATAAATAGGCCTTGAGTCCTCTACGACTCAGATACATACGTAAATAACTGTTTGATTCTGTTTGAATTTACGGCAGTTATCGTTCTTCATGGAAAACGTTCTCTTGTTACAACATAAAATGTTGCAGGTAAACAACCCCTTTCCCTTAACCGATCTTCAACAAAATCAACAGACATTGAGATCTCTATAGCTTAGGTAGGTATGCAAAACATTATTTGATTCTGATTAAATTTACGGCAGTTATCGTTCGTCATAGAAAAAATTACCATTGTTAAAATATAAAATGTTGCAGGTAAATTACCCCTTTCCCTTAACTGATCTTCACCAAAAACATTATTTGATTGTGATTGAATTTACTGCAGTTATCATTCATCATAGAAAAAATTACCAATGTTAAAACATAAAACGTTGCAGGTAAACTACCTCTTTCCCTAACCCGATCTTCAACAAACACAATAAGTCTTGAGAACTCTACAATTCAGGGCTGTATGCAAAACATTATTTGATTCTTTTTGAATGTGCGGCAGTTATCGTTCGTCATAGAGACAATTGCTCTTGTTAAAACATAAAATGTGGCTGGTAAACTACCCCTTTCCCTTAACCGATCTTCAACAAAATCAACAGACCTTGAGGTATCTACAATTGAGGAAGGTGTGCACAAAATTATTTGATTCTGTTTAAATGTGCGGCAGTTATCGTTCGTCATAGAAACAATTACTCTTGTTAAAACATAATATGTGGCTGGTAAACTGTGCCGCGACTAGTAAAAACATCGCGGCGAAGTTAATTATTTTATATTACGTCTCCTTTGCACCTGGATAGTTATACTGCGTGGCGTCGGCGACTGCAGCGAGCCGTCTGTTATGCATCGTAACACGGTCTGTTGGTTAATTGCATCGATGTATGCAATTGACACAGGATTGACGGCTGCGTGTACTGAATTCGGTCCGCTCAACTTTACGCTCGCACCACCACATTAAGGTAACCAGGAAGTGTAAAATGGTAAAAAATGGCATTTTGTTTTTACCCCTATCATAATCTGCTTTTCTTTATGAACAATTTGATATGCAAATTATTGCGTAAAAACAATATTTAAACCTCCAAACACAGTTTTAAAGTAACAGCGCGTGAGACGTGGACCTTGAAATTCCACGCCCACTTTCAGATATCCGTCTAAATCCTTTTTTAAATCCAGAAAATATCTAGAGAAATTTGTTTTTTCTCAAAGGTAATGTTTGTTTTGTAATGAAGCAAAACCATATGGTGACAATTTATTGATTGAGAAACTAGACTGCATAGGACATGTTATGAAAAGACTTGGGAGCAGGCTCCGAATGTGGAAAAAATAAATGAAAGGTGTGAAGCTAAGAGATGATAAAGGTGTTGGTGTTTCGGGTCGCCTGACAGATGCTACAGCAGTACTATGGATTGGCTATCAGGAGGAATGTGGATAATGTGAAAGATATGCAGCAAGCAGTATGGGCAACCTTCTTCCACAAATGTTCCACAGATGACAATCCAATGCACCACCTTTGTCCGAAGGGAGCTGATTCATGGTGTAAGTACCAGAAAACTGTTGCAACTGGTGGAACCTACACCCACAAGCATGCCCTGCCAATGGCTATAATGGAAGCCATTAAACCCATCTACAGAGACCTTAGCCAGCCAAGTCTCTTGAAAAAGTGTGTTCATGGTAAAACACAAAATGTCAACGAGAGTCTCAACAACTGTATCTGGGAGTGCATACCAAAGAATGTGTTTGTTGGTGTTCAGACCCTTAGAATAGGTGTTTTTGATGCTGTTTTGAGTTTTAATGATGGTGCAATGGCAAGGACTAAAGTGCTAAACAAAATGGGGATTGTAGTTGGAAGCAACTGCAAGAAGGCTCTCCGCTCCATCGCCAATACACGCATATTCTATGCAAATCGTGCTGCTGCGGCCATGACAAAGGAGGCCAGAACAGAAAAAAGAGTGCAGAAGAAGAGGAAAGAGACAGATGAAGATGGCCAGGATGATTATTGCCCAGGAATGTATTAAAGGTTAGACTATCTAACTACTACTACTACTATTTTCTCAATTTCCCGGAAACTTGATTTTTTAAAATAAATGTACCTTTTTCTCAGGATTGGTTAACCCAATCTGGATAGAATTTTGCACACATATATATTCAAGTGTGAATGCTGGGAACTAGAATTATTGAAATATCTCATTTACTTACTAGAGGTCTATACAAATAATCACTAAAAAAAAAAAAAAAAATTGCCTAATTTTCAATAATTCAAAAAATCATATCTCATTTTCAAAGTAACATACAAACATTTTTCTAGTTCCCAACAATAATTTATGTTTGTAGATTAAGTGGGAAAAAAATCATTGCAATCCTTCCACTAGTTTAGGAGAAAAAGGTACACATATATCTCAGTGTTTTCATTTTTTTCAATTTTTTTTTAGGGATGTTATTAAAAGTGTTCTACATTTGTTAGAATATTAAAACGTACACAGAATGTTCTGCAAAATGTCCTCAATCTCTGTTAAAATTTTCAAATAGATAGCTTTAAAACGTCATGACATAATGATCAAAATATGGGCTGTTGCATTTTACTTCCATATTCCTTAAGGAAATGGTAGTATGGTGATGGCAAAAAAAATCGTGTTCGAGATTATTGCAGATTCTGATTGTACTACACTCAAAACATGAAAAAAGTCGTTTTCCGAAAAGTGTCTGTGTGTGTGTGTCTGTCTGTCTGTCTGTCTGTCTGTGTGTCTGTATGTGTGTAGATTTTTTTCTATGGCAAACGATAACAGACGCAAATTCAAACAGAATCAAATAATTTTTGCATACAGCCCTGATTTGTAGAGTACTCACGACCTATTGTTTTTGGTGAAGATCTGTTGAGGGAAAGGGGTAGTTTACCTGCAACGGTTTTTTTTATCAAGGGAATTTTTTTATTTGGCAAACGATAACAGCCGCAAATTCAAACAGAATCAAATAATGTTTCGCATAGAGCCCTGAATTGTAGAGTTCTCAAGATCTATTGTTTTTGGTGAAGATCGGTTACGGAAAAGGGGTAGTTTACCAGGAACGTTTTATGTTTTAACAAGGGTATTTTTTATGGCAAACGATAACAGCCGCAAATTCAAACAGAATGAAAAGATTATTTGCATACAGCCCTAAATTGTAGAGTTCTCAAGACCTATTGTTTTTGGTGAAGATCGGTTAAGGGAAAGGGGTAGTTTACCTGCAACGTTTTTTTAACAAGGGTATTTTCTATGGCAAACGATAACAGCCGCAAATTCAAACAGAATGAAAAGATTATTTGCATACAGCCCTGATTTGTAGGGTACTCAAGACCTATTGTTTTTGGTGAAGATCGGTTAAGGGGAAGGGGTAGTTTACCAGCAACGTTTTTTTATCAAGCGTATTTTCTATGGCAAACGATAAGAGCCGCAAATTCAAACAGAATCAAATACTTTTTGCATACGTCCCTGAATTGTAGAGGTCTCAAGGACTTTCGATTTTGGTGAAGATCGGTTAAGGGGAAGGGGTAGTTTACCTGCAACCTTTTACGTTTTAACAACAGTAAATTACTTGAAAATATCGGTATGGAGAACTATACATGACTTCCATATTCTAAGATTTATATTTAAAATCATTTTCGAAATGAAATAGTACCATAGAGACTACTTCTTTCTACTTACTGCTTCAGCCTTAACCACAGTACTGTGGTCACTAACGTATACCACCTCACCTTATCGCACTCGATTTTCACTGATGATGGAAGTCGATGGCATTGCCGAAATGTCTGGTTTTGTAGAAAACATTGGACTACGGTCAAATATCCCGGGAAGGAATTTTAACAAAAACTACTTCTTTGTTGCCGATAACGTTGTACGCATATATATCAGTGGCGAAGTTACATGGAGGCAATTGAGGCAATGCCTACCCTAAAAAATTCTGTAGAATAAAAATTATAAATACGTATGAACTACATAACGTAAAGATTATACATTGTTACTGCGACTGTCAAATTTATTAAACCGAAACGTACTTTATTGAGCGACCGCTAGATGGTGACAGGTGAGATTCGGCATAGTTCGTTTAAAGCGAATGAGGCAACCTGAACTTGCCTCAGCGTTTTTTGTATACATCGTGTGTAAGCAATGTAGTGGTGTGATAGGGAAGTGTAGGGAGGGGGGATTGTCCCGCGCTGTACACATAGAGCGTTGAGGCATGCCTCACTTCTGTGGTCCAAACAGTTAAGTTAAAGCGCCTGTGTTGTTTCTAAGTGTTTATTTTATGCGGTTATTAAAAGTGTCACTGTTATTCCGCTGAACTAACAGATGATCAAGATTGTTATTTGAATTATTTGTAACATTAAACATATATATAGAAACTAATCAAGTTTAAACATTTGAAGTTCAATCAGTTGTATTATTGTGTATGACTAATACAAGGATTGTTCAATAGAAACACGTATAGAGCCGTAAAGCATTTTTTATTCAACGATTTTAAAAGAAGTCTCCAATAACATTAAGACATGAGTTCCACTGTTGCGCTAACCTGTAGATTCCCTGCTAGTAAAATTCTTACGGCTGTTTGTGGAACCATTCGGTTACAGCAAACTCTACCTCAGCGTCCGATTTGAACCACCGTCCTTTTAGTGATTCCTTAAAAAAAATTTAAGATAAGATTTTTGCCTACCCATTCATTAACTACTAGCTTCGCCAGTAAGCAAATTGATGTCCATTTTTTCGGCTTGCACGCGTTATGTTGGTGTGGGTTTCGGCACTTTCCATTTAAAAAGCGTGCAAACGTAAGAAAATAAACATGAGTGAGGCCAGAAATAACGTGAATTGTGTGTGTGTGTGTGTGTGTGTGTGTGTGTGTGTGTGTGTGTGTGTGTGTGTGTGTGTGTGTGTGTGTGTGTGTGTGTGTGTGTGTGTGTGTGTGTGTGTGTGTGTGTGTGTGTGTGTGTGTGTGTGTGTGTGTGTGTGTGTGTGTGTGTGTGTCTTACTTGCCTTTTTATTGCTGTATTAAATGAAAAATATTATATTACAATAAAACGAAAAAAATTATAATTTTATTGCCTGGCAACAAAATTATTTTATTTTTAACAATTACCATTGTTTCAAAAAGTTTAAATAAATTTTCAAGTACTTTACTCTTGTTAAAACGTAAAAGGTTGCAGGTAAACTACCCCTTCCCCTTAACCGATCTTCACCAAAATCGAAAGTCCTTGAGACCTCTACAATTCAGGGACGTATGCAAAAAATTGTTTGATTCTGTTTGAATTTGCGGCTGTTATCGTTTGCCATAGAATATACGCTTGATAAAAAAACGTTGCAGGTAAACTACCCCTTCCCCTTAGCCGATCTTCACCAAAAACAATAGGTCTTGAGTACTCTACAAATCAGGGCTGTATGCAAAACATTATTTGATTCTGTTTGAATTTGCGGCTGTTATCGTTTGCCATAGAAAATACCCTTGCTAAAAAAACGTTGTAGGTAAACTACCCCTTTCCCTCAACCGATATTCACCAAAAACAACAGGTCTTGAGAACTCTACAATTTAGGGCTGTATGCAAATAATCATTTGATTCTGTTTGAATTTGCGGCTGTTATCGTTTGCCATAGGAAATACCCTTGTTAAAACATAAAACGTTAATGGTAAACTACCCCTTTCCCTTAACCGATCTTCACCAAAAACAATAGATCTTGAGAACTCTACAATTCAGGGCTGTATGCAAAACATTATTTGATTCTGTTTGAATTTGCGGCTGTTATCGTTTGCCTAAAAAAACATTTCCCTTGATAAAAAAAACCGTTGCAGGTAAACTACCCCTTTCCCTCAACCGATCTTCACCAAAAACAATAGGTCCTGAGTACTCTACATATCAGGGCTGTATGCAAAACATTATTTGATTCTGTTAGAATTTGCGGCAGTTATCGTTTGCCATAGAAAAAAATCTACACACAGATAGACACACAGACACACAGACAGACACACACACAGACACTTTTCGGAAAACGACTTTTTTTCATGTTTTGAGTGTAGTACAATCAGAATCTGCAATAATCTCGAACACGATTTTTTTTGCCATCACCATACTTCCATTCCTTAAGGAATATGGAAGTAAAAACATTTAAACTTTTTGAAACAATGGTAATTGTTAAAAATAAAATAATTTTGTTGCCAGGCAATAAAATTATAATTTTATCATTTTAATGTAAATTATGTATGAGTTAATATCTTTATATATATAATTCTTCTGTACGTGCGTATGTCACTGAACTCCTCCATGTATAAAATAATATATCGTTCGTGGCAGGTAAGCATATCTCAGTTATGTAATGTTTACGTTTCCATTTTATTATTATGCCTACAGCAATAAAAAGGCAGGTAACACACACACACACACACACACACACACAATTCACGTTATTTCTGGCCTCACTCATGTTTATTTTCTTACATTTGCACGCTTTTTAAATGGAAAGTGCCGAAACCCACAGCAACATAACGCCTGCAAGCCGAAAAAATGGACATCAATTTGCTTCCTGTGGATCGCTGGGCAATGTAACTGCACGTGTTTACAGAGGAACGATTCATAGACAGACTTTTTGTCTTTAGGGAATGAACCCTCTGCAAGATGCTGAGGGTCCATGAGTGACTTCGGAGCGCTCTTCTTTTTCGCGTGTTTGTTCTGTGAAACATACACTGTAGATTGGCAGCTTTACTCTAAGCAACGCTCAATAGGAAATGTTGAAAATTTTTGTCCACAGTGTACCCTCATTCACACTAAACCCGCTCTGATGTTTTAATTACGGACATCATAATATTAAAACTTTGGAAACTTGAGCACTACTTAATGGAGATCAATCATTAGCTTATACAAGCCATTAATTTTATGCATATTTTATATATATATATATATATATATATATATGTGTACAAAGTTATCGGCAACAAAGAAGTAGTTTTTGTTAAAATTCCTTCCCGGGATATTTGGCCGTAGTCCGATGTTTTCTACAAAACCAGACGTTTCGGCAATGCCATCGACTTCCATCATCAGTGAAAATCGAGTGCGATAACGTGAGGTGGTATACGTTAGTGACCACAGTACTGTAGTTAAGGCTGAAGCAGTAAGTAGAAAGAAGTAGTTTCTATGGTAATATTTCATTTCGAAAATGATTTTAAATATAAATCTTAGAATATGGAAGTCATGTATGGTTCTCCATACCGATATTTATACTAGTTTACACTTCCTGGTTACCTTAAGGCAAAAGCCACTTCGCCTGCATACTCGCAGTGTTATCTTAATATTAGTTTAACCGATTTGATCGTCGCATAAACAATATTGTTATGAAAATTTTGTATTTTACATTAATCAGATTAAATGGAACACCTGATACTAATTTAAAAATAATGTAAATATAAATTTAATTTCTGTTGTTCATAATAGAAGCTCGTACACTTTTTTTCGTTGGTACAGATCTATAAACAACAAACAAGTTACCGGTAACATTAAAGTTATGCATACATATTTTCGCTAACTATACCGGTTTGTTAGGGTGTAATAATTACCTCTTTTTTGTAGTAGTTTGTTTTTATTTTGTCAATAAAATAAAGGAAACTGACTAAACAAGAATACAAATGAAAACGAAATTGTTTATTACATAGCTTTACATTTTTTTTACATTGATGAATAAGTACAAAAAAAATCTTATTTTACAGCGTATCTGCATATAATTACAACGTATCTTACTATTTCTAATCAAAATATATTACATTTGATATAAAACTACATTTGCTATGAATAACATATTGCAATTCTGGGCTAAACATTGCTAAATAGAACTAACTTATTTAATTTTTGACGCACACCAAGTTTCGAAACATAGCTGATGATGTCTTTTCTTTAGCTATACTAAAACATACAATTTTGTAAAATAAACTACGGTATCTATTAACATTACTAATCTAATTTCGTGAGTGTCTTCACCATAATCATTGTTAGAAGTATGGCCTTTAAATATGTTATTAGTAAAGGTTCTACACGCTAATATAATCATCTTTTTGTGTCCAAATTGTTTTTGTCAATGTTTTGTTTATTTTTAAAAAGGGAGTACATAAATTTTACTATCCTGATTACATCTGAGGAAGCCCTGACCAAATTTACTTTTGAAATATAATTAACAAAATGGCTGTAAGGGCTAAGGTTGCTATCATCGGCTATCAGCAGTCTTATAGATTCTTCACATTTCAACTTAGAACTAATTTTTCTGACAATAAATCCAGACAAGTAGAAAAGAATATTATCTTTATAATACGAGTTTTTATTTTCCAGCAGACATTTAACGTTTTTAATGGGTTCTTCATAGACGCTGACTGAGTTTAGGTCTACTGTTTCTTCTGCTTCTGCAAAATTCGTAACAGACTTTTGAAATGTCATGTCAAAACTCAAACAGTTGCTTTTGTCCGGTGCTTTAACGGTGTTCCTGAACATAGGTTTCCTCAAGGCCCATTGGAACTGCTTGACATTAGGATTGTTATTATGTCCCCCTCGAGATCTTACACAGGAAAATAACAGTTCCAATTGATCTTGAGAAAACTTATAAGTCAAAATATACTTGAATTGTAAACTATTTAATAATATGTTTGACAGAATCTTTATTGCGTTTATATTCGTAATAAATCCAAGTGCAAATGTTTTCCTAGGATGCCGCAGAACCTGAATATTTTCAATTTTTAACGTCGTTAAATATGCCAAAAAATTATCTAACATTTTATTGTCATTTTCTAAATTCTTCTTCTTTATTGGTTGTTTGAAGTGCTGCCCAAATGGGTCCCTGCTATTAAAATAATCGAATAGCCTGTCTATAACTCTAATATATTCCACTATTGGTTTAGCACCAATAAAATCAGGATGTTGTTTATACATCAAAAATTCTATGGCGTCTGCTACGCTGGCACTTAAGGTTTGGGCCGCAATTTTCACGTTCATTTTTCTGTTGCCATAATGTATGTGTATGTCTGAAAGGCTATTGGCAAACTTTAATCCTTGTTCTTTTTGTAAAGTATTTAGACGTTGAATATATTTAAAATCTATCACACCATCTGTAGATAGTAAAGTACCTTTATCTGCTAATGTGTTGCGAGCCAATTTAGTCATATGGCTAGCATCTAGCATTACACAAACTGTTACATTTTCTTTGTTTATTTTCAGATTGAAAAAAGGCTTTTCTGGCAATTCGCAACCAAGTTTCGTAACAGCGTTTATGATGGCACTAGTACCATCAAATGTTACATTATGTACATGGATACCTGATTCGTATAATTTAATAATGCACATTTTTATTAGTTTGGACAAAATTTCTGAACTAATCTTATCA
Organism: Magicicada septendecula; assembly: GCA_034769895.1. NCBI lineage: Eukaryota > Metazoa > Arthropoda > Insecta > Hemiptera > Cicadidae > Magicicada > Magicicada septendecula. The sequence continues at coordinate 354,402,262 of CM068373.1, forward strand.
ATAAAAAAATAACCAACGGCACATTTGAAATTTCCTCGTAGTGCAACTATCTGAAAGACTAGTGCTTCACTAGCTAATGTTTCGTGTTCATTTACTTTTATATCATTACCAACATTCACATACCCAAAATTCTTCCCCTCTCGTGGATCGTAGATTACTTGTTTCCTTATGCTCATAGCATCAAAAACCAAGTTAACGTGTTGTAAATGTGGCTTGCTTTGAACGTTTTCTTTTAAATATATAAAAATCTCTTCTAAAAAACCGGGTGAGGAATTAAAATAAGAAAGCCACCTCCTTAAAGTTGATGGGTTAGGTAACTGAAAGTTTAGATTTCTCAAATACTTATAAGCTTTGGGACTGTAGAAATAAACGGTTAAAGCAAACTCCTTCATTTTGTCTGAATAAAACCTCTTAAACTTCTATTATTATTGCTAAAGTTATTAATAATAATTTTTAACGGAAAACCAGAAAAATTATCTTCTAAAATTTCTAGTAACATTTCAGAATTTAATTTTTTCATTAAAACTAAAATAACACTTTCATGGATTTAATTTTAGCATCCCTTCTGTGTAAACGCTGTTCCAGTATTTTCAGCTTCCGGCGGAGAAATTTTTCAGTAGGCGATACACACAACTGAAAAATAAAAATCAGGACTTAATTTTATGCTGTTTATTCATTGGCAATAACAACGTTCTTTAATAATGGTCCTTCTTTTTTTGTCAGAGGATTTTAAAGATGCACGGGGAAGTCAAAGAGCGTTGGCACGGCATCGCTTTTCAACAGTTCGCAATTACAGTTGGGTCTGAACTGATACTGGTCTTTAGCAAAATGTTTGCTACAAAGTGACGTATGTTTTGAAGGAACAAAATTTTTTCTTTTTGTAGCTATAATCCACTTCTTTTGTAGCTCTTGATCTTGTGGAAATCTGGAAGAAATGTTATTATAGCACGGTCTTCCTTATTTTTAATACTGTACTTTACGTAAAATAATGAAAAACCACAGTTTTTTCTTAGACATTTGCATTTCTTATATTATGGTATGTTGATAATATAATAATGCTATCAGACAATACACTGTAATAGACAGTTCACAGTTTATATGAAAAAGAATACAACGTTAAAAAAATAACAATTTATAATTAATTTAATCAGTAATTAATTTGTAAAGATTTAAAAAAATGAATGTTTTATATTAGTCTAATAAAAGTTATAAAGGAATTAAACGAAATACAGTACTTACCTGTAAAATGATATTCCACTGTTCTTCTTGTATCTGTTAGTGCAGTTGTAAGCAGCACAGGAAGTTACCATTATGCAAAACTAATAATCACAATAATCAAAATTACATACAATTAAATAATAAAAATTACATAACAGTTTCGCTAATAAACACGGAAAAATTTCCGAACTGAATTAAGTATGTAGTTAACAAAACACGGAAGCACGGCTGCATACAATGTGTAAACTTGTGCTTAGTGACGGCTTCTTGCCTTATTGTGGTGGGGGGCTGCTGCTTACCCGGTGGACCGTTTTTTGCGCTTTTGCTCCCACCTAGCGCGCTATCCAGTGTTATTACTGTATACGGTTAATTGCCGTAACTACGGTTTAGCCGGAACGGCTCTCACGCGAGGGAGCCGGTTAGTTGCTGCTCCTACGTCAATCGTTTAACATCTGAACGCCGGCGCCGAAATAAGAATTCTATCTGTACTAGTACTACTTTCTGCCATGGGCGAATAATTTTATAAAGGACCTCTGGTGAGTTTCTTTTGAGTGTACCTTGTCATTAAATATAATGAATATCTGCATAAGAATGTTTATAATTTGGATGTAATTGGATTAAGATGTGTGTGCGCGATTCTGGGCTGGTGCAAACATGGTAAGCCATACGGCAAAATTTTATAACTAAATTAAAAATGAATATAACAGCATTAAATGAAATTATATTTGATACTTTTAACTGTAGCGTAAAGGTGCCACTGATTTTCACAAACTGGCTATCTATTTAATGACTTAGCGTATTTGCTGCCACGTGGCCAGTTATTTTGTAACTGCCTGAAACTGATTAAGAATATATTTATGGTAAATCAATTACATTTATTACTTACTAAATTGTGAAGATTAAGGTCAATGGAATATTAAAATAACCACTGATCAATTCAGTTTAACTTAGAGTAATTGAGGCCACGTGGCGAACTCGTTACATGAACGCACATGACGTTATAAGGTGCTCAACTTAATTGTTTGACTAAGATGCAATTATACCTTTTACTGTGGCATATTTAATTCGTAATATGCAATTGGTTCAGTTGATAAACTCCGTGCGAGCGACTTTGTTTTTTTTAGTGTGGTGTAAGTGCGACTTTAGAGTTGAGTTTGCTGATTATAAATTATTGTAAAGACGTTTTCTTCAAAATACATGTGCTTGTAGGGTTCCTGCACCAGCCAGGGACTCGGGACAGAAGGATGGCGACAACTACACCCGTCGCCATCAGCCTGAGCATTGCTGACTAGCTCTCCTATTTCGTTGCCGGCGTTAGGCATGGGACCCGCCATGTAATACAGGATGAATCTCCCGGCTTCCTGCACCAGCAACTCACTACCCACTTGGACCTGAGCCGACCATCTGCCTCAGCACGTGGTAACAGCTGTAAACCAGGTGAAACTGTTCCAATTATGTAAAGTCGACCTCTCGACACATTCTGTCACACCTATTGAGTGAAATATAAAAAAGTGTAAAACAGTTACATTCCGTTTTTGTGAACTATATTGCAGTTAGACAGTAGTTGATCAAAACCGAACATGTCGGTTCATTATGTGCACGCCCATAATTCAGTGGCACTGATTACTAAACTATTAATAAGTCAATAATTGTATGCCAGACTAGCAGGCATGTACAGTGCGATTGTTTCATTCTTTTTGTTCAAATTCTTTATTTCCTTGGATTAACTGGATTAACTGTTTGTGCAGTGTCATGAATTATTACGCCTGGTCAGCTCATGCTGTCCGCCATATCTATCCGGAAGTCATTCAAATTTGTAAATTCTCGTGTTACTTTGCTGTCTTTCTTTTCATATTTTATTTAGGTTCATTTGAGCGTTTTTTATTTCGCAGTCCAATCGGGTGTGCATGCTTGCAGCCTGGGCGAACTCGAGCTGTGCTGATTGTTTGCTAATTTTATAAAGATTATAATAGATTTATATACACGAGTGATTAATGTTGAAAAGGTATTTACGAATGTACAAGCACTGATTGTTAGTATACCCGTTGGGTTATTATGAGATTATGATTATTATTTGTCAGTAGGCATTGGGAAAAAAGGGGGGTGATTGATTTAGCAATGATTGATCATTACCTGGAGTGGTTGCTCTAGCTTAAAAGGAGTGCTAACTATGGAAGGCCTAAGGTCAACTAAAAAGAGTTTTTTTAAAAGCCATGTATTGGCTTGGTGCTGATGGTCATATGCCGTATTAATTGAACTTGTTCAGGTTGCTGAGTTATCTTAAAGCAACAAACCGAATGATTAATCATAGCTGGTCGCTCTCCTTCCTTCACTCAAGTGTGAATGATTGGTTGTTGTAAAAATGTTGCAACTGATTTATTATTTATATTGCGTATTATTGTATTGATTTATGATGATGAATTGTGATGAATTGTTGAGTGCCTCATGAAGTTTAGGCTGAACAACTGAACATTTCTGTCTTTAAACAAACGTATGTATATCTGTTGTACACTGTGCTATATCATCTACGCAAAAATAAATGTTGTTACGTTAACACTGACTTTTATTTGCAAGTCCTGTCAGAATGGGCCCAGTGCATTTTATGCTTCATCCATTGGCCTAGTTTTTTTTTTTAATTTCTTAAAACTTTGAGAAGGGGCAATGAGGCGGCTCAAAACTACCCCTTTCCCTTAACCGATCTTCACTAAAATCAACAGGCCTTTAGTATTTTACAATTGAGGACTGTATGCAAAAAAATATTTTATTCTGTTTGAATGTATGGCAGTTATCGTTCGTCATAGAAAAAATTACCGTTGTTAAAACATAAAATTTTGCCGGTAAACTACACCTTTCCCTTAACCGATCTTCACCAAAATCAACAGACATTGAGATCTCTATAGCTCAGGAAGGTACGCAAAATATTATTTGATTCTGATTAAATTTTCGGCAGTTATCATTCGTCATAGAAAAAATTCCCCATGTTAAAACATAAAACGTTGCTGGTAAACTACCCCTTTCTCTAAACCGATCTTCAAAAAAACAATAGGTTTTGAGAACTCTGCAATTCATGGTTGTATGCAAAACATTATTTGATTCTGTTTGAATTTGCGGCTGTTTATGTTTGCCATAGAAAATACCCTTGTTAAAACAAAAAACGTTGCTGGTAAACTACCCCTTTCCCTTAACTGATCTTCACCAAAAACAACAGGTCTTGAGAACTCTACAATTCAGAGTTGCATGCAAAAAATTATTTGATTATGTTTGAATTTGCGGCTGTTATCGTTTGCCATAGAAAATACCCTTGTTAAAAAATGTCGACTTATGTATGAGATGTCGTTTAATGTGCACGTTGAATACTCTATCGTCGTCCAAGCTACGAGACAACGCTCCAACCATCGTGTTTATATCGACCGGCACGTTTATTATTTGTCCTATAATACTTTGACTGCCGTGGACGAACCGCAGGCGTCGTATCTGCATGAACGGTAGTCGCGGTGAGACCAGACGTTCAGTTATACAATCAAGCGGTGGCAAATGATCTGGATACTCGGGGTACACGAAGCCATTGGATCTTGACAAGTTGGGTATATTCTCGATTGCTAGGGATCTGTAACACGTTTCACACACTTTGAAGGTAGCTACATCGTCGTCGGGGAACTCAGCAGCCAGTATGTGTTGACTCTTTTGCGGCGGTAGTCGCAAATCTCTCTCGAACCATAAGCGATCGCACACGGAGCAGGCGTAACCAAACTCGTTGTCGTCGAATCGTTTCGTGAATTCCGCATCTGCTGCTATCTCTTCAGTTTTCAAGCGTTTTGGCGATACCGCAGCGATTACCTGTTCGAATTCAGCTGCTTCGTGTGCTCATTTAGTTGCCATCTCAATTTTCTTATTCAATCTACAACGTTTTACTCGTTCGTTGGTTTCCCTTCGCTTCTCTGCCAGTTTCATGTTGTAGAATGCATCGATTTTCTCCTGCTCAGTCATCGTCGACGCTAACGGTGTATTTATTAAGTACTCGTTAAATTCTTCGCGCATCAAGTCATCTTCCTTTCGTTTTTGTTGCGATGGGGCCGCTGGTACCGAAGCTTCACCGCCGACAGCAGCCGATCGTTGCTGTTCCTTCTCGAGCTTCTTTCGTTCCCGACACTTTCTTACTCGCTTGGCATTTTGTCGTTTCTTGATCTGAGCCTTCTCGTCGCTGCTATCCATTGTCGAACGCTGTTTTAGTCAGTCGCCACGTTATGGTTTCTATGTACCAGCAGCAGTGTATTTCACCACAACACAAAACAAACCTTTATTTACATTGTATTATATTTGACAATTATTTACAAATATATTGTAACATAACAAGATTATGCCCTAGAATAATTATAAATTAATCATCAAAATTTGTTGTGAATTATGCCTAAATGCAATCTTTCTTACAGATAATATGCAGAAAAGTATAAAAACAATTTAACAAATAAAGGAATGAAAATAAGATGTAACTATTTGAAAATAAATAATAATTTCAATGAGAACAAAGTAATAAAAAAGGAAATATTATGGTAAGTACATGCAATGGGAATAGAAAATAAAAACCTATTAATTAATTATTTTAATGACAATGACAAGACAATCAGATGACGTGACTATGATTACTACACCCAGGAGGGAAGATCAAATGATAAAAAAATGTAAATAAATGTTAATGTAAATAGAAATATAGTGTATAAGTGTTAATAAGTTAGTAATTAAGTGAGAAAACATTTGTTATGGTATGAGTCTATCAAACCATATAGAGGTCTGCGAACGTCAAACAGTTATTGTATGTAATCTCGCTACAGACTATAAGTGATATAAAAAAAAAAAAACAATTAAAATAATATTAAATCCATAATTACCAACTACCTAATGTAAGAAAGGTGAAAATAATGAAAATAACAGTGATTAATGTTAAAAAGCAGTGTATAAGTTTCCAGAATTTTGTGAAGTGAAAGTGCATAGGAAATAGACCTTGTTATAATATAAACAGTGAGTAACACATGTAATTTATATAAAATAACTATGTAACTAACCTAATAAGATTAAGCAATGTGTACAATACTTATAACTGGTGGAATATATCTCTAAAAACTAATTATGTACATCAGGGACAAGTAAAAATAAGGTTAGAATAAATCATGTTAATTATTGTAACGGGGCAGAATGGGCAACACTTTTTAACCACCCAGTGTGTAACTTTTGGGAATGGCCTGTAGCGCGGAGCTAGGTACGGAGTGGTACAAAAATGTGAATTGTCAGTCAAGCACATAGCTGAAATACAGAGAATCGACCACATGGGAAATTAAAAGAATGTCCCCCGCCAAGCGTCTAGAACATTCGATGGAAAACAGCCAATCAGCGAACGAGTTTACGGCCATGCGGTTGCCGCCCGAAGTGTTGTATAGTATACGAAAGCAAGTGACGCTCATGCAGTTGAGTAACAGACTTCAAACCGTACAGTCCGCAGTTCAGTATAACCCATCAGTGGTAACAAACAGTATAATTATAGCCTCAGAATTTCGGTAGGTCGAAGCGAGTATAGTAGCCGAGACCTACCGAAATTTGTGAAAATGTAAGTGGAGTACAAGGAAGAGAGAGTGACAGTGACATACAGAGAATATATAAAAGTAAATGATTAAAACAGTGTTAATGGTGATGAAAGTGAAAGTGAACGGTGAATGATGGCGGAACGGTTTGGATAACAAGGGAGGTCAAGTATAGTGATGAAATAGATTTAAATATAATTTACCTTGACCGTCTTTATGATTGCTTATTTCTTTCTTCTTGTACTAACGCGTTTCGGATTATTTCAATCCATCATCAGAGTGTAATAAAATCAGTCGATTATGACTTCGTTGCAAATATTAAAAGTAACACAGAAATATTCATACACATGTCCCACAAGTATGACTAACGTAAGCGGATGTGAGTGCGCACTCGACACTTGTTGACAACGTACTGCACAGTTTACTTGATCGTTCTCGATTGTTATGTTGAGGCGTGTAATCTATGTTCGTGTTATCTATAATTCTATCATACAGTATATGTGATTTAAACTCTAATTGTTCATTTAATATATTGTTAGGATCTTTTTTGAAGGCCCGGTAGATTTCAAATTCTTCTATTGCATTCATATATCGTCCTTTTTTGCACATATGTAGGGGTATGCAATTTGTTGTAAAGTTTGTATAATTGTGATTTGATGAAATGAGGTGTTTAGCATAAGTTGATTTAGTTATATTTGAATTAATTCTGGGTAGGTGTTCTTTATATCGCTCGAAAAAACCTCTGCCAGTCTGACCTATGTAGTGCTTATCGCAGTCATCGCACACCATTTTGTATATGCCCGTTCTTTTTTCAATTGGTCTTCGTGTGGCATTGTTTAATATTTTCTGGATATTATTATTTGTTCTAAACGTAATGTGGATGTTATGCTTTTTAAACGCATTTTAATGATCATTGAAAAATTGTTAGTGTAATCAATTGCCATATATGTAGCGTTTTTCTGGATGCGGTGAGCGTTATTGGTTCTATATTTTGTGTTTATGTATCAAATGTTCAATCAATGAGCTGCGGTAACCATTTGCGACTGCAATAAGTTTAATTATGTCTAATTCTTCTTTGTGGTTCGTTGGGTCCAATGGTACACTGTGTAGTCTGTGTATCAGACTGTTGAACGCGGCCAATTTTTGCGAGTGTGGGTGGAAGGAATCGGCATGTATGACACTATCGGTTGTCGTGGGTTTTCTGTATATCTTGTAGTGAAATCTATTATTATGTTTTTTAAAAGTTAAATCCAAGAAATTTATGGCGTTGTCAGATTCCATTTCGAGTGTGAACTGTATAATTGTGGTAATGTTGTTCATGTATTGCAACATCATATCTCCTTGTCTCGCGGTTCCATTGAAGGTAACAAATGTGTCGTCTACATATCTTTTATAAAACGTAATGTTATGATGCCATTTATTATGTGACGATAGCAAACATATATTTTCAAAGTTATTCAGAAATATGTCAGCTAACAAACCGGATAAAGGTGAACCCATTGCAAGGCCCTCCTCTTGGATAAAAATTTTGTCGTTGAATGTGAAGTAATTCTGTTTCAATATTACGTCCCGTATGAGCAGCAGTTCTGTTATTTCCTGTAAATTTAACTTTCCCGTTTTTATTAAATTAGCTTTTAGGATGTCCAAGGTTGTCTGTACTGGGACACTTGTGTAAAGGTTGATTATGTCGAAGGAAATTAACTTTTTTTCTTCTTCCGGCTGCACAACGTACCCTACCTCACCTGCATCTTCATCCAGCCACTCTTGAATATTTTCCATGTTTGTCACATGTTCTCCTGCATTTTCTAAAATATTTCTGTAATCATCTTCTTCAATTCCATTAAAATCCTCTTCTTCTTTATCTTCAGGGTTAAGACGTTTTTTCCAAGAATTAGCAATCGTCGTGGCTTTCATCTCCTTCCAACTTGAAGCCCAGTTAAATAAAGCATTTTTTATGTTGTAATTTTTCATATTGATTAAAGTCTGTTTACCTAAACTGGTACTGCAACCCTCTTCATCTTTAAAAAATACGAGACAGTCCTGTAGCTGTTTCTTTCTGTACAGCCGTTTGCAACTTTAGATTACTCCTTGGTCCATTGGTTGTATTAGTGCCGAGTATTAGGAGGCATGAATAGACATTTTATTTTTCCATTATCACTTCGTAAAATGTCCTCTGCAGGATGCACTGGAGCATTGTCCAATAACAACACTGCTTTAACTTCTTCCCTAGCAACATTTTTTTCTTCCATCTGAAATGTTGTGACTGATGGAATAAAATTGTTATGAAACCAAGAACTGAAAATTTCACAGCTGAACCACGCGTTTCTGTGAGCTTTATAAATCACAGGAAGATCAGTCTCGTTTATGTTCTTCATTGCTCTTGGGTTTTTAGATTTTCCTACAACGACAGATTTTAATTTATGCGTACCATCGGAACTGGCACACAGTAATGCAGACAGCCTCATTTTATTTATTTTATGTCCAGGTGTATGGGTTTCTTTTTTACTCAATTGTGTATTTTTTGGCATTGCCTTCCAAAACAATCCCGTCTCATCAGCATTGTAGATTTGCCACAGTTCAAGTTCATTATCATTAATAATCTGTAATTTATCCTTATATGGTTCAACAGCTTCATGATCTGCACTTAAAAGTTCTCCACAAATCGATCGGTTTCCTATGCCATGTAGATTTCTAAATCTAAACAACCACCCTGTACTTGCCTTAAAATCTTGGTTTTGAAATCGAGTAGCAAAACGTTCAGCAGCAGTCTGCAATTCTATCCCACCGATTGGTACACCAGCAGTTCGTTGTTGTTTATACCACGTCCAAACGTTTATGCTTCGTCAATGTCAGACGTTTTGGCAGGAGTCATCTGTTTTTGCTTAATTTCACTGGCACTATCAAAGTTTCTATTAAATGAAAAATTTGTAATTGCTGATCTGCTTTTTTTAATATCGTAAAATGTCGATTTACTGATACCAAAATCGCATAAAACGCTCTGAACCGAATCACCTTTGTCAATACATTTTTAAACTTCTATCTTTTGTTCTATCGTGAGCGATTTATACGAACCACGTTTACTCATTTTTGAACACAGTAAAAGGTACGAACACAATGGAGTCAAAATGTAAAGTGACTGGCTATGGGACGAACGTTCACAATGATGACAAATGTGAAAGTCTGTATGAGTCATATCCGTTGTTATGAATTGTACATTACGTTCAGAATTTCCAGGAAATGTATACGACACTGCTTTTCGTTATCGCTGACCTACCAATTAATTAATCCCAGTTCATGGAAATATACTATGTACAGTATTTCCGGCCTTTCTCTTCTCAAGTAGGGTAAATCTACACTTGATTTTGAATTTTTACATATGTACATATAAATTACAGTACTGAGAACCCCAGTCCGAATTATAGAAATTCCGAATTAGTGAAGTCCGAATTAGCGAAGTTTCACTGTACTTAGTTATTTTTGATTAATCTTTCTTTATATTATCAATTGTTATGTTTATTAATTGTTTAAGTTAACGCTTATAGTTAATATTATTAATCTTTACTTTATTTATTATAATAACTATTCTCCTTTCATTTCTCAACTGTTATGTTTGTTACATGACTTTATTTTATTTTCAAGTATAAATTATTTTACAAGTTATTCATTCATGGTATTTTCATTGTCATATTTTTATCTATTTTCACTTAACTAACCTAATAGGTAACTAGTATTTGTAAAAGTCATAGTCGGTTTGTCAATTTATTTAATGTGTGGTCATATAAAGCTGCTTGTAGACTTCCTACTGTTCATGATTTGTTACTAATATTCTTCATTTGCTCATAGCTCAGAGATTTATTTAATATCATTCTTTCTCTTTGTTAACTAATTGTTTCCAGTAATTCACAATATTTAACTAATTTAACATTTCTCAGGAGTTTATTGGTATGGAACATTTTGTGATGTTACATGACATATGCCTCCCCTCCAAATTTGATTATTTCTGAAGACACATTTATTTGTTTGATGAAATTATCACGTTATAATGGTTTAGGTTCTTCATAGTACTTTTTTAAGGATGATTGGTTATAATTGCGCTTTATTTTCTTGGTGATAATGTTCATGATTTCATAAGTGTTGTTGGAGTTGTCTTTTGTTATTACATATGGTCCTGTGTAAAATAACAACAATTTTTTAGTAATCCCTTCCATCGTACTGGGTAGCTCTTGATTCCTCAGCAATACCTTCTCTCCTATTTTATATTTTATTACGCTTTGCTGGTTCTTTTGGTATTTCCTCCTCTGCTTTTCGTTTTTTTCTAACACTCTGTTGTAAAATTTTACACTATCAAACTGGTAGTCCTGATGATTGGGAAAGTTTATGATGTCTCTTATTTCTCTAGCTGGTGGTTTTTCATACATTACTGAGTATGGTGTAGCTTCGATGGATTGGTGAGAGGATATATTAAGAAATTCTTCAGTTGCTAATAGGTATTCATGCCACCTCCTTTGTTGGTCATAGCAGTATGTTCTAAGGGTCCTGCCAACCTCTCTTAATACCCTCTCCGCTGGATTGCTGCTAGGGTGGTAGACTGAAGTTTTGTATGTTTTTATTCCATGTCCTAGGAGATTATCTTTCCACCTTCTTCCCTTGAATTGGGTCCCATGGTCAGTAATTATAGATGTTGGTTTCCCTATCTCTGGTACATATTGTTCTAAGACTACGTCAAGTATCTTCTTTGTTGTTGCTCGATTGATGGGATAAAGCTTGATAAATTTTGCAAAGTGGTCGAATATGATTACTATAAATTTGTATCTATGTCTCCCTCCACTGCGCGGAAATGGTCCACAGATATCCAAAAATACTTTCTCCAGCTTATGGGTTGATGTTATTGGTATCATGACTCCCTCTTTTCTTTCATTATTGCACTTGACCAGTTGGCATATGTGACACGTTTGTATGTATTTCCTTACTCTCCTATTAATATTTTTTATGAAAACGTGCTCTTCTAGAGCTTTTCCTACCTTCAGTGCACCCATATGACCATATTGAACATGGTAATTTAATATTAATGCTTTATCGATGGTCTGTGGTATAACTAATTTCCAATTATCTTGGTTGGGTTTATATTTAATGAATAATACATCACCGTGTAAACAATAAAATTGTATGACTTTTCCGTCTAATTCATACAATCGTTGTTTGATTTTCAATAATTTTGCATCCAGTTTTTGGTGTTCTACAATTTCCCTAAATATGGTTTCCAAATCAAAATACCAAATCACCCTTCATGATATGATATATTTTAGCAGTCTCTTCCTTGTCTCCCTCAAATGTCTGGTTGTCCAAGTTGATTCGAGATAGTACGTCGGCTGCTACATTTTTTTTCCCTGGTATATATTCCCAATTTATGTGATATTCCTGTAACGCTAGCACCCATCTTGTCAACCGGCCATGGCTTAGTTTGCATCGTTTTAGGAAAGATATCGATTTGTGATTACTCCTGACTGTCACTGGGTATCCAAGTATGTAGGTCCTGAACTTATTACACGCGAATACTACACTCACCAACTCCTTCTCGGTGACATTGTAGTTGCGTTCGCAGCTGTTCAGTACCCTGCTGGCAAAACTAACGACCATGTGGTGTCCTTCTTCATCCTCTTGATATAAAGCGGCTCCTAGACTAACATTACTGGCACCACAATTTAAATAAAACGGTTTATTAAAATCGGGATGGTGAAGCATGATGGATTCTAAAAACTTGGCCTTGATTAACTGTAATATGTTATCTTGTTCGGGTCCCCAAGTCCATTTGTCCTTGGAAGATAGCTGTCGATGAAATTGAGCAGTTAGTGCTCAATAATTATTTTGGAACTTGCGATAATAGTTGCATATCTCCAAAAATTATTGTAGTTGTTTTCGATTTCTTGGTGTAGGAAATTGCTGCATCGGCTTTACTTTCTCTTGTGACGGGGATATACCAAATTCTGTCAAGTTAAACCCTAAACATTGTACCTCATTGGCAATAAACTTAGATTTGTCTAATTTTAACGTAACTATCATCTTCTATTATTTGGCTTAAATTTTCCTTAAGTTGTTTATTATTTTCATTAGTTTCTTCTTTTTCTATTTCTTTACTACTATTTTTTATTTGAATACTTACTTGATTGTTCCACATTTTCATTATTTGGTATTTCTTCTATTATTGTTACTGTTACTTGTCTATTCTCATTCATTATTTCTTCTGTGTTTTTACTACTTATTTTCCTTTTACGCTTCTTATTTAATTCTTCCCTCCATTTACAAATATCTTCTCTGGATTGTTCGAACATAACCCTTATCCATTCCTTTAGCTCTGCATTTTCCGTTTGTACCGGTTCCTCTGGTTGTCTTATTAATTGTCTCATTTGTTCATACTCCTCCTGTGTACATTGCTCTTTCAAATGTGCGTATATTCCCATTCTTTCGTTTTTCATTCATTTAAGATTATCATTCCATCTATCCCAATCATCCTCAGTCATTCCTTCCACATTTGTATCGTTATTTCCGTGGGTTGTCCCGATAGTCTCTTCTTTATCATACTTTGCGTCTAGCTCCCACATTGCATCATAAGTATCTCTCAACGTCATGTTATCGTTCGGTGCACGCTTCATTCTATTCGCAACGTCATTCTATTCACACACCTCATCTGTGCTCGTTCGTGATCAGTGTTATTTTCATTAATATAACCCATATCCTTGCTGAATTTTTTAAATAACACTGTCGTCCATTCCGCGTAGCATAATCGTGTCTCTTGTTCGGGCATTTTCATTTGTTTTTCTTCTATCTCCGTTTTATTATCATTTACTATTTCTTCCTTTATTTTTTCTTCCATCCTTTTACTATTATCTTCTATTTTTTGACTTAATAGTTCCGTGTTTTTCTCGTTATTTCCTATCATCTGTTCCTGATCCTTTATCATTTTTTTCATTGTATTATTGGCACCCTCCAGTTTCTTAAATAGGGTTTCTGTGTCTTTACGATTAATTTCTATTATTTCTTTCATCCACTTATTGTTCTCTTCTATGCATACTTCCATTGTTTTATTCATATTGTCTACTACCTTACTCTGACTTTCTATTAATTTATTTGTATCCTTTAATTCTTCCTTTAATGTTTCCATGCTTTTACGTTTATCTTCCATTATCTGTTTACGATAATTCATTATTACTTCTCTCCACCATTCTGTTAGTTTATTCAATGATTCTATGTTTCGTTTTATTCTTTCCTTCAGGGCTTCTATTTTCTGTCGTCTCATTTGTTGTTTCATTTGTTTAAACTCCTCTTTGTTACTTTTCTCTATTTTTTCCAAGAATTCCATTATGTTATTCATAGTCATGTTCTTTGTTTGTTTTGGCATTTTCGTTTGTTGTTGTGGCATAGCTCTCCGTTGCATTTCCGTTTCTTCTAGCAGCTGCAAAGCTAAAATCAGGTCACCTGTAATACAATGATAATTTCCTAATACACTAAGTTTCCCTAATTCGAGCCCTAAACGCTGGACGCCAATTTTGTAATATACCGTTTTCTCTATGAATATGGAAGGCCTCACGTTCGAGCGCCAATTATGTAAAATACTGTTTGATATGGTCCGTGAAACCCCCAAGTTGCGGTGCCAATTATGATAAGTTTTAATTTGATGTGTTATTAATTATTGTCTTCTTTGAAATTTATTAATTTGAAATGAATTTATTATTTATTGAATTATTACTTCCATGTTCCTTAAGGAAATGAAAGTATGGTGATGGCAAAAAAAATCGTGTTCGAGATTATTGCAGATTCTGATTGTACTACACTCAAAACATGAAAAAAGTCGTTTTTCGAAAAGTGTCTGTGTGTCTGTCTGTGTCTGTCTGTCTGTGGACTTTTTTATAGCAAACGATAACTGCCGCAAATTCAAACAGAATCAAATAATTTTTTGCGTCCAGCCCTGATTTGTAGAGTACTCACGACCTATTGTTTTTGGTGAAGATCGGTTGAGGGAAAGGGGTAGTTTACCTGCAACGGTTTTTTTTTTATCAAGGGTAATTTTCTATGGCAAACGATAACAGCCACAAAATTCAAACAGAATCAAATAATTTTTTGCATACGTCCCTGAATTGTAGAGATCTCAAGAACTTTCGATTTTGGTGAAGATCGGTTAAGGGGAAGGGGTAGTTTACTAGTAACCTTTTACGTTTTAACAACAGTAAAGTACTTGAAAATTCATATAAACTTTTTGAAACAATAGTAATTGTTAAAAATAAAATAATTATTTTGCCAGGCAATAAAATTATAATTTTTCACTTTAATATAAATCGTGTATGAGTTAATAGTATAATGGATTAATTTACACTCAAAATGTACAAACAGAAAATTTTGTTACAAACATCAATATCGTTCGTGGCAGGCAAGCATATCTCAGTTATGTAATGTTTACGTTTCCATTTTATTATTATGACTACCGCAATAAAAAGGCAGGGAAGACACACACACACACACACACACACACACACACACACAATTCGCGTTATTTCTGGCCTCACTCATGTTTATTTTCTTGCATTTGCACGCTTTTTAAATGGAAAGTGCCGAAACCCACACCAACATAACGCGTGCAAGCGGAAAAAGTGTCCAGCGTGGATAGCGATTTGCTTCCTGTGGATCGCTGGGCAGTGTAACTGCACGTGTTTACAGAGGAACGATTCATAGACAGACTTTTTGTCTTTAGGGAATGAACCCTCTGCAAGATGCTGAGGGTCCATGAGTGACTTCGGAGCGCTCCTTCTTTTCCGCGTGTTTGTTCTGTGAAACGTACACTGTAGATTCGCAGCTTTACTCTAAGCAACGCTCAATAGGAAATGTTGAAAATTTTTGTCCACGGTGTACCCTCACACACTAAGCCTGCTCTGATGTTTTAATTACGGACATCATAATATTAAAACTTTGGAAACTTGAGCACTACTTAATGGAGATCAATCATTAACTTATACAAGCCATTAATTTTATGCATATTTTTTATATATGTGTGTACAACGTTATCGGCAACAAAGAAATAGTTTTTGTTAAAATTCCTTCCCGGGATGTTTGGCCGTAGTCCAACGTTTTCTACAAAACCAGACGTTTCGGCAATGCCATCGACTTCCATCATCAGTGAAAATCGAATGCGATAACGTGAGGTGGTATACGTTAGTGACCACAGTACTGTGGTTAAGGCTGAAGCAGTAAGTAGAAAGAAGAAGTTTCTATGGTAATATTTCATTTCGAAAATGATTTTAAATATAAATCTTAGAACATGGAAGTCATGTATGATTCTCCATACCGATATTTTTTATTATTTGAGTTCATTTTATTTAGTTACTTTAATTAAAAAGAATGATCAGTCAATGATAGGTCATCATCGAGTTACGGTTATTAGAGTGGTGTTCGAGCCCGTACTGTTTTGAAAATGTTGCCAAAATAATTTATCTTTAAAGTAGAATAGATTGTGTTGTTTTTCCACAATCGATGACACATTCTACTCAGTCTTGTAGGTTATCTGGTTTTGTATACTAATTTCTCAATGTTCTTCACTCTCGCCGTATTTCTTTTCTTCCTTATCACCTGAAAATCCTTTATCTCAATTCACTCTCAAAAATTAAAATGCTTTTTCGGTTAATAAATTAGTTTATTTGATAATGTTAAAACCTAGGTCAGTTTATCGGCTTGTGAGTCGAACCGGAATTGGATATTGGCCGTATCGACTCGCTTACCAAACTCGATTCTAACCAAAATGCTTAAAATAAATTACACTATTATTTCTTTATCAGGTAGTGAATTCTTTGAGCTGTTAGGAAAGATCGGAAAATGCTTCAGGATAAAATACAGTACATTTCAATTGGTTAATGTTTAAGTTAAAAGGAATTACGATTGTCTGTTCTGTTCAAAATGTCTATCGAAATGGTGGGATTTGTCATTCAAAATGGCCGTCGGCCTGAAACTAAGTGGCCCAAAAATCTGCTTCGACTAGTTTCTTTAAATTAAATAGCGTTTTAATAATTTTAGTCCACAATGTTGTTGAATAAAGTTTTGTTAAAGTTCACAAGTGTCTGGTTTAACAGTGTTTTTGGTGAATCTCGTGTTATGTAAAGGTGTGATTATTTAGTTATTAGGTTATGCCATCTCACCAACTCGCAGTTACGCTTTTCATACTTGGAATGTGTTAGTTGAGTAAATCATCATTTTTTCATTCGATTTTCAGTTTCTTCTATTAGTATTGTTTTCTCGTTTAATTTTTTTTAATGGTTTCCTTATTTTCTTATTATGTTTTTTGCATCTCTTTATATTTTACTTTTGGTTATTCATCAAAAATGTGACTCTCACATGAAGTTGATCTGTTCGGTTTGATAGTTAACAATAGAGTAAACGAATTTTTCCGTTTAGTTAACGGCTATGACCAAGCTTTTGTGAGCTCGGATTGGTCCTTATTTCCCGACCCCTGGTCATGTGATGTTAATTATTCGAAATCTTTGAAATTTATATCTGTCACCTCAAATAAATTATTCCCTGTTTAATTTACTTCAATGTTCCTTAAGGAAATGGAAGTACGGTGATAGGCAAACAAAAATCGTGTTCGAGATTATTGCAGATTCTTATTGTACTACACTCAAAACATGAAAAAAAGTCAATTTTTGAAAAGTGTCTGTGTGTGTGTGTCTGTCTGTGTGTCTGTGTCTGTAGATTTTTTCCTATGGCAAACGATAACAGCGCAAATTCAAACAAAATCAAATACTTTTTTGCATGCAGCTCTGATTTGTAGAGTACTCAAGATCTGTTGTTTTTGGTGAAGATCGGTTAAGGGAAAGGGGTAGTTAACCAGCATCGTTTTTTGTTTTCACAAGGGTATTTTCTGTGGCAAACGATAACAGCCGCAAAATTAAACTAAATCAAATGATTATTTGGATATAGGCCTGAATTGTAGAGTTCTCAAGACCTTTTGTTTTTGGTGAAGATCGGTTATGGGAAAGGGGTAGTTTACCAGCAACGTTTTAGGTTCTAACAAGGGTATTGTCTATGGCAAACGATAACAGCCGCAAATTCAAACAGAATCAAATAATTTTTTGCTTACAGCCTTGATTTGTAGAGTACTCAAGACTTATTGATTTTGGTGGAGATCGGTTAAGGGAAAAGGGTAGTTTACCGACAACTTTTTTTAATCAAGGGTAATTTGTTGGTATGGCAAAAAATAACAGCCGGAAATTCAAACACAATCAAATAATATTTTGCATAAAGCCCTGAATTGTAGAGTTCTCAAGACCTATTACTTTTGGTAAAGTTCGGTTAAGGGGAAGGGGTAGTTTACCAGCAACATTTTATGTTTTAACAAGGGTATTTTTATGGCAAACGATAACAGCCGCAAATTCAAACATAATCAAATACTTTTTGCATACTGCCTGAATTATAGAGTTCTCAAGACCTATTGTTTTTGGTGAAGATCGGTTAAGGGAAAGGGGTAGTTTACTGGCCACGTTTTTTGTTTCAACAAGGGTATTTTATATGGCGAACGATAACAGTCGTAATTTCAAACATAATCAAATAATATTGTGCATGCAGCCCTTAATTGTAGAGTTTTCAAGACTTGTTGGTTTTGGTGAAGATCGGTTAAGGGAATAAGGTAGTTTACCAGCAACATTTTATGTTTTAACAAAAGTAAATTTTTTTGACGAACGATAACTGCCGTACATTAAAACAGAATCAACTACTGTTCTGCATACCTTTTTGAATTATACAGAACTCAAGGTCTGTTGATTTTGTTGAAGATCGGTTAAGGAAAAGGGGTAGTTTACCAGTAACGTTATATGTTCTAACAAGGGTATTTTATATGGCAAACGATAGCAGCCGCAAATTCAAACAGAATCAAATGATTATTTGCATACAGCCCTAAATTGTAGAGTTCTCAAGGTTTGTTGCTTTTGTTGAAGATCGGTTAAGGGAAAGGTGTAGTTTACCAGCAACATTTTATGTTTGAACAAGGGTATATTTTATGGCAAACGATAACAGCAGCAAATTCAAACAGAATCAAACAATTTTCTGCATACATCTCTGATTTGTAGAGTACCCAAGGCGTATTGTTTTTGGTGAAGATCGGTTAAGGGAAAGGGGTAGTTTACCAGCAACGTTTTTGTTTTATCAAGGGTATTTACTGTGGCAAAAGATAACTGCCGCAAATTCAAACAGAATCAAAAGATTATTTGCATACAGCGCTGATTTGTAGAGTTCTCAAGTCCTGTTGATTTTGGTATAGATCGGTTGAGGAAAAGGGGTAGTTTACCGGCCACGATTTATGTTTTAAAGGGTATTTTTTATGGCAAACGATAACAGCCGCAAATTCAAACATAACCAAATACCATTTTGCATACAGCCCTCAATTAATGAGTTCTCATGGACTTTTGATTATGGTGAAGATCGGTTAAGGGAATAGGGTAGTTTACCAGGAACATTTTATGTTTTAACAAGGGTAATTTTTTATATGACGAACGATAACTGCCGTAAATTCAAACAGAATCAACTACGTTTTTGCATACATTTTTGAACTGAAGCGAGCTCAAGGTCTGCTGATTTGTTGAAGATCAGTTAAGGGAAAGGGGTATTTTATCAGCAACGTTTTATGTTTTAAAAAGGTAATTTTTTATGACGAATGATAACTGCCGAAAATTCAAAGAGAGTCTAATAATTTTTTGCACACTATCCTGAGTTGTAGAGTGCTCAAGGACTGTTGATTTTGGTGAAGATCGGTTAAGGGAAAGGGGTAGTTTACCAGCAACATTTTATGTTGAACCAAGAGAAATGTTTACATGACGAACGATAACTGCCGCACATTCAAACAGAATCAAATATTTTTTGCATGCATCCCTGAATTGTAGAGGACTCAAGGCCTGTTGATTTTGGTGAAGATCGGTGAAAATAAAGGGGTATTTTACCAGCAACGTTTTATGTTTTAACAAGAGTAAAATACATACTATTGATAAACAAAGTATCCTGAAAAGAATCTCATAATAATCCACTGCAGAAACGTAGATGAAATATCTATAAATGAAGAGGCTAGTTGAATGGGGTGGGGGTAATTTTCAATTAATGAAAAATATAGTTGAAGAGGGAGGGGCGAAAATTTTATATGTGTACAACGTTATCGGCAACAAAGAAGTAGTTTTTGTTAAAATTCCTTCCCGGGCTGTTTAGCCGCAGTCCAATGTTTTCTGCAAAACCAGACGTTTCGGCAGTGCCATCGACTTCCACCATCAGTGAAAATCTAGTGCGAAAATGTGAGGTGGTATACGTTAATGACCAAAGTACTGTGGTTAAGGCTGAAGCAATAGAAAGAAGTAGTTTATATGGAAATATTTCATTTCGAATATGTTTTTAAATATAAATCATAGAACATGGAATTCATGTATGGTTCTCCATACCGATATTTACTTCCATGTTCCTTAAGGAACTGGAAGTATTGTGATGGCAAAAAAAAATCGTGTTCGAGATTATTGCAGATTCTGATTGTACTACACTCAAATCATGAAAAAAAGTCATTTTTCGAAAAGTGGTCTGTGTGTGTGTCTGTCTATGTGTCTCTCTGTCTATGTGAAGATTTTTTTCTATGCCAAACGGTAACAGCCGCAAATACAAACAGAATCAAATAATTTTTTGAATACACTCCTGATTTGTAGAGTACTCAAGACCTATTGTTTTTGGTGAAGATCGGTTAAGGGAAAGGGGTAGTTTACCAGCAACGGTTTTTTATCAAGGGTAATTTTACTTTCATTATCCTTAAGGAAATGGAAGTACGATGATGGCAAAAAAAATCGTGTTCGAGATTATTGCAGATTCTGATTGTACTACACTCAAATCATGAAAAAAAGTCATATTTCGAAAAGTGTCTGTGTGTGTGTCTGTCTGTGTGTCTGTGTATCTGTAGATTTTTTGATATGGCAAACGATAACTGCCGCAAATTCAAACTGAATCAAATCATTTTTTGCATACAGCCCTGATTTGTAGAGTACTAACGACCTTTCGTTTTTGGTGAAGATCGGTTGACGGAAAGGGGTAGTTTACCGGCAACGGTTTTCTTTTAATCAAGGGTAATTGTTTTCTATGGAAAACGATAACAGCCGCAAATTCAAACATAATCAAATACCATTTTGCATACACTCCTCAATTATAGAGTTCTCAAGGACTTTTTATTTTTGTGAAGATCGCTTAAGGGAATAGGGTAGTTTACCAGGAACATTTTATGTTTTAACAAGGGTAACGTTTTAAATGACAAACGATAACTGCCGTACATTAAAACAGAATCAACTACTCTTCTGTATACCTTTTTGAATTATACAGAACTCAAGGTCTGTTAATTTTGTTGAAGATCGGTTAAGGGAAAGGGGTAGTTTACCAGCAACGTTTTTGTTTTAACAATGGTATTTTATATGGCAAACGATAACAGCCGCAAATTCAAACAGAATCAAATAATTCTTTGCATACTGTAATGAATTGTAGAGTACTGAAGACCTATTTTTTTTGGTGAAGATCGGTTAAGGGGAAGGGGTTGTTTACCGGCAAAATTTTATGTGTTAACAAGGGTATTTTCTATGGCAAACGATAACAGCCGCAAATTCAAACAGAATCAATTAATGTTTTGCATACAGCCCTGATTTGTAGAGTACTCAAGACCTCTTCTTTTTGGTGAAGATCGGTTAAGGGGAAGGGGTAGTTTACCAGCATCGGTTTTTTTATCAAGTGTAATTTTTTTCTATGGCAAACGGTAACAGCCGCAAATTCAAACAGAATCAAATGATGTTTTGCATACAGCCCTGTTTTGTAGAGTTCTCAATACCTATTGGTGTTGGTGAAGGTCGGCTAAGGGAAAGGGGTAGTTTACCAGCAACATTTTATGTTTTAACAAAGGTAATTTTTTATATGACGAATGATAACTGCCGTAAATTCAAACAGAATTAACTACGTTTATGCATACCTTTTTGAACTAAAGTGAGCTCAAGGTCTGCTGATTTGTTGAAGATCGGTTAAGGGAAAGGCGTAGTTTATCAGCAACGTTTTATGTTTTAAAAAGGTAATTTTTTTAGACGAACGATAACTGCCGAAAATTCAAAGAGAGTCTAATAATTTTTTGCACACTATCCTGAGTTGTAGAGTGCTCAAGGACTG
The DNA here is from genome assembly GCA_034769895.1 of Magicicada septendecula. Lineage (NCBI taxonomy): Eukaryota > Metazoa > Arthropoda > Insecta > Hemiptera > Cicadidae > Magicicada > Magicicada septendecula. Next base: position 354,424,251 of record CM068373.1, read on the forward strand.
TTGATTTTGGTGAAGATCGGTTAAGGGAAAGGGGGGGTTTACCAGCAACATTTTATGTTGAACCAAGAGAAATGTTTACATGACGAACGATAACTGCCGCACATTCAAACAGAATCAAATATTTTTTTCCATGCATCCCTGAATTGTAGAGGACTGAAGGCCTGTTGGTTTTGGTGAAGATCGGTGAAGATAAAGGGGTATTTTACCTGCAACTTTTTATGTTTTAACAAGAGTAAAATGCATAATATTGATAAACAAAGTATCCTGAAAAGAAGCTCATAATAATCCACTGCAGAAACGTAGACGAAATATCTATAAATGAAGAGGCTAGTTGAATGGGGTGGGGGTAATTTTCAATTAATGAATAATATAGTTGAAGAGGGAGGGGCGAAAATTTTATATGTGTACAACGTTATCGGCAACAAAGAAGTAGATTTGTTAAAATTCCTTCACGGGCTGTTTAGCCGTAGTCCAATGTTTTCTGCAAAACCAGATGTTTCGGCAGTGCCATCGACTTCCACCATCAGTGAAAATCTAGTGCGAAAATGTGAGGTGGTATACGTTAATGACCAAAGTACTGTGTTTAAGGCTGAAGCCGTAGAAAGAAGTAGTTTCATTGGAAATATTTCATTTCGAATATGCTTTTAAATATAAATCATAGAACATGGAAGTCATGTATTGTTCTCCATACCGATATTTACTTCCATGTTCCTTAAGGAAATGGAAGTATTGTGATGGCAACAAAAATCGTGTTCGAGATTATTGCAGATTCTGATTGTACTACACTCAGATCATGAAAAAGTCATTTTTCGAAAAGTGTCTGTGTGTGTGTCTGTCTATGTGTCTGTCTGTCTGTCTGAAGATTTTTTCTATGCCAAACGGTAACAGCCGCAAATTCAAACAGAATCAAATAATTTTTGCATACAGTCCTGATTTGTAGAGTACTGAAGACCTATTGTTTTTGGTGAAGATCGGTTAAGGGAAAGGGGTAGTTTACCAGCAACGGTTTTTTATCAAGGGTAATTTTACTTCCATGTTCCTTAAGGAAATGGAATTATGATGATGGCAAAAATAAACGTGTTCGAGATTATTGCAGATTCTGATTGTACTACACTCAAATCATGAAAAAAAATCATATTTCGAAAAGTGTCTGTGTGTGAGTCTGTGTGTGTGTGTGTGTGTGTCTGTTTGTCTTTTGGTATGGCAAACGATAACTGCCGCAAATTCAAACTGAATGAAATCATTTTTTGCATAGAGCCCTGATTTGTAGAGTAATCACGACCTTTTGTTTTTGGTGAAGATCGGTTGAGGGAAAGGGGTAGTTTACTGGCAACGGTTTTCTTTTAATCAAGGGTAATTGTTTTCTATGGCAAACGATAACAGCCGCAAATTCAAACAGAATCAAGTACTCATTTGCATACAGCCCTGAATTGTAGAGATCCCAAGAATTTTAGTTTTTGGTGAAGATTGGTTAAGGGAAAGGGGTAGTTTACCGGCCACGTTTTATGTTTTGAAGGGTATTTTCTATGGCAAACTATTACAGCCGCAAATTCAAACATAATCAAATACCATTTTGCATACAGGCCTCAATTATAGAGTTCTCAAGGACTTTTTATTTTTGTGAAGATCGCTTAAGGGAATAGGGTAGTTTACCAGGAACATTTTATGTTTTAACAAAGGTAACGTTTTAAATGACGAACGATAACTGCCTTACATTACAACAGAATCAACTACTCTTCTGTATACCTTTTTGAATTATACAGAACTCAAGGTCTGTTGATTTTGTTGAAGATCGGTTAAGGGAAAGGGGTAGTTTACCAGCAACGTTTTTGTTTTAACAATGGTATTTTATATGGCAAACGATAACAGCCGCAAATTCAAACAGAATCAAATAATTTTTTCCATACTGTCCTCAATTGTAGAGTACTGAAGACCTATTGTTTTTGGTAAAGATCGGTTAAGAGGAAGGGGTAGTTTACCGGCAACATTTTATGTGTTAACAAGAGTATTTTCTATGGCAAACAATAACAGCCGCAAATTCAAATTGAATCAATTAATGTTTTGCATACAGCCCTAATTTGTAGAGTACTCAAGACCTTTTCTTTTTGGTGAAGATCGGTTAAGGGGAAGGGTAGTATACCTGCATCGGTTTTTTATCAAGTGTAATTTGTTTTATGGCAAACGATAACAGCCGCAAATTCAAACAGAATCAATTAATGTTTTGCATACAACCCTGATTTGTAGAGTACTCAAGACCTCTTCTTTTTGGTGAAGATCGGTTAAGGGGAAGGGGTAGTTTACCAGCATCGGTTTTTTATCAAGTGTAATTTTTTTCTATGGCAAACGATAACAGCCGCAAATTCAAACAGAATCAAATAATTTTTTCCATACTGTCCTCAATTGTAGAGTACTGAAGACCTATTGTTTTTGGTAAAGATCGGTTAAGAGGAAGGGGTAGTTTACCGGCAACATTTTATGTTTTAACAAGGGTATTTTCTTTGGCAAACGATAACAGCCGCAAATTCAAACAGAATCAAACAATTTTTTTGCATACAGCTCTGATTTGTAGAGTACTCAAGACGTATTGTTTTTGGTGAAGATCGGTAAAGGGAAAGGGGTAGTTTACCAGCAACGGTTTTTTATCAAGGGTAATTTTACTTGCATGTTCCTTAAGGAAATGGAAGTATGATGATGGCAAAAAAAATCGTGATCGAGATTATTGCAGATTCCGATTGTACTACATTCAAAACAAAAGTCATTTTTCGAAAAGTGCCTCTGTGCGTGTGTGTGCGTGTGCGTGCGTGCGTGTGTGTGTGTGTGTGTGTGTGTGTGTGTGTGTGTGTGTGTGTGTGTGTGTGTGTGTGTGTGTGTGTGTGTGTGTGTGTGTGTGTGTGTGTGTGTGTGTGTGTGTGTGTGTGTGTGTGTGTGTGTGTGTGTGTGTGTGTGTGTGTGTGTGTGTGTGTGTGTGTGTGTGTGTGTGTGTGTGTGTGTGTTTGTGTGTCTGTAGATTTTTTTATGGCAAACGATAACTGCCGCAAATTCAAACTGAATCAAATCATTTTTTGCATACAGCCATGATATGTAGAGTACACACGACCTATTTTTTTTGGTGAAGATCGGTTGGGGGAAAGGGTTGGATTACTAGGAACGGTTTTCTTTTAATCAAGGGTAACTGTTTATTATGGCAAACGATAACAGCCGCAAATTCAAACAGTATCAACTACTCTTTTGCATACGTCCCTGAATTGTAGAGTTCTCAAGACCTATTGTTTTTGGTGAAGATCGGTTAAGTGACAGGGGTAGTTTACCAGCAACGTTTTTGTTTTAACAAGGGTATTTTATATGGCAAACGATAACAGCCGCAAATTCAAACAAAATCAAATACTATTTTGCATACACCCCTCAATTATAGAGTTCTCAGGGACTTTTGATTTTGGAGAAGATCGGTTAAGGGAATAGGGAAGTTTACCAGAAAAATTTTATGTTTTAACAAGGGTAACTTTTTATATGACGAACGATAACTACCGTACATTAAAACAGAATCAACTGCTCTTCTGCATACCTTTCTGAATTATTCAGAACTCAAGGTCTGTTGATTTTGTTGAAGATCGGTTAAGAGAAAGGGGTAGTTTACCAGGAACGTTTTATGTTCTAACAAATGTATTTCCTATGGCAAACGATAACAGCCGCAAATTCAAACAGAATCAAATGATTATTTGCATAAAGCCCTAAATTGTAGAGTTCTCAAGGTTTGTTGATTTTGTTGAAGGTCGTTTAAGGGAAAGGTGTAGTTTACCAGCAACATTTTATGTTTTAACAAGGGTATTTTCTATGGCAAACGATAACAGACGCAAATTCAAACAGAATCAAATGATTATTTGCATACAGCCCTAAATTTTAGAGTTCTCAAAGTTTGTTGATTTTGTTGAAGATCGGTTGAGGGAAAGGGGTAGTTTACTAGCAACGGTTTTCTTTTAATCAAGGGTAATTGTTTCTTATTGCAAACGACAACAGCCGCAAATTCAAACAGAATCAACTACTCTTTTGTATACAACCCTGAATTGTAGAGTTCTCAAGACCTATTGTTTTTGGTGAAGATCGGTTTATGGGAAAGGGGTAGTTTACCAACTACGTTTTATGTTTTAAAGGGTATTTTATATGGAAAACGATAAGAACCGCAAGTTCAAGCAGATTCAATTGATTATTTGCACACAGCCCTGATCTGTAGAGTACTCAAAACCTGTTGTTTTAGGTGAAGATCGGTGAACAGGAAGGGGTAGTTTACCAACAACGTTTTATGTTTTAAAAGGGTATTTTTCTGGCAAACGGTAAGAGCAAATTCAAACAGAATCAAATAATTTTTTGCAAGTAGATGTGATTTGTAGGGTACTCAAGATTTATTGATTTTGGTGAAGATCCGTTAAGGGAAAGGTTTAGTTTACCAGCAACGGTTTTTTATCAAGGGTAATTTTGCTTCCATGTTCCTTAAGGAAATGGAAGTATGGTGATGGCAAAAAATATCGTGTTCGAGATTATTGCAGATTCTGATTGTACTACACACAAATCTTGAAAAAAAGTAATTTTTCGAAAAGTGTCTCTGTGTGTGTCTGTCTGTGTGTCTATCTGTGGCTGTAGATTTTTTTTTCTATAGCAAACGATAACAGTGTAGATTTCTCAAGACCTGTTGGTTTTGGTGAAGATCGGTTAAGGGAATAGGGTAGTTTACCAGCCACATTTTATGTTTTAAGAAAGGTAAATTTTTTATGACGAATGATAATTGCCGTACATTAAAACAGAATCAACTACTCTTCTGCATACCTTTTTTAATTATACAGAACTCAAGGTCTGTTGATTTTCTTGAAGATCGGTTAAGGGAAAGGGGTAGTTTACCAGCAACGGTTTATTATCTAGTGTAATTTTACTTCCATGTTCCTCATGGAAATGGAAGTATGGTGATGGCAAAAAAAATCGTGTTCGAGATTATTGCAGATTCTGATTGTACTACACACAAAACATGAAAAAAAGTCATTTTTCGAAAAGTGTCTCTGTGTGTGTCTGTCTGTGTGTCTATCTGCGTCTGTAGATTTTTTTTCTATGGCAAACGATAACAGCCGCAAATTCAAACCAAATCAAATAATTTTATGCATACAGCTCTGATTTGTAGAGTACTCAAGACCTATTGTTTTTGGTTAAGGGAAAGGGGTAGTTTACCACCAACGGTTTATTATCAAGTGTAATTTTACTTCCATGATCCTTAAGGAAATGGAAGTATGGTGATGGCAAAAAAAATCGTGTTCGAGATTATTGCAGATTCTGATTGTACTACACTCAAAACATGAAAAAAAGCCATTTTTCGAAAAGTGTCTCTGTGTGTGTCTGTCTGTGCGTCTGTCTGTGTGTCTGTCTGTGTCTGTAGTTTTTTTTTTGCAAACGATAACAGCCGCAAATTCAAACAGAATCAAACAATTTTTTGCATATAGCTCTGATTTGTAGAGTACTCACTACATGTTGTTTTTGGTGAAGATCGGTAGAGGGGAAGGGGTAGTTTATTGGCAACGGTTTTCTTTTAATCAAGGGTAATTGTTTTATATGGCAAACGATAACAGCCGCAAATTCAAAAAGAATCAAATGATTATTTGCATGCAGCCCTGCATTGCTGAGTTCTCAATACCTGTTGATTTTGGTGAAGATCGGTTAAGGGAGAGGGGTAGTTTACCTGCTAAATTTAATGTTTTAAAAGGGTATTTTCTGTGGCAAACGGTAAGAGCCGCAAATTCAAACAGAATCAAATAATTTTATGCATGCAGCTCTGATTTGTAGAGTACTCAAGACCTATTGTTTTTGGTGAAGATCGGTTAAGGGATAGGGGTAGTTTACCACCAACTGTTTATTATCAAGTGTAATTTTACTTCCATGATCCTTAAGGAAATGGAAGTATGGTGATGGCAATAAAAATCGTGTTCGAGATTATTGCAGATTCTGATTGTACTACACTCAAAACATGTAAAAAAGTCATTTTTCGAAAAGTGTCTCTGTGTGTGTCAGTCTGTGCGTCTGTCTGTGTGTCTATCTGTGTCTGTAGATTTTTTTCTATGGCAAACGATAAAAGCCGCAAATTCAAACAGAATCAAATGATTATTTGCATACAGGCCTATATTGTGGAGTTCTCAAGACTTATTGATTTTGGTGTAGATCGGTTAAGGTAAAGGGGTAGTTTACCAGCTAAGTTTTATGTTTTAAAAGGGTATTTTATATGGCAAATGATAAGAGCCGCTAATTCAAACAAAATCAAATACTTTTTTGCATACAGTCCTGATTTGTAGTGTACTCAAGACGTATTGTTTTTGTGAAGATCGGTTAAGGGATATGGGTAGCTTACCAGCAACGGTTTTTTATCAAGGGTAATTTTACTTCCATGTTCCTTAAGGAAATGGAAGTGTGGTGATGTCAAAAAAAATCGTGTTCGAGATTATCGCAGATTCTGATTGTACTACACTCAAAACATGAAAAAAAGTCATTTTTAGAAATGTGTGTGTGTGTGTGTGTGCGTGCGTGCGTGTGTGTGTGTGTGTGTGTGTGTGTGTGTGTGTGTGTGTGTGTGTGTGTGTGTGTGTGTGTGTGTGTGTGTGTGTGTGTGTGTGTGTGTGTGTGTGTGTGTGTGTGTGTGTGTGTGTGTGTGTGTGTGTGTGTGTGTGTGTGTGTGTGTGTGTGTGTGTGTGTGTGTGTGTGTGTGTGTGTGTGTGTGTGTGTGTGTGTGTGTGTGTGTGTGTGTGTTTCTGTAGATTTTTTCTATGGCAAACGATAACTGCCGCAAATTTAAACTGAGTCAAATCATTTTTTCCATACATCCCTGATTTGTAGAGTACTCACGACCTTTTGTTTTTGGTAAAGATCAGTTCAGGGAAAGGTGTAGTTTACCGGCAACGGTTTTCTTTATATCAAGGGTAATTGTTTTCTATAGGAAACGATACCAGCCGCAAATTCAAACAGAATCAACTACTCTTATGCATACTGCCCTGAATTGTAGTGTTCTCAAGACTTGTTGTTTTTGGTGAAGGTCGGTTAAGGGAATAGGGTAGTTTACCAGGAACATTTTATGTTTTAACAAGGGTAACGTTTTATATGACGAACGATAACTGCCGTACATTAAAACAGAATCAACTACTCTTCTGCATACCTTTTTGAGTTATGCAGAACTCAAGGTCTGTTGATTTTGTTGAAGATCGGTTAAGGGAAAGGGGTAGTTTACCAGCAACGTTTTATGTTCTAACAAGGGTATTTTCTATGGCAAACGATAAAAGCCGCAAATTCAAACAAAATCAAATAATTTTTTGCATACTGCCTGAATTATAGACCTATGGTTTTTGGTGAAGATCGGTTATTGGAAAGGGGTAGTTTACCGGCCACGTTTTTTGTTTCAACAAGGGTATTTTCTATGGCAAACGATAACAGCCGCAAATTCAAATATAATCAAATAATATTTTGCATACAGCCCTTAATTGTAGAGTTCTCAAGACCTGTTCGTTTTGGTGAAGATCGGTTAAGGGAATAGGGTAGTTTACCAGCCACATTTTATGTTTTAACAAAGGTAAATTTTTTATGACGAACGATAACTGCCGTACATTAAAACAGAATCAACTACTCTTCTGCATACCTTTTTGAATTATACAGAACTCAAGGTCTCTTGATTTTGTTGAAGATCGGTTAAGGGAAAGGGGTTGTTTACCACCAACGGTTTATTATCAAGTGTAATTTTACTTGTATGTTCCTTATGGAAATGGAAGTATGGTGATGGCAAAAAAATCGTGTTCGAGATTATTGCAGATTCTGATTGTACTACACACAAAACATGAAAAAAATCTTTTTTCGAAAAGTGTCTCTGTGTGTGTCTGTCTCTGTGTCTGTCTGTGTGTCTATCTGTGTCTGTAGATTTTTTTTCTAAGGCAAACGATAACAGCCGCAAATTCAAACCGAATCAAATAATTTTATGCATACAGCTCTGATTTGTAGAGTACTCAAGACCTATTGTTTTTGGTGAAGATCGGTTAAGGGAAAGGGGTAGTTTACCACCAACGATTTACTATCAAGTGTAATTTTACTTCCATGTTCCTTAAGGAAATGGAAGTACGGTGATGGCAAAAAAAATCGTGTTCGAGATTATTGCAGATTCTGATTGTACTACACTCAAAACATGAAAAAAAGTCATTTTTCGAAAAGTGTCTCTGTGTGTGTCTGTCTGTGTCTGTAGATTTTTTTCTATGGCAAACGATAACAGCCGCAAATTCAAACAGAATCAAACAATTTTTTGCATACAGCTCTGATTTGTAGAGTACTCAGTACTTATTGTTTTTGGTGAAGATCGGTTAAGGTGAAGGGGTAGTTTACTGGCAACGGTTTTCTTTTAATCAAGGGTAATTGTTTTATATGGCAAACGATAACAGCCGCAAATTCAAAAAGAATCAAATGATTATATGCATATAGCCCTACATTGCGGAGTTCTCAATACCTGTTGATTTTGGTGAATATCGGTTAAGGGGGAGGGGTAGTTTACCGGCTAAATTTAATGTTTTAAAAGGGTATTTTCTGTGGCAAACGGTAAGAGTCGCAAATTCAAACAGAATCAAATAATTTTTTGCATGTAGGTCTGATTTGTAGAGTACTCAAGACCTATTGATTTTGGTGAAGATCGGTTAAGTGAAAGGAGTAGTTTACCAGCAACGGTTTTTTATCAAGGGTAATTTTACTTACATGTTCCTTAAGGAAATGGAAGTATGGTGATGGCAAAAAAAATTGTGTTCGAGTTTATATCAAATTCTGATTGTACTACACTCAAACATGAAAAAAAGTCATTTTTCGAAATGTGTCTGTGAGTGTGTCTGTCTGTGTGTCTGTAGATTTTTCATTGGCAAACGATAACTGCCGCAGATTCAAACTGAAACAAATCATTTTTTGCATACAGCCCGTTTTATGTTTTAACAAGGGTACTTTAGATGGCAAATGATAACAGGCGCAAATTCAAACAGAATCAAATGATTATTTTCATACAGCCCTAACTAAATTGTGGAGTTCTCGAAACTTATTGTTTGTGGTGAAGATCGGTTAAGGTAAAGGGGAAGTTTACCAGCTCCTTTTTATTTTTTAAATGGTATTTTCTATGGCAAACGATAAGAGCCGCAAATTCAAACAGAATCAAATTATTTTTTCATACAGCCCTGATCTGTAGTGTACTCAAGACCTATTGTTTTATGTGAAGATCGGTTAACGTGAAGGGGTAGTTTACCAGCAACGGTTTTTTATCAAGGGTAATTTTATTTCCATTTTCCTTAAGGAAATGGAAGTATGGTGATGGCAAAAAAAAAACGTGTTCGAGATTATTGCAGATTCTGATTGTACTACACTCAAAACATGAAAAAAAGTCATTTTTCGAAAAGTGTCTGTGTGTGCGTTTGCCTATGTGTCTGTCTGTCAGAAGATTTTTTTCTCTGGCAAACAATAACAGCCGCAAATTCAAACAGAATCAAATGATTTTTTGCGTACTGCCCTAAATTGTAGAGTTCTCAAGGTTTGTTGATTTTAGTGAAGATGGGTTAAGGGAAAGAGGTAGTTTACCGGCTACATGTTATGTTTTAAAAGGGTATTTTATATGGCAAACGATAACAGCCGTAAATTCAAACACAATCAAATACTATTTTGCATACAGCACTCAATTATAGAGTTCTCAAGGACTTTTGATTTTGGTGAAGATCGGTTAAGGGAGAGGGGTAGTTTACCAACTAAATTTAATGTTTTAAAAGGGTATTTTCTGTGGCAAACGGTAAGAGCCGCAAATTCAAACAGAATCAAATAATTTTATGCATGCAGCTCTGATTTGTAGAGTACTCAAGACCTATTGTTTTTGGTGAAGATCGGTTAAGGGATAGGGGTAGTTTACCACCAACTGTTTATTATCAAGTGTAATTTTACTTCCATGATCCTTAAGGAAATGGAAGTATGGTGATGGCAATAAAAATCGTGTTCGAGATTATTGCAGATTCTGATTGTACTACACTCAAAACATGTAAAAAAGTCATTTTTCGAAAAGTGTCTCTGTGTGTGTCAGTCTGTGCGTCTGTCTGTGTGTCTATCTGTGTCTGTAGATTTTTTTCTATGGCAAACGATAAAAGCCGCAAATTCAAACAGAATCAAATGATTATTTGCATACAGGCCTATATTGTGGAGTTCTCAAGACTTATTGATTTTGGTGTAGATCGGTTAAGGTAAAGGGGTAGTTTACCAGCTAAGTTTTATGTTGTAAATGGGTATTTTCTATGGCAAATGATAAGAGCCGCTAATTCAAACAAAATCAAATACTTTTTTGCATACAGTCCTGATTTGTAGTGTACTCAAGACGTATTGTTTTTGTGAAGATCGGTTAAGGGATATGGGTAGCTTACCAGCAACGGTTTTTTATCAAGGGTAATTTTACTTCCATGTTCCTTAAGGAAATGGAAGTGTGGTGATGTCAAAAAAAATCGTGTTCGAGATTATCGCAGATTCTGATTGTACTACACTCAAAACATGAAAAAAAGTCATTTTTAGAAATGTGTGTGTGTGTGTGTGTGTGTGTGTGTGTGTGTGTGTGTGTGTGTGTGTGTGTGTGTGTGTGTGTGTGTGTGTGTGTGTGTGTGTGTGTGTGTGTGTGTGTGTGTGTGTGTGTGTGTGTGTGTGTGTGTGTGTGTGTGTGTGTGTGTGTGTGTGTGTTTCTGTAGATTTTTTCTATGGCAAACGATAACTGCCGCAAATTCAAACTGAATCAAATCATTTTTTCCATACATCCCTGATTTATAGAGTACTCACGACCTTTTGTTTTTGGTAAAGATCAGTTCAGGGAAAGGTGTAGTTTACCGGCAACGGTTTTCTTTATATCAAGGGTAATTGTTTTCTATAGGAAACGATACCAGCCGCAAATTCAAGCAGAATCAACTACTCTTTTGCATACTGCCCTGAATTGTAGAGTTCTCAAGACTTGTTGTTGTTGGTGAAGATCGGTTACGGGAAAGGGGTAGTTTACCGGCAACGTTTTTGTTTTAACAAGGGTATTTTTTGGCAAACGATAACAGCCGCAAATTCAAACAGAATCAAAAGATTATTTGCATACAGCGCTGATTTCTAGAGTACTCAGGACCTGTTGATTTTGGTGAAGATCGGTTAAGGAAAAGGGGTAGTTTAACAGCTACCTTTAACGTTTTAAAAGGGTATTTTTATGGCAAACGATAACAGCCGCAAACTCAAACATAATCAAATACTATTTTGCATACTGCCCTCAATTATAATGTTGTCAAGGACTTTAGATTTTGGTGAAGATCGGTTAAGGGAATAGGGTAGTTTACCAGTAACATTTTATGTTTTAACAAGGGTAACGTTTTATATGACGAACGATAACTGTCGTACATTAAAACAGAATCAACTACTCTTCTGCATACCTTTTTGAGTTTTACAGAACTCAAGGTCCGTTGATTTTGTTGATGATCGGTTAAGGGAAAGGGGTAGTTTACCAGCAACGTTTTTGTTCTAACAAGGGTATTTTCTATGGCAAAGGATAACAGCAGCAAATTCAAACATAATCAAATAATTTTTTGCATACTGCCTGAATTATAGACCTATGGTTTTTGGTGACGATCGGTTAATGGAAAGGGGTAGTTTACCGGCCACGTTTTTTGTTTCAACAAGGGTATTTTCTATGGCAAACGATAACAGGCGCAAATTCAAACATAATCAAATAATATTTTGCATACAGCCCTTAATTGTAGAGTTCTCAAGACCTGTTGGTTTTGGTGAAGATCGGTTAAGGGAATAGGGTAGTTTACCAGCCACATTTTATGTTTTAACAAAGGTAAATTTTTTATGAAGAACGATAACTGCCGTACATTAAAACAGAATCAACTACTCTTCTGCATACCTTTTTGAATTATACAGAACTCAAGGTCTGTTGATTTTCTTGAAGATCGGTTAAGGGAAAGGGGTAGTTTACCACCAACAGTTTATTATCAAGTGTAATTTTACTTCCATGTTCCTTATGGAAATGGAAGTATGGTGATGGCAAAAAAATCGTGTTCGTGATTATTGCAGATTCTGATTGTACTACACACAAAACATGAAAAAAAGTCATTTTTCGAAAAGTGTCTCTGTGTGTGTCTGTCTGTGTGTCTATCTGTGTCTGTAGATTTTTTTCTATGGCAAAAGATAACAGCCGCAAAATCAAACCGAATCAAATAATTTTATGCATACAGCTCTGATTTGTAGAGTAATCAAGACCTATTGTTTTTGGTGAAGATCGGTTAAGGGAAAGGGGTAGTTTACCACCAACTGTTTATTATCAAGTGTAATTTTACTTCCATGATCTTTAAGGAAATGGAAGTATGGTGATGGCAAAAAAATCGTGTTCGAGATTATTGCAGATTCTGATTGTACTACACTCAAAACATGAAAAAAAGTCATTTTTCGAAAAGTGTCTCTGTGTGTGTCTGTCTGTGCGTCTGTCTGTGTGTCTATCTGTGTCTGTAGATTTTTTTGTATGGCAAACGATAACAGCCGCAAATTCAAACAGAATCAAACAATTTTTTGCATACAGCACTGATTCGTAGAGTACTCACTACTTATTGTTTTTGGTGAAGATCGGTTGAGGGGAAGGGGTAGTTTACCGGCAACTTGTTTTCTATAGGAAACGATACCAGCCGCAAATTCGAACAGAATCAACTACTCTTATGCATACTGCCCTGAACTGTAGAGTTCTCAAGACTTGTTGTTTTTGGTGAAGATCGGTTAAGGGAAAGGGGTAGTTTACCGGCAAAGATTTTGTTTTAACAAGGGTATTTTTGTGGCAAACGATAACAGACGCAAATTCAAACAGAATCAAAAGATTATTTGCCTACAGCGCTGATTTCTAGAGTACTCAGGACCTGTTGATTTTGCTGAAGGTCGGTTAAGGAAAAGGGGTAGTTTTCCAGCTACGTTTTATGTTTTAAAAGGGTATTTTTATGGCAAACAATAACAGCCGCAAATTCATACGTAATCAAATACTATTTTGCATACTGCCCTCAATTACAATGTTCTCAAGGACTTTAGATGTTGTCTGTGTGTCTATCTGTGACTGTAGATTTTTTTCTATGGCAAACGATAACAGCCGCAAATTCAAATCGAATCAAATAATTTTATGCATACAGCTCTGATTTGTAGAGCACTCAAGACCAATTGTTTTTGGTGAAGATCGGTTAAGGGAAAGGGGTAGTTTACCACCAACGGTTTATTATCAAGTGTAATTTTACTTCCATGATCCTTAAGGAAATGGAAGTATGGTGATCGCAATAAAAATCGTGTTCGAGATTATTGCAGATTCTGATTGTACTACACTCCAAACATGAAAAAAAGTGATTTTTCGAAAAGTGTCTCTGTGTGTGTCAGTCTGTGCGTCAGTCTGTGTGTCTATCTGTGTCTGTAGATTTTTTTGTATGGCAAACGATAACAGCCGCAAATTCAAACAGAATCAAATGATTATTTGCATACAGGCCTATATTGTGGAGTTCTCAAGACTTATGTTTTTGGTGAAGATCGGTTAAGAAAAAGGGGTAGTTTACCAGCTACGTTTTATGTTTTAAAAGGGTACTTTCTATGGCAAACGATAAGAGCCGCTAATTCAAACAGAATCAAATACTTTTTTGCATACAGTCCAGATTTGTAGTGTACTCAAGACGTATTGTTTTTGTGAAGATCGGTTAAGGGATATGGGTAGCTTACCAGCAACGGTTTTTTATCAAGGGTAATTTATTTCCATGTTCCTTAAGGAAATGGAAGTGTGGTGATGGCAAAAAAAATCGTGTTCGAGATTATCGCAGATTCTGATTGTACTACACTCAAAACATGAAAAAAAGTCATTTTTCGAAATGTGTGTGTGTGTGTGTGTGTGTGTGTGTGTGTGTCTCTCTCTCTCTCACTCTCTCTCTCTCTCTCTCTCTCTCTCTCTCTCTCTCTCTGTGTGTGTGTGTGTGTGTGTGTGTGTGTGTGTGTGTGTGTGTGTGTGTGTGTGTGAGTGTGTGTGTGTGTGTGTGTGTGTGTGTGTGTGTGTGTGTGTGTGTGTGTGTGTGTGTGTGTGTGTGTGTGTGTGTGTGTGTGTGTGTGTGTGTGTGTGTGTGTGTGTGTGTGTGTGTGTGTGTGTGTGTGTGTGTGTGTGTGTGTGTGTGTGTGTGTGTGTGTGTGTGTGTGTGTGTGTGTGTGTGTGTGTGTGTGTGTGTGTGTGTGTGTGTGTGTGTGTGTGTGTGTGTGTGTGTGTGTGTGTGTGTGTGTGTGTGTGTGTGTGTGTGTGTGTGTGTGTGTGTGTGTGTGCGTGCGTGCGTGCGTGCGTGCGTGCGTGTGTGTGCGTCTGTCTGTGTTTCTGTAGATTTTTTTTCTATGGCAAATGATAACTGCCGCAAATTCATACTGAATCAAATCATTTTTTCCATACAGCTCTGATTTGTGGAGTACTCGCGACCTTTTGTTTTTGGTGAAGATCAGTTGAGGGAAAGGTGTAGTTTACCGGCAACGGTTTTCTTTTTATCAAGTGTAATTGTTTTCTATAGGAAACGATACCAGCCGCAAATTCAAACATAATCAAATAATATTTTGCATACAGCCCTTAATTGTAAAGTACTCACGACCTTTTGTTTTTGGTGAAGGTCAGTTGAGGGAAAGGTGTAGTTTACCGGCAACGGTTTTCTTTTAATCAAGGGTAATTGTTTTCTATAGGAAACGATACCAGCCGCAAATTCAAACAGAATCAACTACTCTTATGCATACTGCCCTGAATTGTAGTGTTCTCAAGACATGTTGTTTTTGGTGAAGGTCGGTTAAGGGAAAGGTGTAGTTTACCGGCAACGTTTTTGTTTTAACAAGGGTATTAATGTGGCAAACGATAACAGCCGCAGATTCAAACAGAATCAAAAGATTATTTGCATACAGCGCTGATTTGTAGAGTACTCAGGACCTGTTGATTTTGGTGAAGATCGGTTAACGAAAAGGGGTAGTTTACCAGCTACGTTTTTTGTTTTAAAAGGGTATTTTTATGGCAAACGATTACAGCCGCAAATTCATACATAATCAAATACTATTTTGCATATAGCCCTCAATTATAATGTTCTCAAGGACCTTAGATTTTGGTGAAGATCGGTTAAGGGAATAGGGTAGTTTACCAGCCACATTTTATGTTTTAACAAGGGTAACGTTTTATATGACGAACGATAACTGCCGTACATTAAAACAGAATCAACTACTCTTCTGCATACCTTTTTGAGTTATGCAGAACTCAAGGTCTGTTGATTTTGTTGAAGATCGGTTAAGGGAAAGGGGTTGTTTACCACCAACGGTTTATTATCAAGTGTAATTTTACTTCCATGTTCCTTATGGAAATGGAAGTATGGTGATGGCAAAAAAATCGTGTTCGAGATTATTGCAGATTCTGATTGTACTACACACAAAACATGAAAAAAAGTCTTTTTTCGAAAAGTGTCTCTGTGTGTGTCTGTCTCTGTGTCTGTCTGTGTGTTTATCTGTGTCTGTAGATTTTTTTTTCTAAGGCAAACGATAACAGCCGCAAATTCAAACCGAATCAAATAATTTTATGCATACAGCTCTGATTTGTAGAGTACTCAAGACCTATTGTTTTTGGTGAAGATCGGTTAAGGGAAAGGGGTAGTTTACCACCAACGATTTACTATCAAGTGTAATTTTACTTCCATGTTCCTTAAGGAAATGGAAGTACGGTGATGGCAAAAAAAATCGTGTTCGAGATTATTGCAGATTCTGATTGTACTACACTCAAAACATGAAAAAAAGTCATTTTTCGAAAAGTGTCTCTGTGTGTGTCTGTCTGTGTCTGTAGATTTTTTTCTATGGCAAACGATAACAGCCGCAAATTCAAACAGAATCAAACAATTTTTTGCATACAGCTCTGATTTGTAGAGTACTCAGTACTTATTGTTTTTGGTGAAGATCGGTTAAGGGGAAGGGGTAGTTTACTGGCAACGGTTTTCTTTTAATCAAGGGTAATTGTTTTATATGGCAAACGATAACAGCCGCAAATTCAAAAAGAATCAAATGATTATATGCATATAGCCCTACATTGCGGAGTTCTCAATACCTGTTGATTTTGGTGAAGATCGGTTAAGGGGGAGGGGTAGTTTACCGGCTAAATTTAATGTTTTAAAAGGGTATTTTCTGTGGCAAAAGGTAAGAGTCGCAAATTCAAACAGAATCAAATAATTTTTTGCATGTAGGTCTGATTTGTAGAGTACTCAAGACCTATTGATTTTGGTGAAGATCGGTTAAGTGAAAGGAGTAGTTTACCAGCAACGGTTTTTTATCAAGGGTAATTTTACTTACATGTTCCTTAAGGAAATGGAAGTATGGTGATGGCAAAAAAAATTGTGTTCGAGTTTATATCAAATTCTGATTGTACTACACTCAAACATGAAAAAAAGTCATTTTTCGAAATGTGTCTGTGTGTGTGTCTGTCTGTGTGTCTGTAGATTTTTCATTGGCAAACGATAACTGCCGCAGATTCAAACTGAAACAAATCATTTTTTGCATACAGCCCGTTTTATGTTTTAACAAGGGTACTTTAGATGGCAAATGATAACAGGCGCAAATTCAAACAGAATCAAATGATTATTTTCATACAGCCCTAACTAAATTGTGGAGTTCTCGAAACTTATTGTTTGTGGTGAAGATCGGTTAAGGTAAAGGGGAAGTTTACCAGCTCCTTTTTATTTTTTAAATGGTATTTTCTATGGCAAACGATAAGAGCCGCAAATTCAAACAGAATCAAATTATTTTTTCATACAGCCCTGATCTGTAGTGTACTCAAGACCTATTGTTTTATGTGAAGATCGGTTAACGTGAAGGGGTAGTTTACCAGCAACGGTTTTTTATCAAGGGTAATTTTATTTCCATTTTCCTTAAGGAAATGGAAGTATGGTGATGGCAAAAAAAAACGTGTTCGAGATTATTGCAGATTCTGATTGTACTACACTCAAAACATGAAAAAAAGTCATTTTTCGAAAAGTGTCTGTGTGTGCGTCTGCCTATGTGTCTGTCTGTCAGAAGATTTTTTTCTCTGGCAAACAATAACAGCCGCAAATTCAAACAGAATCAAATGATTTTTTGCGTACTGCCCTAAATTGTAGAGTTCTCAAGGTTTGTTGATTTTAGTGAAGATGGGTTAAGGGAAAGGGGTAGTTTACCGGCTACATGTTATGTTTTAAAAGGGTATTTTATATGGCAAACGATAACAGCCGTAAATTCAAACACAATCAAATACTATTTTGCATACAGCACTCAATTATAGAGTTCTCAACGACTTTTGATTTTGGTGAAGATCGCTTAAGGGAATAGGGTAGTTTACCGGTAACATTTTATGTTTTAACAATGGTAATTGTTTTATGATGAACGGTAACTGCCGTACATTAATACAGAATAAACTACTCTTCTTCATACCTTTCTGAATTATACAGATCTCAAGGTCTGTTGATTTTGTTGAAGATCGGTGAAGGGAAAGGGGTAGTTAACCAGGAACGTTTTATGTTCTAACAACGGTATTTCCTCTGGCAAACGTTAACAGCCGCAAATTCAAACAGAATCAAATGACTTTTTTGCATACAGCCCTATATTGTAGAGTTCTCAAGGTTTGTTGATTTTATTGAAGATCGGTTAAGGGAAAGGGGTAGTTTACCAGCAATATTTTTAGTTTTAACAAGGGTATTTTCTATTGCAAACGATAACAGCCGCAAATTCAAACAGAATCAAACAATTTTTTCATACAGCTCTGATTTGAAGAGTACTCAAGACCTATTGATTTTGGTGAAGATCGGTTAAGGGAAAGGGGTAGTTTACCAGTAACGGTTTTATATCAAGGGTAATTTTACTTCCATGTCCCTTAAGGAAATGGAATTATTGTGATGGCAAAAAAAATCGTGTTTGAGATTATTGCAGATTCTGATTTTACTACACTCAAAACATGAAAAAAAGGCATTTTTCGAAAAGTGTGTGTGTGTGTGTGTGTGTGTGTGTGTGTGTGTGTGTGTGTGTGTGTGTGTGTGTGTGTGTGTGTGTGTGTGTGTGTGTGTGTGTGTGTGTGTGTGTGTGTGTGTGTGTGTGTGTGTGTGTGTGTGTGTGTGTGTGTGTGTGTGTACGTCTGTCTGTGTTCCTGTAGAATTTTCTATGGCAAACGATAACTGCCGCCAATTCAAACTGAATCAAATCATTTTTTGCATACAGCCCTATTTGTAGAATACTCACGACCTTTTGTTTTTGGTGAAGATCAGTTGATGGAAAGGGGTAGTTTACCGGCAACGGTTTTCTTTTAATCAAGGGTAATTTTTTTTTATAGCAAACGATACCAGCTGGAAATTCAAACAGAATCAGCTACTCTTTTGAATACAGCCCTGAATTGTAGAGTTCTCAAGACATGTTGTTTTTGGTGAAGATCGGTTAAGGGAAAGGGGTAGTTTACCAGCAACGTTTTATGTTCTAACAAGGGTATTTTCTATGGCAAACGATAACAGCCGGCAATTCAAACAGAATCAAATGATTATTTGCGTACAGCCCTAAATAGTAGAGTTCTCAAGGTTTGTTGGTTTTGTTGAAGATCGGTTAAGGGAAAGGGGTATTTTACCAGAAACATTGTATGTTTTAACAAGGGTATTTTCTATGGCAAACGATAACAGCCGCAAATTCAAACAGAATCGAATAATTTTTGCATACAGCTCTGATTTGTAGAGTACTCAAGACCTATTGTTTTTGGTGAAGATCGTTTAAAGGAAAGGGGTAGTTTACCAGCAACGGTTTATTATCAAGGGTAATTTTACTTCCATGTTCATTAAGGAAATGGAAGTATGGTGATGGCAAAAAAATCGTGTTCGTGATTATTTAAGATTCTGAATGTACTACACTCAAAACATGAAGAAAAAGTCATTTTTCGAAAAGCGTCTCTGTGTGTGTCTGTCTGTGCGTTTGCCTGTGTGTCTATCTCTGTCTGTAGATTTTTTTTCTATGGCAAACGATAACAGCCGCAAATTCAAACAGAATCAAACAATTTTTTGCATACAGCTCTGATTTGTAGAGTACTCACTACTTATTGTTTTTGGTTAAGATCGGTTGAGGGGAAGGGGTAGTTTACCGGCAACGGTTTTCTTTTAATCAAGGGTAATTGTTTTATATGGCAAACGATAACAGCCGCAAATTCAAACAGAATAAAATGATTATTTGCATACAGCACTACATTGCGGAGTTCTCAAGACTTGTTGATTTTGGTAAAGATCGGTTAAGGGAGAGGGGTAGTTTACCAGCTACGTTTTATGTTTTAAAAGGGTATTTTCTATGGCAAACGATAAGAGCAGCAAATTCAAACAGAATCAAATAATTAATTGCATGTAGATCTGATTTGTAGAGTACTCAAGACCTATTGATTTTGGTGAAGATCGGTTAAGGGAAAGGGGTAGTTTACCAGCAACGGTTTTATACCAAGGGTAATTTTACTTCCATGTTCCTTAAGGAAATGAAATTATGGTGATGGCAAAAATAATCGTGTTCGAGATTATTGCAGATTCTGATTGTACTACACTCAAAACATGAAAAAAAGGCATTTTTCGAAAAGTGTGTGTGTGTGTGTGTGTGTGTGTGTGTGTGTGTGTGTGTGTGTGTGTGTGTGTGTGTGTGTGTGTGTGTGTGTGTGTGTGTGTGTGTGTGTGTGTGTGTGTGTGTGTGTGTACGTCTGTCTGTGTTTCTGTAGATTTTTTTCTATGGCAAAAGATAACTGCCGCAAATTCAAACTGAATCAAATCATTTTTTGCATACAGCCCTATTTGTAGAGTACACTCACGACCTTTTGTTTTTGGTGAAGATCAGTTGATGGAAAGGGGTAGTTTACCGGCAACGGTGTTCTTTTAACCAAGGGTAATTGTTTTCTATAGCAAACGATACCAGCCGCAAATTCAAACATAATCAACTACTCTTTTGCATACAGCCCTGAATTGTAGAGTTCTCAAGACTTGTTGTCTTTGGTGAAGATCGGTTAAGGGGAAGGGGTAGTTTACCGGCAACGTTTTTGTTTTAACAAGGGTATTTATGTGGCAAACGATAACAGCGCAAATTCAAACAAAATCAAAAGCTTATTTGCATACAGCGCTGATTTGTAAAGTACTCAGGACCTGTTGATTTTGGTGAAGATCGGTTAACGAAAAGGGGTAGTTTACCAGCTACGTTTTGTTTTAAAAGGGTATTTATTTGGCAAACGATAACAGCCGCAAATTCAAACATAATCAAATACTATTTTGCATACAGCCCTCAATTATAGAGTTCTCAAGGACTTTTGATTTTGGTGAAGATCGGTTAAGGGAATAGGGTAGTTTACCAGGAACATTTTATGTTTTAACAAGGGTAACGTTTTATATGACGAACGATAACTGCCGTACATTAAAACAGAATCAACTACTCTTCTGCATACCTTTTTGAGTTATGCAGAACTCAAGGTCTGTTGATTTTGTTGAAGATCGGTTAATGGAAAGGGGTAGTTTACCAGCAACGTTTTATGTTCTAACAAGGGTATTTTCTATGGCAAACGATAAAAGCCGCAAATTCAAACAAAATCAAATAATTTTTTGCATACTGCCTGAATTATAGACCTATGGTTTTTGGTGAAGATCGGTTATTGGAAAGGGGTAGTTTACCGGCCACGTTTTTTGTTTCAACAAGGGTATTTTCTATGGCAAACGATAACAGCCGCAAATTCAAATATAATCAAATAATATTTTGCATACAGCCCTTAATTGTAGAGTTCTCAAGACCTGTTCGTTTTGGTGAAGATCGGTTAAGGGAATAGGGTAGTTTACCAGCCACATTTTATGTTTTAACAAAGGTAAATTTTTTATGAAGAACGATAACTGCCGTACATTAAAACAGAATCAACTACTCTTCTGCATACCTTTTTGAATTATACAGAACTCAAGGTATCTTGATTTTGTTGAAGATCGGTTAAGGGAAAGGGGTTGTTTACCACCAACGGTTTATTATCAAGTGTAATTTTACTTCCATGTTCCTTATGGAAATGGAAGTATGGTGATGGCAAAAAAATCGTGTTCGAGATTATTGCAGATTCTGATTGTACTACACACAAAACATGAAAAAAAGTCTTTTTTCGAAAAGTGTCTCTGTGTGTGTCTGTCTCTGTGTCTGGCTGTGTGTCTATCTGTGTCTGTAGATTTTTTTTCTAAGACAAACGATAACAGCCGCAAATTCAAACCGAATCAAATAATTTTATGCATACAGCTCTGATTTGTAGAGTACTCAAGACCTATTGTTTTTGGTGAAGATCGGTTAAGGGAAAGGGGTAGTTTACCACCAACGATTTACTATCAAGTGTAATTTTACTTCCATGTTCCTTAAGGAAATGGAAGTACGGTGATGGCAAAAAAAATCGTGTTCGAGATTATTGCAGATTCTGATTGTACTACACTCAAAACATGAAAAAAAGTCATTTTTCGAAAAGTGTCTCTGTGTGTGTCTGTCTGTGTCTGTAGATTTTTTTCTATGGCAAACCATAACAGCCGCAAATTCAAACAGAATCAAACAATTTTTTGCATACAGCTCTGATTTGTAGAGTACTCAGTACTTATTGTTTTTGGTGAAGACCTGTTAAGGGGAAGGGGTAGTTTACTGGCAACGGTTTTCTTTTAATCAAGGGTAATTGTTTCATATGACGAACGTTAACTGCCGTACATTAAAACAGAATCAACTACTTTTCTGCATACCTTTTTGAGTTATACAGAACTCAAGGTCTGTTGTTTTTGTTGAAGATCGGTTAATGGAAAGGGGTAGTTTACCAGCAACGTTTTAAGTTCTAACAAGGGTATTTTCTATAACAGCCGCAAATTCAAACATATTCAAATAATTTTTTGCATACTGCCTGAATTATAGAGTTCTCAAGACCAATGGTTTTTGGTGAAGATCGGTTAATGGAAAGGGGTAGTTTACCGGCCACGTTTTTTATTTCAACAAGGGTATTTTATATGGCAAACGATAACAGCCGCAAATTCAAACCTAATCAAATAATATTTTGCATACAACACTTAATTGTGGAGTGCTCAAGACCTGTTGGTTTTGGTGAAGATCGGTTAAGGGAATAGGGTAGTTAACCGGCAAAATTTTATGTTTTAACAAAGGTAAATTTCTTATGACGAACGATAACTGCCGTCCATTAAAACAGAATCAACTACTCTTCTGCATACCTTTTTGAATTATACAGAACTCAAGGTCTGTTGATTTTGTTGAATATCGGTTAAGGGAAAGGGGTAGTTTACCAGCAACGTTTTATGTTCTAACAAGGGTATTTTTTATGGCAAAAGATAACAGCCGCAAATTCAAACAGAATGAAATGATTATTTGCATACATCCCTGATTTGTAGAGTACTCGCGACCTTTTGTTTTTGGTGAAGATCAGTTGAGGGAAAGGGGTAGTTTACCGGCAACGGTTTTCTTTTAATCAAGGGTAATTGTTTTCTATAGGAAACGATACCAGCCGCAAATTCAAACAGAATCAACTACTCTTTTGCATACTGCCCTGAATTGTAGAGTTCTCAAGACTTTTTGTTTTTGGTGAAGATCGGTTAAGGGAAAAGGGTAGTTTACCGGCAACGTTTTTGTTTTAACAAGAGTATTTTTGTGGCAAACGATAACAGCCGCAAATTCAAACAGAATCAAAAGATTATTTGCAAACCGCGCTGATTTCTAGAGTACTCAGGACCTGTTGATTTTGGTGAAGATCGGTTAAGGAAAAGGGGTAGTTTACGAGCTACGTTTTATGTTTTAAAAGGGTATTTCTATGGCCAACGATAACAGTCGCAAATTCAAACATAATCAAATACTATTTTGCATACAGCCCTCAATTATAATGTTCTCAAGGACTTTAGATTTTGGTGAAGATCGGTTAAGGGAATAGGGTAGTTTACCAGCCACATTTTATGTTTTAACAAGGGTAACGTTTTATATGACGAACGATACCTGCCGTACGTTAAAACAGAATCAACTACCCTTCTGCATACCTTTTTGAGTTATACAGAACTCAAGGTCTGTTGATTTTCTTGAAGACCGGTTAAGGGAAAGGGGTAGTTTACCAAAAGCGCTTTATGTTCTAACAAGGGTATTTTTTATGGCAAACGATAACAGCCGCAAATTCAAACAGAATCAAATGATTATTTGCATACAGCCCTAAATTGTAGAGTTCTCAAGGTTTGTTGATTTTGTTGAAGATCGGTTAAGGGAAAGGGGTAGTTTACCAGAAACATTTTATGTTTTAACAAGGGTATTTTCTATGGCAAACGATAACAGCCGCAAATTCAAACAGAATCAAATAATTTTTGCATACAGCTCTGATTTGTAGAGTACTCAAGACCTATTGTTTTTGGTGAAAATCGGTTAAGGGAAATTGGTAGTTTACCAGCAACGGTTTATTATCAAGGGTAATTTTACTTCCATGTTCCTTAAGGAAATGGAAGTATGGTGATGGCAAAAAAATCGTGTTCGAGATTATTGCAGATTCTGATTGTACTACACACAAAACATGAAAAGAAGTCTTTTTTCGAAAAGTGTCTCTGTGTGTGTCTGTCTCTGTGTCTGTCTGTGTGTCTATCTGTGTCTGTAGATTTTTTTTCTAAGGCAAACGATAACAGCCGCAAATTCAAACCGAATCAAATAATTTTATGCATACAGCTCTGATTTGTAGAGTACTCAAGACCTATTGTTTTTGGTGAAGATCGGTTAAGGGAAAGGGGTAGTTTACCACCAACGATTTACTATCAAGTGTAATTTTACTTCCATGTTCCTTAAGGAAATGGAAGTACGGTGATGGCAAAAAAAATCGTGTTCGAGATTATTGCAGATTCTGATTGTACTACACTCAAAACATGAAAAAAAGTCATTTTTCGAAAAGTGTCTCTGTGTGTGTCTGTCTGTGTCTGTAGATTTTTTCTATGGCAAACGATAACAGCCGCAAATTCAAACAGAATCAAACAATTTTTTGCATACCGCTCTGATTTGTAGAGTACTCAGTACTTATTGTTTTTGGTGAAGATCGGTTAAGGGGAAGGGGTAGTTTACTGGCAACGGTTTTCTTTTAATCAAGGGTAATTGTTTTATATGGCAAACGATAACAGCCGCAAATTCAAAAAGAATCCAATGATTATATGCATATAGCCCTACATTGCGGAGTTCTCAATACCTGTTGATTTTGGTGAAGATCGGTTAAGGAGGAGGGGTAGTTTACCGGCTAAATTTAATGTTTTAAAAGGGTATTTTCTGTGGCAAACGGTAAGAGTCGCAAATTAAAACAGAATCAAATAATTTTTTGCATGTAGGTCTGATTTGTAGAGTACTCAAGACCTATTGATTTTGGTGAAGATCGGTTAAGTGAAAGGAGTAGTTTACCAGCAACGGTTTTTTATCAAGGGTAATTTTACTTACATGTTCCTTAAGGAAATGGAAGTATGGTGATGGCAAAAAAAAATTGTGTTCGAGTTTATATCAAATTCTGATTGTACTACACTCAAACATTAAAAAAAGTCATTTTTCGAAATGTGTCTGTGTGTGTGTCTGTCTGTGTGTCTGTAGATTTTTCATTGGCAAACGATAACTGCCGCAGATTCAAACTGAATCAAATCATTTTTTGCATACAGCCCGTTTTATGTTTTAACAAGGGTACTTTAGATGGCAAATGATAACAGGCGCAAATTCAAACAGAATCAAATGATTATTTTCATACAGCCCTAACTAAATTGTGGAGTTCTCGAAACTTATTGTTTGTGGTGAAGATCGGTTAAGGTAAAGGGGAAGTTTACCAGCTCCTTTTTATTTTTTAAATGGTATTTTCTATGGCAAACGATAAGAGCCGCAAATTCAAACAGAATCAAATTATTTTTTCATACAGCCCTGATCTGTAGTGTACTCAAGACCTATTGTTTTATGTGAAGATCGGTTAACGTGAAGGGGTAGTTTACCAGCAACTGTTTTTTATGAAGGGTAATTTTGTTTCCATTTTCCTTAAGGAAATGGAAGTATGGTGATGGCAAAAAAAAACGTGTTCGAGATTATTGCATATTCTGATTGTACTACACTCAAAACATGAAAAAAAGTCATTTTTCGAAAAGTGTCTGTGTGTGCGTCTGCCTATGTGTCTGTCTGTCAGAAGATTTTTTTCTCTGGCAAACAATAACAGCCGCAAATTCAAACAGAATCAAATGATTTTTTGCGTACTGCCCTAAATTGTAGAGTTCTCAAGGTCTGTTGATTTTGTTGAAGATCGGTGAAGGGAAAGGGGTAGTTAACCAGGAACGTTTTATGTTCTAACAACGGTATTTCCTCTGGCAAACGTTAACAGCCGCAAATTCAAACAGAATCAAATGACTTTTTTGCATACAGCCCTATATTGTAGAGTTCTCTAGGTTTGTTGATTTTATTGAAGATCGGTTAAGGGAAAGGGGTAGTTTACCAGCAATATTTTTAGTTTTAACAAGGGTATTTTCTATTGCAAACGATAACAGCCGCAAATTCAAACAGAATCAAACAATTTTTTCATACAGCTCTGATTTGAAGAGTACTCAAGACCTATTGATTTTGGTGAAGATCGGTTAAGGGAAAGGGGTAGTTTACCAGTAACGGTTTTATATCAAGGGTAATTTTACTTCCATGTTCCTTAAGGAAATGGAATTATTGTGATGGCAAAAAAAATCGTGTTTGAGATTATTGCAGATTCTGATTGTACTACACTCAAAACATGAAAAAAATGCATTTTTCGAAAAGTGTCTGTGTGTGTGTGTGTGTGTGTGTGTGTGTGTGTGTGTGTGTGTGTGTGTGTGTGTGTGTGTGTGTGTGTGTGTGTGTGTGTGTGTGTGTGTGTGTGTGTGTGTGTGTGTGTGTGTGTGTGTGTACGTCTGTCTGTGTTTCTGTAGAATTTTCTATGGCAAACGATAACTGCCGCCAATTCAAACTGAATCAAATCATTTTTTGCATACAGCCCTATTTGTAGAATACTCACGACCTTTTGTTTTTGGTGAAGATCAGTTGATGGAAAGGGGTAGTTTACCGGCAACGGTTTTCTTTTAATCAAGGGTAATTTTTTTTTATAGCAAACGATACCAGCTGGAAATTCAAACAGAATCAGCTACTCTTTTGAATACATCCCTGAATTGTAGAGTTCTCAAGACATGTTGTTTTTGGTGAAGATCGGTTAAGGGAAAGGGGTAGTTTACCAGCAACGTTTTATGTTCTAACAAGGGTATTTTCTATGGCAAACGATAACAGCCGGAAATTCAAACAGAATCAAATGATTATTTGCATACAGCCCTAAATTGTAGAGTTCTCAAGGTTTGTTGGTTTTGTTGAAGATCGGTTAAGGGAAAGGGGTATTTTACCAGAAACATTGTATGTTTTAACAAGGGTATTTTCTATGGCAAACGATAACAGCCGCAAATTCAAACAGACTCGAATAATTTTTGCATACAGCTCTGATTTGTAGAGTACTCAAGACCTATTGTTTTTGGTGAAGATCGTTTAAAGGAAAGGGGTACTTTACCAGCAACGTTTTATTATCAAGGGTAATTTTACTTCCATGTTCATTAAGGAAATGGAAGTATGGTGATGGCAAAAAAATCGTGTTCGAGATTATTTAAGATTCTGAATGTACTACACTCAAAACATGAAAAAAAAGTCATTTTTCGAAAAGCATCTCTGTGTGTGTCCGTCTGTGCGTCTGCCTGTGTGTCTATCTCTGTCTGTAGATTTTTTTTCTATGGCAAACGATAACAGCCGCAAATTCAAACAGAATCAAACAATTTTTTGCATACAGCTCTGATTTGTAGAGTACTCACTACTTATTGTTTTTGGTTAAGATCGGTTGAGGGGAAGGGGTAGTTTACCGGCAACGGTTTTCTTTTAATCAAGGGTAATTGTTTTATATGGCAAACGATAACAGCCGCAAATTCAAACAGAATAAAATGATTATTTGCATACAGCACTACATTGCGGAGTTCTCAAGACTTGTTGATTTTGGTAAAGATCGGTTAAGGGAGATGGGTAGTTTACCAGCTACGTTTAATGTTTTAAAAGGGTATTTTCTATGGCAAACGATAAGAGCAGCAAATTCAAACAGAATCAAATA
This sequence comes from Magicicada septendecula, assembly GCA_034769895.1. Lineage (NCBI taxonomy): Eukaryota > Metazoa > Arthropoda > Insecta > Hemiptera > Cicadidae > Magicicada > Magicicada septendecula. The sequence continues at coordinate 354,451,465 of CM068373.1, forward strand.
ATTAATTGCATGTAGATCTGATTTGTAGAGTACTCAAGACATATTGATTTTGGTGAAGATCGGTTAAGGGAAAGGGGTAGTTTACCAGCAACGGTTTTATACCAAGGGTAATTTTACTTCCATGTTCCTTAAGGAAATGAAATTATGGTGATGGCAAAAATAATCGTGTTCGAGATTATTGCAGATTCTGATTGTACTACACTCAAAACATGAAAAAAAGGCATTTTTCGAAAAGTGTGTGTGTGTGTGTGTGTGTGTGTGTGTGTGTGTGTGTGTGTGTGTGTGTGTGTGTGTGTGTGTGTGTGTGTGTGTGTGTGTGTGTGTGTGTGTGTGTGTGTGTGTGTGTGTGTGTGTGTGTGTGTGTGTGTGTGTGTGTGTGTGTGTGTGTGTGTGTGTGTGTGTGTGTGTGTGTGTGTGCGTGCGTGCGTGCGTGCGTGTGTCTGTTTGTGTTTCTGTAGATTTTTTTCTATGGCAAAAGATAACTGCCGCAAATTCAAACTGAATCAAATCATTTTTTGCATACAGCCCTATTTGTAGAGTACACTCACGACCTTTTGTTTTTGGTGAAGATCAGTTGATGGAAAGGGGTAGTTTACCGGCAACGGTTTTCTTTTAATCAAGGGTAATTGTTTTCTATAGCAAAGGATACCAGCCGCAAATTCAAACATAATCAACTACTCTTTTGCATACAGCCCTGAATTGTATATTTCTCAAGACTTATTGTTTTTGGTGAAGATCGGTTAAGGGGAAGGGGTAGTTTACCGGCAACGTTTTTGTTTTAACAAGGGTATTTATGTGGCAAACGATAACAGCGCAAATTCAAACAAAATCAAAAGCTTATTTGCATACAGCGCTGATTTGTAGAGTACTCAGGACCTGTTGATTTTGGTGAAGATCGGTTAACGAAAAGGGGTAGTTTACCAGCTACGTTTTGTTTTAAAAGGGTATTTTTTTGGCAAACGATAACAGCCGCAAATTCAAACATAATCAAATACTATTTTGCATACAGCCCTCAATTATAGAGTTCTCAAGGACTTTTGATTTTGGTGAAGATCGGTTAAGGGAATAGGGTAGTTTACCAGGAACATTTTATGTTTTAACAAGGGTAACGTTTTATATGACGAACGATAACTGCCGTACATTAAAACAGAATCAACTACTCTTCTGCATACCTTTTTGAGTTATGCAGAACTCAAGGACTGTTGATTTTGTTGAAGATCGGTTAATGGAAAGGGGTAGTTTACCAGCAACGTTTTATGTTCTAACAAGGGTATTTTCTATGGCAAACGATAAAAGCCGCAAATTCAAACAAAATCAAATAATTTTTTGCATACTGCCTGAATTATAGACCTATGGTTTTTGGTGAAGATCGGTTATTGGAAAGGGGTAGTTTACCGGCCACGTTTTTTGTTTCAACAAGGGTATTTTCTATGGCAAACGATAACAGCCGCAAATTCAAATATAATCAAATAATATTTTGCATACAGCCCTTAATTGTAGAGTTCTCAAGACCTGTTGGTTTTGGTGAAGATCTGTTAAGGGAATAGGGTAGTTTACCAGCCACATTTTATGTTTTAACAAAGGTAAATTTTTTATGACGAACGATAACTGCCGTACATTAAAACAGAATCAACTACTCTTCTGCATACCTTTTTGAATTATACAGAACTCAAGGTCTCTTGATTTTGTTGAAGATCGGTTAAGGGAAAGGGGTTGTTTACCACCAACGGTTTATTATCAAGTGTAATTTTACTTCCATGTTCCTTATGGAAATGGAAGCATGGTGATGGCAAAAAAATCGTGTTCGAGATTATTGCAGATTCTGATTGTACTACACACAAAACATGAAAAAAAGTCTTTTTTCGAAAAGTGTCTCTGTGTGTGTCTGTCTCTGTGTCTGTCTGTGTGTCTATCTGTGTCTGTAGATTTTTTTTCTAAGACAAACGATAACAGCCGCAAATTCAAACCGAATCAAATAATTTTATGCATACAGCTCTGATTTGTAGAGTACTCAAGACCTATTGTTTTTGGTGCAGATCGGTTAAGGGAAAGGGGTAGTTTACCACCAACGATTTACTATCAAGTGTAATTTTACTTCCATGTTCCTTAAGGAAATGGAAGTACGGTGATGGCAAAAAAAATCGTGTTCGAGATTATTTCAGATTCTCATTGTACTACACTCAAAACATGAAAAAAAGTCATTTTTCAAAAAGTGTCTCTGTGTGTGTCTGTCTGTGTCTGTAGATTTTTTTCTATGGCAAACGATAACAGCCGCAAATTCAAACAGAATCAAACAATTTCTTGCATACAGCTCTGATTTGTAGAGTACTCAGTACTTGTTGTTTTTGGTGAAGACCTGTTAAGGGGAAGGGGTAGTTTACTGGCAACGGTTTTCTTTTAATCAAGGGTAATTGTTTCATATGACGAACGTTAACTGCCGTACATTAAAACAGAATCAACTACTTTTCTGCATACCTTTTTGAGTTATACAGAACTCAAGGTCTGTTGATTTTGTTGAAGATCGGTTAAGGGAAAGGGGTAGTTTACCAGCAACGTTTTATGTTCTAACAAGGGTATTTTCTATGGCAAACCATAACAGCCGCAAATTCAAACATATTCAAATAATTTTTTGCATACTGCCTGAATTATAGAGTTCTCAAGACCAATGGTTTTTGGTGAAGATCGGTTAATGGAAAGGGGTAGTTTACCGGCCACGTTTTTTATTTCAACAAGGGTATTTTATATGGCAAACGATAACAGCCGCAAATTCAAACCTAATCAAATAATATTTTGCATACAACCCTTAATTGTGGAGTGCTCAAGACCTGTTGGTTTTGGTGAAGATCGGTTAAGGGAATAGGGTAGTTTACCGGCAACATTTTATGTTTTAACAAAGGTAAATTTCTTATGACGAACGATAACTGCCGTCCATTAAAACAGAATCAACTACTCTTCTGCATACCTTTTTGAATTATACAGAACTCAAGGTCTGTTGATTTTGTTGAAGATCGGTTAAGGGAAAGGGGTAGTTTACCAGCAACGTTTTATGTTCTAACAAGGGTATTTTTTATGGCAAAAGATAACAGCCGCAAATTCAAACAGAATGAAATGATTATTTGCATACGTCCCTAAATTGTAGAGTTCTCGATGTTTGTTGGTTTTGTTGAAGATCGGTTAAGGGGAAGGGGTAGTTTACCAGAAACATTTTATGTTTTAACAAGGGTATTTTCTGTGGCAAACGATAACAGCCGCAAATTCAAACAGAATCAAATAATTTTTGCATACAGCTCTGATTTGTAGAGTACTCAAGACCTATTGTTTTTGGTGAAGATCGGTTAAGGGAAAGGGGTAGTTTACCAGCAACGGTTTATTATCAAGGGTAATTTTACTTCCATGTTCCTTAAGGAAATGGAAGCATGGTGATGGCAAAAAAATCGTGTTCGTTGTTATTGAAGATTCTGATTGTACTACACTCAAAACATGAAAAAAAGTCATTTTTCGAAAAGTGTCTGTGCGTTTCTCTGTGTGTGTGTGTGTGTGTGTGTGTGTGTGTGTGTGTGTGTGTGTGTGTGTGTGTGTGTGTGTGTGTGTGTGTGTGTGTGTGTGTGTGTGTGTGTGTGTGTGTGTGTGTGTGTGTAGATTTTTTTCTATGGCAAAAGATAACTGCCGCAAATTCAAACTGGATCAAATCATTTTTGCATACAGCCCTGATTTGTAGAGTACTCGCGACCTTTTGTTTTTGGTGAAGATCAGTTGCGGGAAAGGGGTAGTTTACCGGCAACGGTTTTCTTTTAATCAAGGGTAATTGTTTTCTATAGGAAACGATACCAGCCGCAAATTCAAACAGAATCAACTACTCTTTTGCATACTGCCCTGAATTGTAGAGTTCTCAAGACTTGTTGTTTTTGGTGAAGATCGGTTAAGGGAAAAGGGTAGTTTACCGGCAACGTTTTTGTTTTAACAAGAGTATTTTTGTGGCAAACGATAACAGCCGCAAATTCAAACAGAATCAAAAGATTATTTGCATACAGCGCTGATTTCTAGAGTACTCAGGACCTGTTGATTTTGGTGAAGATCGGTTAAGGAAAAGGGGTAGTTTACGAGCTACGTTTTATGTTTTAAAAGGGTATTTCTATGGCCAACGATAACAGCCGCAAATTCAAACATAATCAAATACTATTTTGCATACAGCCCTCAATTATAATGTTCTCAAGGACTTTAGATTTTGGTGAAGATCGGTTAAGGGAATAGGGTAGTTTACCAGCCACATTTTATGTTTTAACAAGGGTAACGTTTTATATGACGAACGATACCTGCCGTACGTTAAAACAGAATCAACTACCCTTCTGCATACCTTTTTGAGTTATACAGAACTCAAGGTCTGTCGATTTTCTTGAAGATCGGTTAAGGGAAAGGGGTAGTTTACCAAAAGCGCTTTATGTTCTAACAAGGGTATTTTTTATGGCAAACGATAACAGCCGCAAATTCAAACAGAATCAAATGATTATTTGCATACAGCCCTAAATTGTAGAGTTCTCAAGGTTTGTTGATTTTGTTGAAGATCGGTTAAGGGAAAGGGGTAGTTTACCAGAAACATTTTATGTTTTAACAAGGGTATTTTCTATGGCAAACGATAACAGCCGCAAATTCAAACAGAATCAAATAATTTTTGCATACAGCTCTGATTTGTAGAGTACTCAAGACCTATTGTTTTTGGTGAAAATCGGTTAAGGGAAATTGGTAGTTTACCAGCAACGGTTTATTATCAAGGGTAATTTTACTTCCATGTTCCTTAAGGAAATGGAAGTATGGTGATGGCAAAAAAATCGTGTTCGAGATTATTGAAGATTTTGTTTGTACTACACTCAAAACATGAAAAAAACATTTTTCGAAAAGTGTCTGTGTGTGTCTCTCTGTGTGTCTATCTGTGTCAGTATATTTTTTTTTGGCAAACGATAACTGCCGCAAATTCAAACTGAATCAAATCATTTTTTGCATACAGCCCTGATTTGTAGATTACTCACGACCTGTAGTTTTTGGTGAAGATCGGTTGAGGGAAAGGGGTAGTTTACCAGCTACGTTTTTGTTTTAACAAGGGTATTTTATATGATAAAAAGAAGACTAGTTTCCAAAATATAAATGACCAGTTGTACAGTGGGATTAATGTTAGTAGAAACCCACTAATTAACAATAATTAAGACAATAAAAGAGTAAAAAAAAGTACAATAATAATAACCAACAACCAATGTACCCACATTGAATTAAAGCCAATCAACCAGATTAATGCAGAAATACAAATCCAGCAGCAACACACTACTGTTTACCCAGTATGCAACATAACCTAATCTGGGCAACCAGTTTTCACTAAAACTAGAGAAAGACAAAGCCAAATTAATATCAAACCAAAATGTATTAAGCTGGGAAGTAACTAGATGATATAAGGAACGTTTTGTATACAATAGATGATGTAATAGATGAATATAAAAGCTATATTAATGGAATCTAATATAACTACATGCTTGTAATAACAAAGATGCATGATGCAACCAAATTATGTTGTAAACTTATTATACAAAGTAGTAACTCAACTAACAACCTTAAGTGGGACAGAATACTGTTCAAATGAATAAATTCAACCAAGATAACTATCTAAATAATCAAAATAACAATAATGACAACAAAACTATAGTAACAACTAGCTGCAAGCAATTTTGATAGCAACTAAACCAAGGTGATAACCAGTACAAATGCAGAATGAACGGCAGCACATTGATAACAATGTCATTGAAACCATTATAAGTGTCATTTAAATAACAATAAAAATAATATGGAAAGAGTACCAAGCATACAATAAGGCAACTCCATGAAGTATGGCAAACATACTTGACAAACTATGATTAAGGCAATAAACCTATAATATAGGGAAAAAGAACGCTATCAATGGTGACTAAAACCAATAAAGTGTAAATAGGCCCTATTAGAAATTACTTAAATGTTAATATTATTATAATATAAGTAACAAAAAATATGTATAGCCATAGACTTAGGATTGAACCTATGAAAACAGACATAGTGTTAATATTAAGGCATAGTTTTAAGGGAAAAGTGGATAGTAAGATAAGAATACGTTATTACCATCAAATATGGAATAAAAACAATGTATTAAAAATAATTAATAGCTTAATGGACACTAAGTGTTTATACCAAGTGCGATTTCAGCAACCCCGAATCCGAAATATATGATGAGGGGATTCAAAATAATTGTCATTAAAAATTAGAAACGATAAGGGTAATTAAAATGACATCAATGCAGTTATAAGTAAGATATTTGACTTATAAAAATAATTGTGTGATGCTTAGCCCTTGCGCGTGGGTATGTAGACCACAGATTCATAATCTCAAAACCAGCGACTGACGCGGCTTTAAGCGTCTATTTTAACGAAGCCCGCCGAGATTAGACGAATTAAAAAATATTGACCAATCAGATCCTATAAAAAATACGAAATGCATCATTCCGACAGAGGAAGCGGAGACAGTCTTTCACCAGCAACGAGAGTACCTACATGGACGCCGTTCATCCAGAAAAACGTGCGTTTGACAGCGAACAGCTGTAAACACATACGCTAACCTCAAACCACTTCATAGTTCGTTTGTTTGTAATGACTGTATTAACTTTAGTTATAAGTTCGAAAACTACCTTCTCACACTGTGTATCGAATTATTCTAAGATCAATAAAATTCTAATCACTCCAGTCACGGACTTCACTCCGATCGCGTCCGAAATTTAGTTAGAACTCCTCGAGCGCGCTTGTGTCTCCTTCCTATATTTTCCTTACCAAATCTCCCACCAGACTTCTGATTCCAACGACGCCGTGTCCTTATTGGTTTCCTATTTTTCCCTCCAAGTCCAAATACCACCTATCTTTTCAAAGGCGTTCTCTGATAGGGCTCCTGGTTCCCCACCAGATTCTTCCCTTGCTTCGTATTTTGAGGTCGTTGTCATTTCCAGACAACGCAGCAATAAATTGTATCTGTCATTTTTTCTAAAGTCTTCAGCGACAACTCTGAGTTTCTCTTCCATTTGCATTGTTTCTGAACTTCGTCGCTCTGGCATTATTATCTATTGTTGTTCAAGGGCCTCGCCTACCCTTCTTTGGAAGTTGGTTTTTTTCTTTTAGTTGCCAGCCAACACCCCATTCTTGAGTTTGGGACATACTCTCTGCGCTTTCGTTTCCAAGTAAGGTCAAAACCCTGTCATCGACCGCTGGAGTCTTTCAAATCTATTCACCCTTCGTCGCTTTCTCCTGACAGCTGGCGTACACATGTACGCTTGACCATTGTTAAGCCTTTTCTCCTTTAATGGCTCTGTACATATTATATGTAGTTTCCTATGGAATCAATGTGTTTTCACAAAAAACTGGTGTTCTACATACCGGGAGCAGTGAACTCTGCTTGTTCACAGAACATGCATTGCAGCTGCCTACGAAATTTATGACCTGTCCGTCACTACAGCGTGCTTGCTCCCTTCTCCTTTTGTCCCTTACAAAATATGCTTTCCACATATACCCTTCGTTATTGCTTCCAACGACACTCCTTACTGGTAATTATAAAATAAAACTTTTCGAAATTTTTGGTGTTATAACTTCTCTGTCCAAATTCGCTCAGAGAGCATCATAAACTTACCATTTTGTAGCTAATTTTTTTAATTTTGTGGTCTACTCCCCCCTATACCCCCCAGACCCCCGGTACTTTTTGTTGTCTATAAATTTTTTTGCCCCGCCCATTTCTAATTCCCAATCGCCGCCACTGGCCCTACATTAAGATCTGCACAAACCATTGTCACGTCTTCAAGCTCAGGATTCAAGCTCTCATGTACAACAGGTCTGTTATTATAATGAGAAGCCATTCAGGTTTTGTTTGACAATTTATTCAATCAGTGATAATAATCATTATGTGATACAACAAAAGAAAACATACACACACAAAATATTTTTTTTTTAATATGGATTCAGTTAAAACTTGTGTTCAATAACCTTCAAACAGCTTTAGTGCCAGAAGAAAAAATTAGTTTTGGCTGGACCTGAAAAACAAAAAAATGCATTGTAAGTAAGACACTCGCTACCAAATATGTCTTAACTATGGCTAATATTTTTCAACTGAGATATAAAAAAAAGATTCTTATAAAAATAAATTCAAATTTTTCTGGACTTAATAATGTTAAATTTTAGAATGTGTAATGTAAGTTTATACATAAAACGTATAAAGGGGCACATACCCCTTATGAACTTATCCAATGTTGAATTGGAAAATAAGAGTATACCAGACCCCCAGGGGGTTGAAAGAAGTTGATGAATTTTTGTAATCTCATAATGTTTAGCCTGTTTATTTATATTTTTCAGCTGTGTACGCTAAAATTGTAGTAACTCTTTTTTTTTGAATATACAAACAGGTTATTGCACAGCATTAGCATATACATTTGAAATATGGAGTATAATAAAATCAATTCAGTCAACAAGTATCTTGTAAACAATGTTTCAGTAACACGTGTTATTACCGTTTACTTTAATGGGACTGATTTCAGGATGTTATCACACGTTTTTCAACCACTGTAAAGGTACTAACATTGATTAACCTTAACTTGTTTTTTTCTTTAATATGAAGCCAACTCGACCCCAGACCCTTTCCCCAAACGCCAAATTCTAGATACACCACTACGCATGAAGATATAGACTCTACAATGAAGGAGATTTACAAAGAATTGAACTTTTTTAATATCAAAGAGTGTATTGCAGAAAATAAATAAAGATGCTCACCAATAGGTGGGACAATTGAATTGACAGTGAAGGAGTAACTTTCCTATGCATTGCAAGGTTAAACTTCATTCACCAGACCCTATGCAGTTTTTTAAGGAGATTCTCCACAGATTCTTCAGGCACTCTTTACAGATTCAACAGAAAACCCTCACAGATATGTCTCATTGTTGCTAATAAAGTTCAGTCATCTTAACTAAGTGCATGAGACGTTTAAGTAAATAAATAACTCCTACCACACCAACGCATCATTCAGTGAGTATAAGTCTCATTTGTAAACAGCCTGGTAACTGGATCAGTTAGTTTGTCATTTAGTTTAGTTTTTCACTTATTTGTTTGATTTATATGATTTTGATTATGACAGACTAATTAACAAAATTAACTCATTAATCGTAACACAAAAATAAAAATATATAAGACAGTTATAAGGCCAGTTGTTACATACTGGGATGAGACATGGACAGTGACAAAAAAGGAACAAGTAACACTATGAAGATATGAAAGAAAGACAGTAAGATGAGTTTATGGTCTGATTAAAGAAGATGATGAATGGAGAATAAAAAATAACTAGGAGACAGATGAGCTGTTGAATCATGAGGACATTGTACGTTTCATAAAGGCTCAACGAATACAATGGCTAGGTCACCTAGAACGGATGGATGATCAGTGTATGCCAAATAAAATCTTGACGGCACAAGTCTGTAAAAGAAGAAAGGGGGGCCAACCTAGGATAAGATGGTTGGATGATGTGCTAGATCTCAGAAGAATGGATGTGATGAGATGGGAGTGGACAGGACACTTTGGAGAAGATTGGTGTTGGGAGCCAAGGCTCACGTTGGGCTTTAGTGCTGAAGAAGAAGAATCTGAATAACAATTTATTCAAGATAGAATATTCTGAAATCAGTGGTTTGCCATTTTTTCAACCATTGTATTTCAAGGTGGTTTACTCAAAAACTTCTTCAGGCACAAAGCATTTATAAAATGTACTTATATATTTGTGAATACTAGCGTATATTAGTCTGTTTATTGGCCAAGAATACTGAATTTCTTATTTGTCCTAAGGAAAATTGGGGCTCCAATATTCAAGCCCCCCCCCCTCAAGAACCTAGCCTCATCCATCTCATGCAGGAGCAGCTTCTAGTTATGCGCGCGCGCGCGTGTGTGCGCGTGTGTGTGTGCGTGTGTGTGCGTGTGCGTGCGTGCGTGCGTGCGTGCGTGCGTGTGTGTGTGTGTGTGTGTGTGTGTGTGTGTGTGTGTGTGTGTGTGTGTGTGTGTGTGTGTGTGTGTGTGTGTGTGACTACTTACTGTCCACAACAGCTGATGAGACGTATCTGTTCAATCCACAGGTTCCGTCACCAAGATAGATTCTGTAGTAACCCTAAATTTTAAAACATTAAATTATTATACTTTCAAAAGTCTAAGCATCAAACCAACAACACAACTTCATATAATGACAACATATATTTTTGGTCGAGAACCAGATATTATTATCAGTCGCAGCTGCTATCAGATATGTTAATGCCTTTAACATGCATGTCTTTTATTACAAAAAAGTCGTGCTCCCACGCGTTCTATACTATAAAAGTCACACTCACCTTTTCTCCTACACCGGTTCCCCAGCTATTCTTGATGATCCAATAGGGTACATTCTCATTAGTATTCTTGTGATTCTGCACAAGAAAAATACCATATAATATAATAATACTTATCTGTAGAAAAGTAGCAGCATAAAAGTAAAAGAAAAAATAGGAAAACATGTACGAACAATGGAAAATCAATAAGGGAAGATCCTGGAGAAGTTGTGACAACTTTCAGATTAATACCCAGCCATGGCTGTCTTGCATGAATGAAAATCGACCAGTCAAGCGAATACACTGTTTATGTCACAACGGTAAACTGATAGGGATTGATAGGAAAACTGCAGAAAGCCTTAACTGAACACCTTGGCATGCGCAAGGTGTGTGCCAAAGTGGTACTAAAGGAGCTCACCAATGAACAAAAGCAAAGGAACGTTGAACTGTGCACAGACCTGTTGGAGAGGCAAGACAATGCTTTGGCCCGAATAACCATGGGTGATGAAACCTGGATCTTCGCGTATGACCCTGAAACAAACCAATAAATTGCCCAATGGAAGCACCTAATTCTCCACAACTGAAAATGTTCTGTCAATCAAAATTAAAAATCAAAACATTGTTGATAACCTTTTTTGACACCCAAGGGATTGTTCACTATGAATTTGTGCCACTAGGACAAACAATTAACCAAGTGTACTATTTTAGAGTGCTGCAAAGGTTGCATGAAAAACTGAGGTGCAATCAACCAGAACTTTTCGCCAACAACTCATGCATCATGACAATTCGCCCGCACACACAGCACTGTCTGTATGGGAGTTTTTAGCCAGGAAACAAATAACTTTGGTAGACCACCCGCCATACTCACGTGACCTTTCCCCCAATGACTTCTTTCTTTCTTTACCCAAAAATCAAAGAAGTTTTGAAAGGAAGACATTGATGACAATGGGGACATTAATGCTAATATGATGGCAGCTCTGAAGGCCATTCCAGAAAATGAGTTCCAAAATTGCTTCGAAGGGTGGAGTAGGCACTGGGATCGGTATATAGTTTCCCAAAGGGAGTACTTTGAAGGTGACCACAGCAGTATTCACCAACAAAGTATGCAGCATATATTCTAGAATGAGTTCACAAACTTAATTGTCAGACCTCGTATAATAAGAAAAAAATATTGCAAATAAAGTATATCTTGTTTCAATTTCAATATAAATGGTGGAATTCTGGCCAAGTATAGCAGCTGCATATATACAGTATATATAAACTAAGAGTAGGTATCACTGATTGCAAATTGTTTTATGAATTAAGCAACTGGAAAGTTGCGTAAACATGGTAGGCAACTGGTAACATGGCAATTAACTGGGTAGGCTACAAGAAACAGTTTTGAAAAGTAGTCAGCTCAAACTCTCAGCATGTGTTCATTTTCTTCTAACATGTTTAAATAAGTTTTAAATATTTATGTTATTTTTGCAATGGTGTTTAAACATTTAGAATATACTCACATTCTTTAAAATATTATTCTTTGCATAAAGCACTCATATTTGTGGCAGTGGGGATTTTTGCGCTAAAGTGGGGAAATCTGCAGTACCTATATGGAGAAAAGAGGTTTGACTAACCTAGCAACATTGATGCGAACCTAACTCAGATTTATTCTTGTCAAATTAACAAATAAATACTCACTTTCAACTCCATATCCAACAATCACGACTGCATGACTCAAGCCTTCTGGATTACAATCACCTTTATTTGGATGCAAAACTCCTTTGCATACCAGCTTTGAAACATACAAAATACATCATTACAAATACTGTGCCACACTAATAATAGGTATATCATTACAGTAGGGTGCCCTGTTTTAATGGGATTGTCCCTTTTCTTTGCTCTTTGTATCAGTGTCCCAGGGAAAAAATTATACGGTTGCAAAACGTCCCAGTTTTTTCAAGAATCATTAAATGTCTCCCTAAAATTTTTAAATCTGCTGAAAAACATGTTTCAAAACAATTAAAATGTTTAGCTCTTATTATGTCAAACCTGCGGTCTATCCGTGCTGAGTCAATACATATCCAATCTCATGTTTCCAAAAAATTGATGTTTACATTGTTAGTTTCAATAGCTAGTTGATGTAGGATTCTCACAAACTACTCAGTGGGTACTGTAAGCAAAAGCATAAACCTCATGCTTATTAATATTGTTTCATAGGTTGTGTTTTGTGAGTAGTGAGAGAAGTGAGAACTGAATGTGTAAGGTTATTATTATTATTTTTAATAATAACAACACCCAAAAAGTGTTTTTAACAATTAACTGAAAAAAGACTTTCTATTTTTAATAGAACAAAATCGTTTAATCTTTTCAGTATCAATTACTTTTTAAACAGTTTTTATTTTAAGCTGATGCAGCCGGTGTCAATATTCCAATATTCTCAAAATGATTAAATATCGGGCTGTTAGGCCATGGTCAGTAGCTGTAAATTCTCGACATCGTCAGCAATGTTTCGTATCCCACCCTAGGGGATCTTCTTCAGGCAGCAAAAAGGGACAGAGTATTTCTAAACCTAGGTTGATTCTACTCCAAACATGTGTTGGGTATCATTTGGCCTAAGATCTGTCGTAACTGTTTTTGTAACACTCTGTTGCTTTTTGTGGCCTGAAGAAGATCCCCGAAAGTTGGATACAAAAAGTTGCCGATGATGTTGAGAATTTACATCAACCAACCATGGCCTAACAGCCCGGTATTTCATCATTTTGAGATTTCCTAAATAGTGTTAATTGTTATTTTCAACCTCAAGGAGAAACTATTTTTTTGTGATTGGTGCTGGAGGGATAGGAAAGGGGAGAGGAGTAAGTGTCCCATTTTATCAAATTTCAAATCTGGTCACCCTATCTTACACCCTAATACACAAACAGAAAATAAACTATAAAATCTATTAGTCAAAAAAGTCTGGTAAAAAATCATTTTATATAAATGGAAATATATAAATATAAGCGTTTTATACATTATTATATAAATATGACCACTTCATCTGAACCTCCTTTCAGTGGATCAAAAAGATGAAAACTGCCTTGAATTGGGACACAGCTGACTGTATAATTTTTCATCTTTTTATCTGAATTACCAGTCTCTGTAATTCCAATTTTATCATGTTTACTTGCTGAACTGCTACTTGTCATGTTCTGGACGAGGTTTTCCAGTGTTTCCACCACTTTCAAGTCCTAACCACGACGACGTGAAAATGGTGGAAAATGGGTCATGGTTTAGGACTTGAAAATAGTGGAAACACTGAAAGGCCTTGTCCGAAACAATGCATGTAACAGCTCAGAAAGTAAACACGACAAAGTTGGGAATGACTGAATAATGATGACACTGGTCGAATGGTTGCTCGGCACTTGGTACATCATTTTATTAAATATTTAGATTTGATAAATAAACACTTAGTATGTTTCTACAGATACTTTTTATTTTCCTGATATCTGTTGCACCAGTTATGGCAGCTTCAGAGATTAGATTTGAAATGACAAATTTGATATTGTTATGTAATGCGGAACGTTCTACAAGTTTATTGAATGTTCCAGTAGAATCCAGCTGTAAGGTGTGTGTGTGTGTGTGTGTGCGCGCGCGCGAGCGCGCGCGCGTAATGCTGCTACTTTGCGGTGAAAGACACATCAACTATACCGGTCCGCGTGTGCTGTGCTCAATGCCTCAGTGAATTACATTCTAGTGTTTTCTATTAGACGCCTATTAGCGAATATTCTGGAACCTCAGCGGGGTATAAATACAAGTACTTAGCGACGCTCAGTCAGTTATTTGTTGGGCGATTACACAGTACACAGTGCATTTAAATGGCGATTTACACAGTGCGGTTTGAAGTATTGAAGTGAAGTATTATGTGTTTTATAATTGTGCAAGACAATTGTAATACAATTGTTTTTTTATATCAGTTAACAGTTTTTATTGCGTGTGAACAATTTTTATTTGCTTTGTTGTAAGAGACATGTACCATACGACGATCAGTTAGACCAGTGGCGGCCGGTGACAATTTGACTGGTAGTGACAAAAATAATAATAATAATGTGTTTTGTATTTTATACAAAGTCTACCAAACCTACTGTATTTGAAATTACATTACATTATTTACAAAACACGAAAACACTATCGTCTGAATTTATCAGGTGAACATTGTACAGTATGTGGTTAACATGCACGATAATTAAAGTCCATGCGTCGTTCTTTCTTGCTGGCAAACACATCTATAACTTTTTTGTTAAAGTTACCTATTTCATTAACGAATGCCTTTTCACAAGACAGCATGCACAACGCAGTTAACCTTTATTCCTTCATTGTGTTTCTGAGGAAATTCTTTATTCGTTTCATCATGGAGAAACACCTCTCTGCTTCTGATGTCGACATAGGCATAGTAATCAACAACTTTAAAAGCTTAACTGTTTCATCAAAAGTGTCACACAATTCATCATCTATAATTAATAACAAGAAAGATATCACGCCAGAAACGTTTCTCAATTCGGGTCTACAATAGCACACTTGAAGTTCGCTTTTCAATTTCTTTTCTTCTAGAAATGGATATTTTTTAACCATTTCACGAAGGCAATTATCAGGGGCCTCTCTTTGGTATTTGGCAAATTCTTCCACTGCAAATAACCTCGTAGCTACAAGATGTTCAGTAAATTGAAACCTTGATTCTACTTCCAGGATAATGGCTTCACAGACTTCTAAAGCTTGTCTTTTTTTGTCACTACTGCAAACTTCACTTCTTCGTCGTTTTAGGGACTTTTCTTCCTTTGTATTTCCTAGTTCGGTCTCAACCTCTTGAGTAATGTCGTCAACTTGTTGCCTAACTGACTGCATACTAAGTTGAAAGTTACGCACTTGTTCCCGAACTTTGACAGGATCAGTGCATTTTGTTTGTAGTTGTTTGAAAATGATTTCAACATGAGGCATAACCCTGTTAAAAAATGACAGCCAA
Source organism: Magicicada septendecula (assembly GCA_034769895.1). Taxonomy (NCBI): domain Eukaryota; kingdom Metazoa; phylum Arthropoda; class Insecta; order Hemiptera; family Cicadidae; genus Magicicada; species Magicicada septendecula. Next base: position 354,466,821 of record CM068373.1, read on the forward strand.
AATACAAAATGTTCATCCTTCAGCAATAGCTTGTCCGAAGACGCTTGTGTTATTGTTGTCTGTAACGTTATGTCATCTCTGTTTTCAATATTTCCATAGCAGTGATTAAATCTTTGCGGTAATCGTAAACCGTCTTTACTCCGCGAGAATGAAAGTTCCACCTGGTTTGTGAACCTCGCGGTAACCTTCTTTGAACAACGGCATCCAGAATTTCAGTCCTCTGTGAGGAATTCGAGAAAAAAGCACAAATTCCAGTCAAATTTGAAAAAAAGATCCGAGCTTGCCGGTTGATTGACCCTGCCTTAGACATGACTAGATTGACTTGATGTGCATAGCAATATATAGAATTTCGTACTGATATTTGTCCTGTATTAATTTTTGAACACCATTGAACCTCCCACTCATTACGGATGCGCTGTTGTAACTTTGTGCTACAAGTTTATTCGGATTATTACCGATTAATGGTTCAAGTACCTCTAAAATACAGTTTGAAATAGCGAGCGCATCATGGCCTTGGGGATTCAGAAACTTCCAGAACCTTTCTACAGGTCTTCCGGCAATAATGTAGTGCATTAGCATCACTAATTGAAATTGGCAAGAAACATCGACGAACACACAATATTATATTACAATATGAAATATAATTTTATAAATTATATATATATTTTTTTTGTGATGTTATTCAATTTGTTTCTTCTGGAAGTAGTATAATTCGTATATTCTTATAAAAAAGAATATACGAATTATACTACTTGCTGAAGAAACAAATTGAATAACATTGAATAACATCACAAATTTATATTATTACCTGTTGTGTCGTCTGCAATCACTGCTGTATAATCTGCATTGTTGATCTCCTTTGTAACTTCGTCATAGTACACTTTCAGCATACATTCAAGCAAATCGTTCTGAATTGTCTTTGATGTACCTGTAAATGCTGATGTTAAGGTGTTCTTTTAATTCGTTATCCAACTGAGCACTAAAGTTTATCAACTCGCGAAAAATCCCCCCGTTTTCCGAGTCTTCGGACTCCTTGTGACCCCTTAATGCTAACTCGAAAGCACCACAAAAACGAATACAATTGATAATTAAATTAAGGATATACCTGTTTTTATTTACTTTCTCATTATGTTTCTCAATTGACTGTTGATTAGTGCGAACTTAATTGAGTTTGTATATTTACTTTCCCCAACATAGATGAACTCATTACAGCATTCATATGTTCCTTTGATTTTTCATGGTTTTTAATTTTGTCATTGAGATGAATAAGATCCGTAACACCGTCCTTTGACCAGGAACAGTCTCCGCGAAAAAGTACACACGGAAAACAGAAAATCGCATTTTTCTCATCACAGCCACATAACCATTTGTTTTTTTTATACACTTCAGAGTTAAATTTCCGCCACCTATCAACTTTGGTACTTGCTGTTTGTACACTATGTTTAATTTTGGCACGGGTCTACCTAACTGCTTCACTTTCAATTTATCATCGTATAATAGTGTAGAAAACGGAGTCCTGAGGAGAGCGCCTACCGAATTCATTATGCAACACTTAGAAAATCGTATTACGTACTATACACCACGAGGAAAGTCACTCTCAACTGAGCAGCGCTGGCTGGGTGACAAGCCTAGCGTGTCACATGGAATACCTGTGTTCCGCTTACTCCCTCCTATACGAATGTCAAGGATGCGTGCGCACTCCACATTGAAACCAATGCTGCAGCTTAACCCACAGCGTGTGACACTGTGGCTGTCACTCGAAAGTGAGCCGTTGCATTAGTGAGGTTAGTAATGAAATTTACTCCGCTCGCTTACTTTTTTAAACATTGTTATACATATTTTAACAATAAATAACTATTCTCATTTTATTTTCATGCCACTGGGGAGTGACATGTCACCGTCACTGCCCCTACGGCCGCCACTGAGTTAGACCATCGTAACAATATGTATGTTCGGTGGGGGGAGGGATGTAATGTATGAGCAAGGAAGCAATTGAGAAGTCCCAGTAAACGTTGAACAACGGTGCATGTTCTACTGTTTGAAACAAGATACAGTAACATTTCTGGATAATTATTAAATATACAATAACCTTTTGTTTGAAGACAATAATTTACAAGTGAAACTACTTATCACTTAAATTTATGTGACATTAAGTGTAAGTAACATTTTTTACTTAAGTGTAGTTTAAAAGTTATTTTTTTACTAGAAGTTGTTTAAATAAAATCTTGTTTAATTTTCCTAGTTCTAGTTCGTAGAACTATTCTAGAGTATCCCCTAGTTCTATGCACTTGCTTCCAAGTATTTGAATTCCTTCTTGGAAGAATCATTCGAGGCCTGTGTGTAGCCTCACTTAAAACTTAAGTAATATGAGTTTCAGAAACACGTAGATTGATTTGTAAATTGTCTTCACACAAAAACTTACTGTATACAATTTATAATAATCCAGTGACAGTACTTTATTTTGTTCCAAACAGTAGAACACTCACCTTTGTTCAACTGTTTATGTGGGACTTCTCAATTTCTTCTTTGGTCATACACTACCTCCACCCTACTCTGGCAAACAAACATTTCAAGATGTAATGATGAAGCATATGTTCCAAAACGTGTAATGTATTTTGAAGCATGCAAACATGTCATGTTTTGAAAGGTTAGTGTATCTATTCATACAAGTGACTCGAATACCGTTGTAAACATACACGCTCAAATCTAATCTGTAAACCTGACACAATGGTGACTGACAATTGTCAGGAAAATAAAAAGTACCTGTAGAACTATACCATCTGTTTATTCATTAAATTCAAATATGAATAATGATGGATGGTTCATAACGTCACCAGCAAGCATTATAACAAGGTTTGTTTTGTTGGTTGTGTGTTGTGATAAGCTGGGAAATAATTTTACTGAAGGTGGCTCCAGCTGTGAAAGATTTAATGTTATGAGCCAACTGTGACCAGGCAGGCAACGTATTCTTTGCACAGTGTTATCTGACCTTCATGACACAAGAATTGTTTTAGTTGTTTTACTTAACAGACTGTGGTGCAGCATCTAATTTTTCAGATGCTGCATAATGATATGTGGAGAACAATGAAGGTAAACTTTGGGTGAAAGAATTCTACTGAAAAATAAAACATTTTACTGGCATATGAGGTTTTACTACATACAGAAATTGAAAATGTACAGAACAAGCCACTTAAAGAATTAGAACAAACCTTGATTCCATAATGCAGGAAAGAATCCAAAATCATCAAGAAATGTAAAAAAACTCCACTGCTCTAATTCACTCAAGTGACATTAAGATCATATTCTTTACATACAATATCAATTATATGATGTTTTTCTCCATTATTTCTATATATGTAACTCGATCATTTTCTTGCAGTTTACTGTTATTTATTACCAAATATAATTTCTTCTCAAATAAAATACATTAGGGCCTACAACTATTTGCGGAAGAAATTATATCTGACAATATTGATACAAAACGTGTTAAGAATGTGTTTGTCACTTATGTGTGTCCACGTTAAGCCCTACGTTCTGAGCGTCAATTTGTCATAAAACGTTTACAAGGGTGTTTTTCTTATTTTAGCCCCACGTTGGAGTCGTCAATTTGATACAAAACTCGATCTCTTGTGTGTTTAATTATATTCGAGGATGTGTGAAAGCCCCACTGTTGGGTTCGCCAATTTGATATAAAACGTGTTATGGTGTTTTATTTACTTATGTGAGGCTCCCGTGTATCAACGTCAAGTAATACGTTGAAGGTGGTAATTTGTAACAATTAAAATGTTGTTACCTGTTTTTAATCAATGTGTCATTAATGAATGTATCTATTAGGTTGTTACAGATGAAACCTCCTGAAAATATATTATTAGGTAAATATAGTTATGATTATGTTCTTTTAACTTATAATCGTACTACGATATAGATTTAACTTAGTATTCAGTAGTTGGGCAATATCAACGATATATATAGTGTATTGACTAAATGTATTGAGTATTCTTGTCAACCCTAGTCCGTCGATATTAGAGAATTCTATTCAAATTTGGTACTGAAAACACGCTAGTTCGGCAATCTCCCGTTCCACCAGCTGTTGGCAATTAGCGCTGTTATTTGTAATAAGCTTGCTTCTAGGTTAGTCGTTCATCTGGTTTTAATCAACCTTTTGTTGTAAATTATTCCACCCACAACATATATTACCTATTCTGTAATAACATGAAACAATATCTCATACAATAAAGATCCTTTATTAATTTTATACGTTATTTCACAGTAACCGTTGTCTCAAAAATAATAATATTGTCGAATCGATTATACAAAGATATATCGATTATCAATTAATCAAGTTCCTTTGACTTATACAAATTAAATATAACAATAAATATTTCTTATCCCAGGGTTCGTAAGATTCTTTGAACCATTAGTAAGGCCATGTAAAATGCAAAATTAAGGTTACTCAAGTATTACAAAAAGGTTATTAACTCTAAATATATTGAATTTAAAAATAAGTTGTTTTTTTACCGGGTTGGCAGAACTCAAACTGGCACTGGACGTCTGTAAACAGTGAAGATGGTCGGCTTAAAATACGTTCATCCAGGAAAAAGTGTTCTGGCCCTTAATAAAATTGATGGTGTAGTATGCAGGGAAGCTCTCAAGAATTCTTCTGACTGCCGTTCTTCTCGTACGATCTTGATAGTTGTCAGTCACGGTGGAATGAAAATAGTATTCCAGCTTCTTCTTGAAAATGAAGGTTAACTCTGCAACACGAGGTCTTCGTATGTCTTCTCAATAATTCCGTTAGTTTCGGCCTTTACTTCCCTCAATTAGCCTTCTGATTACAGGGGAAATCGGTTTAATACCGAATCCAGCGGAATTATCCTGGTGAATGAAGTGAGGAATGCTAAACTCTTTTCGAGGTATTCAGTTATAATTCGGAAGTCTAATTGGTTTTATTACTCATCAGTAGTATTATAGAATTAGGTTTCAAATAGTATTTATTAATTTAGATTCATATTTTTTCCAAATTTTATCATTCTTTCTTTTAAATGTGTCTGACTATCTCAACTCAATAGCTTGTAACAATCGGAACGAATGATTCAATATAAACAACTCATGTACATTTCAGTTGCCTTAACAACCACTTTTTATGTCATTGGATGAAATTAGATATCCTAGAGCCAGAATTATAGAATATTACTACTCTTTTTCAATAAAATACTCCATGCTTGGAATAATACTAAATTACCTAAAATTCTCACCTAACCTTCCTTCTTAAACAGTATATGTTTTACTATAGTTTCATTGGACTGGCCTTCTTAAAAAGGTATTTATTTCCTTTCACAAATATTAAATTTAGGCATATAGGTTTTCTTACAACTGTTATAATATTGTTTGGTTTTTTAACTTAATTTTCTTTACCTGACCTACTGTACAATTAATTATTGGTTAATGGTTATTTACATTAATTTTAATTTCCTGGTTTTTACTTTATTACATTAATTAACTGTTCCTGGAACCCTTCATTAGTTTACAATATAATTATCAGAACTACTTGTCAAACCTTAAACACTGATTGCCCTCCTGGCCAAGTTTACAAACATTAATTAAAACAACTTCATTACTCAATTTTTAGACAATACTTAAAACTTAGTATAATGCCTAACACAGGTAACTATACTTGATTGTCTAAAGACAAATTTAACATAAATATAAACATTATCATTGATGAAGTATTCCTATTAAACAACATTAGTTCACTCTTACCATACTCAAAACATAACATAAATATTCTGTGAATATTAACATGCTACAGTATAAAAACAAGCACAATTTATTATATTAACTATTAATTGGTATAGTATTTTATATTCAACATTAATTATTGCCTCTTTTGACTTGAGGTACTTCTCAGATGCATTAACTACTGAGCAACCTTAATTCAGGGTATGGTCCTTGACCATAGTTAATTCAATTTTTTATGTAACGTTGGGGACCTCAACTCTGTTACGTTACATAACACCCCCCCTTCGAAAGAAGTTTATTTTGTCTTAACGAAGTTTAGTAAAAAAATAAATTCATAACTCGTATCTGACCAGTTGGTTCTCTTACTCCTAATACTTTTTTATTTCAGACTGGTTGTATGTACCTTTCACCCTGTGATTTACGTATGGAATTATCCGTTGTATTACTATTATTTCTTCTTTCCTTCTTAAAATTAATTATTTCCCAAGTTTAAATCTTACTTCTATAATCATTCTCGTGACATTCTTTATTAATTATACATTTTGGATCTGGTTTTATTTATTTATCTATATTTATTTGTGAGTTTTCCCTCTAATATTTAATTTTCCTAAACCTCCCTAACATTATAACTGGAATCGAATCGGTGGTGCTCTATCGGCTTACCAAATACCGTCGTCCGTTACATACCTTCTGGGATCAGAGGAACATCATCTCTGCCCAGTTAAATGATTGCTGGAATATTCTACAGTCAATCTTCATTAATAAACCTCGCAAGGTAGTCATCATGTGACCTTCAATAAAATAATTAATAATAATAATACTCTAGGGATTATTCACTGTACTTTAACTCAGATCATATTATTTCTTCATATTAATTCTTCCTTCTATTATACACTTCTCCTCTCCAATACTTGGCTATTTTATTGACATTTATTAATTCGCTTTCTTATGGATAATTCTTAAATGTTTGTTCTTTTTTTTTCTTTTATATTAGTTTAAAGTAATTTCTTCTGAATTATATAGTAAGGTGTTCTTACTTATTTTTTTTAATTTGGTTGTTTTATTGTTTCTTCATTATTTTCCTTGGATTTGCTTGATCCTGTATCCATAAAATCCGTCCCTTTTCTTTATATTCTGTTTGGAATCTGTTTAACCGTGGTCCATTATTTCCTCTGTACTGATTGTTCGGATTTCTCTAGCGTATAGAATTATTTCTGTCCTTGTGACGTATCTCCCTATCATCTGGTTCTTGCATCTTGTCGCTATAAAATTGTCATTTATGTTCAAGTTCACCATCTCCTTTCGAACTGATTCTTCTGTACTGTTTCTTAATTGTTCTAATGGTTCATACATAAATTCCATAAGTCCTCCATGCTCCTCGGTTAGTTTTGGCCTTTTCGGTCCTTCTAATCTATCTGGGAATTCAAGTGTGGTTCGTTTAAAGTTTCTTAATTGCCTTACTTCTCTGGGTTCCGCAATTGGTATATTAAGCAGTTTAACTAATCCCCCTTTAATTATCTCCAATCCTTCCCGTGTATTCATTAATTTCCTTTGACGTGTTTGCCTCATTTTCTTTGTTTTCATTTCATTGTTTCTGATAGGTTTCCTTTCAGATAACAATACACTTTTGTCTTTTTTATCCTCATTAGTTTTCTCTTTATTCTTGTCAAACTTCTCGTTCATTGGTTTGATTAAGTTCTCACTCAAAACTTCGTTTTGTTTCTTTGAATTTTCGTTTATACTGTCTATTTTAGTTTCAAGCTTTTCTAGCATTCGTTTGTTATTTTCGAAAATACTGTCTAATTTCTCATGAGTTCGTCTATTATCTTCTTTGATACTGTCTATTTTATTTTCTAGCTTTTCTGAATTTTCCTCGAAGTTTTCCTTTATACTATCAATTTTCTCCATCATTAGCCTCATCATTTCTTGCCAAGCTGGTTCGCTTCTGGCTTCCACTTTATCTGGTTGGTCCCCTTGGGAATCCTCTTCCACTATTTCCTTCTCTGTGATAATTGCTTCAGTTTCTTCTTTATCACCCATTGTTTGTTCCACTTCACTGTCCGTAAATGTTTCTATCTCTCGTTCCTATCCACCTTCTTCCTTCTCCTTCTCTTCTGCCCTCTTCTTCGATCTGCCTCTGGTATTATGCATTCCTGTGCCTCTAATGGTTGCCTGCTCAAGTTAAGTAATAATTAATATGATTTTTTACTTAACTAAAGCCCACTCGTTGAGCGCCAATTTGATACAAAACGTGTTAAGAATGTGTTTGTCACTTATGTGTGTCCACGTTAAGCCCCACGTTCTGAGCGTCAATTTGTCATAAAACGTTTACAAGGGTGTTTTTCTTATTTTAGCCCCACGTTGGAGTCGTCAATTTGATACAAAACTCGATCTCTTGTGTGTTTAATTATATTCGAGGATGTGTGAAAGCCCCACTGTTGGGTTCGCCAATTTGATATAAAACGTGTTATGGTGTTTTATTTACTTATGTGAGACTCCCGTGTATCAACGTCAAGTAATACGTTGAAGGTGGCAATTTGTAACAATTAAAATGTTGTTACCTGTTTTTAATCAATGTGTAATTAATTAATGAATGTATCTATTAGGTTGTTACAGATGAAACCTCCTGAAAATATATTATTAGGTAAATATAGTTATGATTATGTTCTTTTAACTTATAATCGTACTACGATATAGGTTTAACTTAGTATTCAGTAGTTGGGCAATATCAACGATATATATAGTGTATTGACTGAATGTATTGAGTATTCTTGTCAACCCTAGTCCGTCGATATTAGAGAATTCTATTCAAATTTGGTACTGAAAACACGCTAGTTCGGCAATCTCCCGTTCCACCAGCTGTTGGCAATTAGCGCTGTTATTTGTAATAAGCTTGCTTCTAGGTTAGTCGTTCATCTGGTTTTAATCAACCTTTTGTTGTAAATTATTCCACCCACAACATATATTACCTATTCTGTAATAACATGAAACAATATCTCATACAATAAAGATCCCTTATTAATTTTATACGTTATTTCACAGTAACCGTTGTCTCAAAAATAATAATATTGTCGAATCGATTATACAAAGATATATCGATTATCAATTAATCAAGTTCCTTTGACTTATACAAATTAAATATAACAATAAATATTTCTTATCCCAGGGTTCGTAAGATTCTTTGAACCATTAGTAAGGCCATGTAAAATGCAAAATTAAGGTTACTCAAGTATTACAAAAAGGTTATTAACTCTAAATATATTGAATTTAAAAATAAGTTGTTTTTTTACCGGGTTGGCAGAACTCAAACTGGCACTGGACGTCTGTAAACAGTGAAGATGGTCGGCTTAAAATACGTTCATCCAGGAAAAAGTGTTCTGGCCCTTAATAAAATTGATGGTGTAGTATGCAGGGAAGCTCTCAAGAATTCTTCTGACTGCCGTTCTTCTCGTACGATCTTGATAGTTGTCAGTCACGGTGGAATGAAAATAGTATTCCAGCTTCTTCTTGAAAATGAAGGTTAACTCTGCAACACGAGGTCTTCGTATGTCTTCTCAATAATTCCGTTAGTTTCGGCCTTTACTTCCCTCAATTAGCCTTCTGATTACAGGGGAAATCGGTTTAATACCGAATCCAGCGGAATTATCCTGGTGAATGAAGTGAGGAATGCTAAACTCTTTTCGAGGTATTCAGTTATAATTCGGAAGTCTAATTGGTTTTATTACTCATCAGTAGTATTATAGAATTAGGTTTCAAATAGTATTTATTAATTTAGATTCATATTTTTTCCAAATTTTATCATTCTTTCTTTTAAATGTGTCTGACTATCTCAACTCAATAGCTTGTAACAATCGGAACGAATGATTCAATATAAACAACTCATGTACATTTCAGTTGCCTTAACAACCACTTTTTATGTCATTGGATGAAATTAGATATCCTAGAGCCAGAATTATAGAATATTACTACTCTTTTTCAATAAAATACTCCATGCTTGGAATAATACTAAATTACCTAAAATTCTCACCTAACCTTCCTTCTTAAACAGTATATGTTTTACTATAGTTTCATTATTCAATTTTTAGACAATACTTAAAACTTAGTATAATGCCTAACACAGGTAACTATACTTGATTGTCTAATGACAAATTTAACATAAATATAAACATTATCATTGATGAAGTATTCCTATTAAACAACATTAATTCACTCTTACCATACTCAAAACATAACATAAATATTCTGTGAACATTAACATGCTACAGTATAAAAACAAGCACAATTTATTATATTAACTATTAATTGGTATAGTATTTTATATTCAACATTAATTATTGCCTCTTTTGACTTGAGGTACTTCTCAGATGCATTAATTACTGAGCAACCTTAATTCAGGGTATGGTCCTTGACCATAGTTAATTCAATTTTTTATGTAACGTTGGGGACCTCAACTCTGTTACGTTACAATATATAATATTAATTATATTGAAGAATTCTTAACTAATGGAACCAATTAATGAAAATGAACGAAATATCTTGTACCGGTAGTCCTGCGGAATTCAATGGTCTGCTCAAGTAAAACCATTTTTCCATTTCTTCCTCATCTGGTGGAATGCGAACAAATCCGGAAATGGTCACTTTTACTTTGGCCTTGTTAAATGCGCACTTCATATCCCTTGCTTGTTATGGATAATCTTCCATTGTTTCTAATCCTCCCAGCGACGTAATGGCACGATACGCTATGCATGGGTCTCCTCCATGGCAACCATGATCAATTTTATCACAATCCACAAGCTCTGTTAACACAACACCACACAACTTCATAATAATACAAAAACATTTACGACAACAACAATACTAATAATATGATGATGACACTCATGATAGTTATTATTATTATTATTATTATTATTATTATTATTATTATTATTATTATTATTATTATTATTATTATTATTATTATTTGACACAACCTTAGTCTTAGTTCATTTCATACTAAGACCTTTGAAGACTTCTGTACAGTTCTTCAGACATATCATGCAATTCTGTTTTGTTGTTTGTTAGTAAAAAATAGACACTTCACACCAAATTGTGTGTCTATAATCAATAACTAGAGCATTTAACTGCCCAGTGTTCAACACTGTTGAAAGTCTCTCAAAATTTACAAATGATGCAGAGCACAGTATTTGAAATTCATTAGCTTGTTGTACAAGGAATTTCATTTTAAAAACTAATCATTTGTACTAAATCCCAATTTCTGAAGGGCTGCTTGCTGTTAATATTGTTAAAAACCAATGAGCAATTAAGCCACAGTCAGGCTGTACCTGACTGTAATTAAGCCTCACGGACACGTCAGCTGTACCCACAACATAAAACAGAAAGTTTTCCACTTTGAGACTTACTGGGCATGGAGATCTCTGCTCTCATACCACTGATGACAGACTGTCAAGGGTACAGTTGAAACTCTGGAACCTCCTGAGGAGACTGTAGATCAGACCCAAAATTTTTTTAATGTGGGAGAATGCATTTATGTACAAGTGGGACTCCCATCTCAAGTGGACTACCCACTAAAACCCCTTGGTCCAATGATTGAGCACTAGCCTGGGACCGTTTATCATATCACCTAAGATTAGGCCATTTTCCTGTCCCCCATAGACTCACAACTTCAATGATCTGCTTGTTCTCATGGCCCATCTATCACAGTTGAAGAAAGTGTTCTCTATGTTATCCTTTATACCCGGGCAGTACAGGCAGACTGCACACAAGGCTTAAGCTACCTCCTATCATATGGAGGTAGACTCAGAAGTATCCATGGTAACTCAGAAGCTGCATCATGTAGAAACAGATCTCCCAATGCTTTCTCTCAGTCTGTGGTCCACTGCTTCTTGCCACAGATCTGCATCCCAATCTCTTTGCCGCCTCTAAAGTGTGCAGAGCCTCTCATAGTGTTTTGCCATCTCCTTGCTGACCTCAGCTTTCCATTCCTGGCAAGAATATCAGTAAGGATAACCCCAGTGATCACCATAGCAGCTGGTTCAGAGACGATGTGGTAAGCAGAGGCTACCCTCAGTGATCCCCTCCCTGTACTTTCCCAGACTTTTTCAACATATCTTTTTATTCAGTGCATCTGCCCAGACTTCTGCACCATACATGAAGACTGCGTGGATCGCTGATAGATTACAGCATAATAATATCCTGCTCTTCAACAAACAATATTGACACAGTTTATGTTCCTTTTCACTGTTGTTAACCTTCCGACAACTATTTATGTGAGGAGCTTATAGATTATAATGAAGGACAAAGGTTCAGGCGAGGGTTCAGGTAAGGAGTATTAAACTTATAATTGCAAATTGTAAGGTGGTAATCCAGGCAATTCCAGCGAATTCAAAAATTCTGTGGGATAGTTGACTACCTCATCCTGGTTGATAACTGTGTCAACCGATTTGAAGGAAAACAACTGTACCGGAATGAAATTTTGAATGGACGCGTTGAGATCATCGACATCTTTGTTTTTCGCTGCCAATATGGCTTGTTCGCTCAGCCAATTATGGTTTTTGAAGTTCTGCGCTACGTTCGGAAAAACACGCCCAATGAGCTCCTCTTTCGATTCGGTCAACTGACAGAAATCAGTGGGCAATGTGATGAATCCGGTCGAGATGTCAACTGCGATTTTCCCATTACCAATGTCCAACAATTGCTTCGAAAACACATCTGCATTTCGATCTTGTTGCAAAAACACTCGCATGTTAGTCGTCAATCGGAGTGTCTTCACATGCCGCCACAAATTTGATGATTTTAAGCACGCGTTTAGTTCGTCAGCTACAGTTGATCGTGGAATAACTGGAAGAGTCTGACGAAAATCACCGGACAACAGAATAATGGCTCCACCAAAAATGTTTTTATTGTCACGAAGATCTTTCAACGTTCTGTCCAGCGCCTCCAGTGACCTCTTGTGGGCCATCGTGCATTCGTCCCAAACGATCAATTTGCATATCTGTAGAATCTTCGCCATTGCGCTGTTTTTGGCGATGTTGCAAGCTGGTGTCTCGTTGTTTGCATGTTCAGTGGCAATTTCAAGGCAGAATGTGAAGTTCGTCCGCCTTCTAACAAAGTCGCTGCTATTCCAGATGAAGCTAATGCTAGGGCAACTTCATTCTGCGATCGAATCCTCGCCAAAAGCAATGAAATTAGGAACGTTTTTCCAGTCCCTCCGGGAGCATCCAGGAAGTAAATTCCACCAGTTCCATTGTTCACAGCTTCTATCAAAGAGTCGTACGCAGTCTTTTGTTGTTGATTCAATTGCGAAACATTTGTACGAACTGCTTCGGCTAATGCTTCGGTGTCGTATTGTTGTTCTCTTTGTAACTCGTGGTTAAATGCATCGTGCATTGGACGATTGGGTGATATCATGCCCAAATAGGACAACACTTTATTCGCCATCAATAAACACATGTCTTCTATCATGATCAATGTCTCATTGTGAATTTCTGCAGTCATTTGCAATGTCGGATTTAAAGTTTGGCGACGCACACGATGCAAAACATCTTCAGACATGTCGTCCTTATATTTGACCCACAAATCGTTCGGATTCGAAGGGAAACATGTGGATATGATAATCGAAAACAATGTGGGAATTTGATGCGGTGATGAAGATATGACGGAATCTTTGAGCGTATTGTCCCAATGCGAATCGTTCTCGAGCAAGTGTAAGAGTTGACACGCCTCACGGTAAGTCGCACACAGATGCCCATTAACGGTTCTCAGTTGTTGAAACGACGTCGGACCACGAACATTCACCAACAACAATCGAAGATAGTAACATTCGTCGTTATTTGGATGCACAGTGTAGATGCGACCCAGAGCGTCTGAGGCAAATACATTTGGATGTCCTTCAACTGGTGTTCCTTGTTTCCGACGCTGAAACGATTTCGATGATGCGTTCCATGTGTAGTAGCGTGGCATTTCAGCATACAGCAAAGTGCGAGCAAAAGCATCTGCTTGACAAACCGAGAAGAAGCTTGTCAATGTTGTCGACGGTGGCCGTGCCGCTCTGTCCGCTATGTTCTCTGGATTGAAATACACTCGTTGTCCGTTTTCCAGATGTACTGCCAAATGTACAACTGTAGGGTGTCTTTCGTGGATCGCAAAGGAAAAGATGCGCCAAATCGCCTCGTTGCTGCTGACATAGCGACCCACCTGATACTGAGATACTTCGTCGTTTGCATTTGTCACAGCGAAAAGAGCCATATCGCTGCCTTTGTTCACATATTTGCATATGTACTTGATCGACTTGACGGAGTTACAGTATTCCACATTGATGTGAGCCTCAAAAGCCTTGGACAATATCGGCGAATATGGCACAATCCAACGATTGTCCACATTAACATCTTGTCCTTTGACCTTCAGAACTGCAGATCGCCCATTGTCCGCAACTGATCGCCGACGATACAATGGGTATCCGTCATTGCCTGTGATGGTGTCAGCAATCAGGTCTCTCGGGTATCGCTTGGAACACTTACCATCGATCATACAGGGCGAGTCGTTGTTGAAAACTCAGCAAGGTCCATGGATCATATTCTTAGTCACCACTGCATGCAATTTCGGATCAACAGCTTCATCCGGGATTTCGGCTGAGATGATTGAATCGATTTCATCCGGCCTGATTTTGTCAACTAACCAAACCAAAATGTGCGCATGAGGCAGACCACGCTTTTGCCATTCAACGGAGTACATCCAACAACGAACTTGGCCATACACACGGTGCTTTATGATGAAATCCATCAGAGATTTTAATTTTTGTTTAAAAACTCTGGCAGTGATGTCATGTCTGTCAACTGGTGTTTGGCTGGGTAGCAGTTCCTTCTTGATTTCGATCCATTGAGGGTTTCAGGTGAATGTTATGAATAGGTCTGGGCGGCCATATTGTCTAACATACGACATCGCATCTTGCGCGTACTCGTGCATGTGACGCGGGCCGGAAAATTGTCATTCTTCCCACGTTGTTTGCATCGCCGTCGGCATTAATCGCATCGCGGAGATGAATGTATTCTTCAGATCGGAGCTGCTTTTGGTTCAAATGAATATATGTCAATCGCTCAGTCTCAATTTGACATACATGTCAACCGCGAACTGATGGAAAAGACGGCAACACTTCAAAATGTGATTTATTTCACCTTCACGGATCATAAGTCTGTATGAATAAAAATTCATAGCACTTACTTTTTTATTGGTTTCAGCGCCTGTTAGTTGATTAACCATTTTAATGTTGAAATGGTATCCGTCCTCGCCCTGCCAAAAGATCAATGGATATTGTAGCGCATCGTAAGTCCTGTGCGTTTCGGACACGCGTTTCAATTCATTGTTCCGACGATGAAGCACGATATCTCTAGATTGCAAATTTTCTCCGACAATAACAACAGCCACTTCGTCGATTG
Organism: Magicicada septendecula; assembly: GCA_034769895.1. Lineage (NCBI taxonomy): Eukaryota > Metazoa > Arthropoda > Insecta > Hemiptera > Cicadidae > Magicicada > Magicicada septendecula. The sequence goes on from CM068373.1 coordinate 354,481,994, forward strand.
TCGGCGAATTGAACCTTCTTGCGTGCTCACCCGCAGGCGTTTTGTCAGCCCTGATGACGATATTATGGCTGTCGGATGGCATCCGATCCAACGCAATTTTGAACAATTTGATCAATTCGTTGTTCTGATGAAGAAACGTTTGCAATTCTCTGACAATGGCTCGCTTCGTTATCGGATTGTGAGCACAACGCTGATTAACTTCCGCATCCGAATTGCCCATGAAATAAATTTGTAAGAATTGATGGTCCGCATCCGGTGGCGGTAACAGCGCTCCTACTAAATGATATATTTGCCCTTGAATTTTGAAAGCGGGCATGAAATTGTCCCGTACAATATGCGTTCCGCCAAACGACGTCATTTGGAAACAACTGTTGTATTTTTGGATGTTGGCCAGGAAATGGGTAGAATCACTTCCCGTTCCAGAAACTAATGAGCGTAATGGCTCTGGTGGCGGGACCAATTGTGGCAATTTCACTTTTCCACCCACACAACACAACCCAGGAGATTCACCGCTGAATTTCAACGCCTTACAATGCGGACAAACGACTGACATTTCTCCAATCGTTACTGATCTGTCCGCACCGTAATCGATTTCCGGATCGTAATGGAATGCCGCTCGTTCCAGGTTCACAGGAGCACCGCGTCGGCGCAGTCGGTCATGTTCATTGTGTCGTGCTCGCTGGCGTTGTGTTTGATGTGCACGAACTCGTTGCATTCTGAATCTATTCGCTTGTCGTTCATTTTCAGTCGCTCTCGAGCGTAATTCGGACATGCCAATACGACTATTTTCATTATCCGTCGCTCGCTGGTCATCAGTGCGGTTTGCACGTGAAGTAGCTCGCCGCGCATTTTACTGACTTCGACGACCTATGTCACCTCGTCCTCTCCTTGGCATTGTAATGAACACTGTAAAACGACAGGGAATTGTTTTAAAAGTCACTCTATCGAACTTACCTTGAGAACTTTACAATATTGAAATCCTCAAACTAATTCCTCGAGTCTCGCTAAAACACATTTGAATGAATTTGTGGTTATGTCTAAGCCTGCAAAGTCAATTTACCTTAATAGAATGGCTGATCAAAATGAATGTTCGCAAAATGTAATTAAATTCGCTTTAACCAAATCTATTCTCAAAATCCACTACCTTTTTTACGAAAAAACGATTTGAAATGTAATAGATTTCACACAACCGCACGGAATGAATAACAGTTATGCATAGATTATCCATGGCGCAGCTGTAAAACAATAGGTCCGCCACGAACGCCATCTATTGAAAGTAATCCGAAATGGCAATTACCAATTTCGAATTTTTCTATTTTTCGGCTGTTCCTTTGGGTTTTTCCTAATGTTTTTTTTCCTAAACCACCCCAGTATTGAGGCGAACAAAACAAAACAAAATTATTCAAATCGGTCGAGCCATTTTCGAGTTTTTGCGAGACTAAAGCACGGCAATTGATTTATATATATATATATATATATATATATATATATATATATATTTAAAATTATATTGTTTACTCTTAGACTGACATTTGTTTCATATTCAAAATTTAAATTATTCTTTTCTACTAAATGCAAATATCAAATCATTTCAATTATTTTACTTTGATAACAAAAATATACTATCTCAAAATTAAACTCTCTTTTTTTCTTCTATATTTATATTTATCTATATGCGATCGCTCATTCTTACGACTAATACATTTACATAAGACTCTATTACATTCTTTCTAATTATAAACTTTTTTGTTTTAATTCATTGTCTCTTTGTATAGTCTTTATGAGCACTTTAAAAAAAATATCATTTATAAATGCATTATGCATGTCACCTCAAGTTTTGATGACCTTACGACTTATTGACGGGGTCCAGCGTTGTCCAGAGTTGGGTTTCCGTTCCTCCTGGCTTGGCGTGGTCCTGGATATGTCCAGAGTCCAGCGTCGTTCTCCAGCAGTGTGTGGTCCATCCCAGAGTATTACTAGCTGCTGCGAGGTGGATCTCGTTCGGCTGTTAGGCGTCTAAAAAGCATCTCCTAACGTCCAGCATCTCGCGTCGCTCTTTGTAGCTTTTCGGTAGATCCTCTTGCTGACTTAAACGGTCCCGGTACTCTACGTTTCCCGAAATAGTGTAAACATAATTACAGAACGTCTTTATTCGTTCGTAGATGAGACTTATAATAAAATAAAACTGTTCTGCCGACGGACAGCATGTCCGACTGCAACTGTGTTTTGAAAAGAAGAGAAGGGCTTCCAGTCGAACCCTTAATTTATACCCTCTCGAGATTCCGCACCTGTTGGTTCTGAAATTATCCTGTCGAGACCTGCAGATCACATGATAGCCCCCCTCCTGAACCTTTTCATATATTTGCAAGTTGTTGCAAATGGCAATATTTTGTACGGTATTGAGATAGCACAACTCATAGCTAATTTGATTAAGCACTCATTGTATTAATTTGAGCGTCTTAGTGTAATTTGCATATTTTGGCACATTTATTTCGCACTGACTTCGCATAGTGTGTTCTATTAACGTCATTTTCTTACTGTGGATACCTATAAAATTTACACACACTTTGGTGCCTTTCGTTTGTTTATACACTAATTAGTTTTCACACAGTGAATTAAAATAATTATTTTAGTAATTAATTGGGGAGGGTAGCTGAGATTCCTGTCTGTACATGCATCACTAACACACATACAATCGAGCAGTTGTTCTTTGCCTGTTGGAACAGGTTAATTTCTCCCCTAGTGTAACAATGAAACAATTTTACTATCCCAGACCTGTCCATTTACCCCAAACTTATAATAATTTTACAAATTTTATATTTATTTAAATCAGTGCTCAATACAGCATATGGCTGTATCATTGCATTATTCCTCTGCTTGAAAAAAAATTTAATAAATATTTATTTATTAAATTTTTGTCTGTTTGTTCTAGACAAATAAAAATAATATTATACTAGCTTAACCTTAGTTTACATTAGTTAAATGACACATAATAATGAGTAGGTCAGTATAACGCTCGCCTGTGGTGGTATGCAATATATTCACCCCCACCCCATTATAACAGCTGAGCGGTGCATTGACCTTGGACAGGCGCCATGGCCTTGTTCTTCTCTCTTTCTCTTCTCACTATTCATTCGTAGGATTCCTTGAATGACGTCGCATGATATTTGCCGATGTCCTTTTCTTTGCTCTCGCCGTATACGATGAACGTGTGTCTTCCCACCCGTTGTTTCAACGTATAAGGTCCGTTGTACAACCGAAAGAATTTCTTCGCCGTGTTGTTAATGCGTTTTCCGACGGGATTAGCTTTCAACAGAATTTGTTCTCCTACGTCGAATCGTTGTAATTTATGTGTTCTATTGAACTTTTTTCTCCTCTTGTTCCCTTGTTCAATGATGCGTTGTTTAGCGTACTCCACATTTACACTTAATGGAATAGGTACACTTTGATTCTCTGGCTTGCTTACATACTTGGTCCAGAATCTAATAGGTTTTTTTGTCTTCATCTAGCTCGCTTGGCGTATAACTTGTTGCTTCGCTATAATTTCCATTTATTGCTTTCTCAAAGAAAGGTAAATATTCTGCCCATTTGTTGTGTTGGTCGTGACTGTAGATTCGTAGATATTTACCTAACTCTTTATTTACTCTTTCCGCGAGATTTCCCTGTGGGTGTCGTACTGATGTGAGTACAGGTTGGATTCCATTTTCATTAAGAGTCTTCTGCCATACATCGCTTTGGAACTGCACTCCTTGGTCGCTAAGTACCTTCTTCATTTTACCATATGCAAGAGTATTTTCAAAACAACTTTAGTTGTGGGTCGCATAATTGGATACAGATGGGCGGCTTTAGAAAATACATCAATACAAACAAGTATGTGTTTCACTCCACGACTTGATCTTGGAAGTGGTCCCAAAAAATCCACTGCAATTAGCTTTCCTTTCTGGTCCTTCTGGATACTCTGCATTTCCACATAGGTATGTGTAGATTCGGTCCTTTTGCTGTTTGACACTCACAACATTTCTTACTTTCGGTTTTAATCTTCCTGAACATATTATTGATGGTGAAATCTTCACGTAGGCTTAAGTAACATTTAAGTGCAGCAGCATGTGTTAAACTTTCGTGCGTTGGTCGAATCAATTTATGCAACTTATCATTTGTTAATACTACCTTCCAATCTTGCCTCATTAGTTTATATAAGATTCCATTTTGTACCTTGTAATGGTCTGGTAGTTGATCTTGTAGCTTAAATCCTCTCGTAGCATCAGCTAAGTCTTGTTGTTGAGCTAGATTCTTCAGCATGTGTTTAACATCATTATCAGCAGTAAATCTAATAGGTAACAGTTGTAACTCATTATGGTTATTTTCGTAGACCTCTTCACACTCTTCTGTGACGTATCTACTCAAAGTATCGGCTATAAAATTATCTTTCCCTTTACAATATTTTATAGTAAAGGAATACTCACCGATTGCTAGGATCCATCGTAATAATCGAGCGTTGGTTACTTTACATTTTAATAGAAATGATAAGGCTTGATGGCCCGTATGTATTTCAAAATGCGTTCCGTAAATATAATATCGAAACTGTTTCAGGGCATATACTATAGCAAGTATCTCCTTCTCAGATGTAGAGTACTGCTTCTCTGCCCCTTTGAATACTCTACTGACATTTATGCAATGACACGGTGTTCTCCTGTAGCATCTTGTTGATACAGTACACTTCCACACGCGTAGTCGCTAGCGTCTGCGTAGATAACGAATCTTCCATCTCGCTGTGGATGATGAAGCATTATGTTTTCAATGAATAACTTCTTGACTTGGTCGAAGGCATCTTGATGTTTCTTCTCCCACTTCCATTTGTGATTTTTCTTTGTTAACTCCAGCAACGGTTGTGTTCTTTCTGCATATTGTTGTGAGAATCGTCTATAGTATCCTGTGAGTCCCAAAAATGCTCGTAACCCTTTAATGTTCTTAGGTGTAGGGAAATCGGTAATACTGGATATCTTTATGGGATCGGGTTGAATACCTGAGGATGAAATAATATGACCTAGGAATTGGATTGAGGATTTTATGAATTCGCACTTGTCTAGGTTAAGGGATATATGGGCTTCCCTAACCTTGTGGAATATAGTGTTTAGATGTTCAATGTGTTGTCAAGTGTTTTTGATACTACCAAGATATCATCCACGAACACTATGGTGTAAGGCTCCACTTCTGGTCCTAATGCTTTCTCCAGACATTTTACAATCGCAGCCAAACTCGTGCTCAAACCAAAGGGAACTACCTTGTGTTGGTAGCATTTATTTTTGTATAGGAAGGCAGTGTATTTTCTATCTTCTCTTCTAATTGGAATTTGCCAAAAACTCGACAGTAAATCCAGCTTAGTCAAATAACGTGCTCCTTCACACTTTGCAAATAACTCGTCCGCAGGTGGTGCACAATCGAATTCACGTAGAACGACGCTATTCAAACTCCTCATGTCCAGGCATAAACGTACTTCTCCACTCTTCTTCTTTACTACAACTAGAGGACTAAGAAAGTTGCTGTTCGACCGCTCAATAATGTTATTTTCTATCATCCGTCGTATTTCCAGTTCAACTTCTCCCTCGTACTTCATGGGTATTGGGTACGTTCGTCTGACAAATTTTGTAGGGTCTGATACCATAATAGCGTGTTCATAGACTGTGGTCTGCGTCAGTACATCGCTGAATACTTCGTTATACTCTTCTATTAATTTAAATAACTTCACTTCTTCCTGAGATGACATTTCTTCTTCGGCTGTATTAGCATGCTGAGTAGGTGCATATCGTATACGTGGCTTGGATACGACAATAGGTTTTCCACTTACCTCACAATTTTCTTCATTTTCATTCATAATTAATTCATATAGAACATCCTTATAATTACATAAAATCTTATTGTTATTAATATCAATCCTTGCACTTACAGTATATAATAAATCTATCTATATATTAATACGTGAAGAGAAAACTTTGTACCCCTTTTTAAGCATATTGCACGCACGGAGGAGTGAGATTTGGCATAGTTAAAGTTTATATGGAGAAGGAGTGCAGAAAGCTAAAATTTATATATAATATGTGTTACAAATACATTAAATTAAATAAAATAAAACATTCATTTGCACTTGAAAATTCATTTAAACTTTTTCAAACAATGGTAATTGTTAAAAATAAAATAATTTTGTTGCAAGGCAATAAAATTATAATTTTTTCATTTTAGTGTACGTTCATACTGCCAATGTCAAACACATAATAGTCTGTCGTTTGTTTACGTTCATACTGCCAATGTCAAACACATAATAGTCTGTGGCCAAACAGTCGCACAGAGTAGAGATTATCGCCAAAGAATTTTAAAATGTTGCCAACAAATAATTACTGACAGATTGACTGAATGAGCTGTGAATTTTGTGTGATTTCAAATGTTCCTTTTTCAATAGTCTGTGGAGTGTATGTGAAGGCAAAAAAGCGTTTATTTTATATTTTGTATATTAGATATCTATGTTTTATATATTAATGTGCAGTTGAAAGTGAAATACAGCTTGCTTAATATACACCTGTTGCAAAAGGAAAATTTTGTAGCAGCAATTTGAATTGACTTACTATCGCCTAATTATTATTGGTGGTTTCAAAAAAGTGAGTACATTTTATTATTTTTAAATTAAACCCTGTCTAATCTTAGTTTCAGTAATTTCATTACATGTTTTTTTTTTACATTCAGATATTCGCACCTACTTCCATTATGCCTCGACATAGAAAATTGACGGGTCGGAGTGAGAGACAAAGAAGAAGGAATATATATTCGCGTGAAAGTCAAAATGATAATAGACCAAATGCAAATTTAAATAGTGTAAATAGTATACAAAATGATGAAATTATTTTGAGGGATACATTTAAATGAGCACTGCATGTCATTCCAAGAAATTTTAATACTTTTGATTGTGGATTAATGCATTTATAATCCAGGTTTTGCAATGCAAAACATTTCGAATCTGAGGTCACTTTAGGTGAAAGGACTGCATTCACTTCATGTTGTCATAAGGGTAAAGCAATATAACCGGCCTTAAGTCAAAATGAATACTTTAAATCATTGGATTTCGTTGTCCATGACGTGTCCGTTACTTAACTAAATATCACTATAATATTGACGACTCGGAACACTAAGTTTTTATAAGTAAAAACGTAAAGTTTTACCTTACAGCCTAAACCGGCTTTCACCTAAAGAAGGCTTCATCCTATAGAAGGATGAAGCCTTCTATAGGTGGAAGCCGGTTTAGGCTGTAAGGTAAAACTTTACGTTTTTACTTATAAAAAAACTTAGTGTTCCGAGTCGTCAATATTATAGTGATATTTATTTAAATCATTGTATGATGGACTTACTTCAAATGAACCTTCAATAAAAAGAAAGTCAAAAAATTATTTTGAAAACATTCGTAAATACAATTCATCATTTGCTATGGTTAGCTCAGAAGCTAAAATTTCGGATACAGTTACGCGTGGAGTGTATCATTTTAAAATACATGTTTTTTATCACAGATCAGGTCCAGTGACTGCTGGATATGGTCGCTCACCATGTTATGCGCAATTATATTTTTATAATGTTAACACTGCTGTCAATTATAGATTACGTGAACACTATAATCAAACATGCAATAACAATATAATGCGCGAAATCTCTCTTGAATTGGAACGCATTAATCCTTTCGTTCGGTCATTCATTGCAATGAAAGATCATTGTCAGAGAGTTGAAAATCAAAATAAAGAAATTTGTATGCTTATTAAAGTAAATCGTGATTTAGATCTACGCTGTTATAATGATGCAGTTCAAACTGATGTAGCAGTAATATTTAGTACAGTTGATGGTGAGCCACCCTTTGAACGAAATATGGTTTCGTTTTCAAAAGTTAATGGTACCATTAAAAATATCTCTGTTTTGGATTCATCATTGGACCCTTTAGAGTATCCATTACTTTTTCCAAATGGTGATACTGGGTGGCATATCAATATTTCTTATAATGTACCAACTACATCTAATTCAAGAGCGCCCAGAAATAAATTAACCATGCTTCAGTATGCACCCTATCGACTTGCAATTAGAGAAGATTTTAGCATGTTGCACCATTCACAAAAATTATTTCTGCAGTGGATAGTTGATATGCATGTGAGAATAGAGGGTACAAGGTTACATTTCATTCGACAAAATCAAACAAGTCTTAGGTCTGAAGTTTACAACAATAACAGATTATTTAGAATTGAACACCAATGCCAATAATGTTGGCCGTAGAGTAATTTTACCATCTTCATTCAATGGATCTCCAAAAAATATGTATCAGAATTATTTAGATGCAATGTCAATTGTACAACATTTCGGAAAGCCTTCTTTGTTTATTACAATGACTTGCAATCCAAGTTGGCCTGAAATAGTTAGCAATATTGGTGTAGATGAGTCAGCTAATTTTCGACCTGATATTGTTGTGTGTGTATCAAGTTCCAAACTGAAAGCAATAATTGAGCGCCTTACACTAAAAAAAATCTTCGGTAAAGTTGAAGCACTCATTTATACAATTGAGTTTCAAAAGAGAGGATTGCCTCATGCTCACATTTTACTCTGTTTAAATGAGCAAGATAAAATTGTTAACGCTACCGATATTGATAAAGTTGTATCTGCGGAGATTCCTAACATTCAAACACATCCTACATTACATGAATATATTGTAAAAACACATGATGCATGGTCCATGTGGTGTACTTAATCCAAATTCTGTATGTATGAGAGATGGAAAATGCACAAAAGATTATCCAAAACGATTTAATGAATTTACATGTGAATCATTAAATGGATATCCATTATACAGAAGGCGTGATAATGGTATTAATGCTGAAGTTCGCGGTAGTTGCCTCGACAATCGTTATGTTGTACCATACAATCCGTATTTACTTGCCGAATTTAATTGCCATATAAATGTTGAAGTATGCACTACTGTTAAAAGTGTTAAATACATTTATAAATACGTGTATAAAGGCTATGACAGTGCATCTGTTGAATTAGGTTCAGAGAGAAATGAACCAGGTCAAGAAATACAAATTGATGAAGTTAAAAATTTTTTAAATGGCCGTTATGTCGGATCAACAGAAGCTGTATGGCGCATCTATGAATTACCAATGCATTTTCAATCACATGTCATCGTTAGAATTGACATTCATTTACCGCGTAGACAGAATGTTCACTTTCGAGAAGGGCAAGAACGTCAAGCAATTGAAAATGCAAGACAATCAAAATTATTAGCATTTTTTGAATTGAATCGATCAGATCCATCAGCGCATGAATATAAGTATATTGAAATTCCTTTGCATTATGTGTGGGAAGATTCCCGAAAAAAATGGAAGAAGAGAAAGCGTGGAGGTGATAAAATCATTACACGCATATATGTAGTATCACCAAAAGACATCGAACTTTTCCATTTACGATTGTTTTTATTACATGTCTGTGGTCCAAAATCATTTGAGGATGTTAGAACATACAATGGAATTATACACACTTCTTTTGTTGAAGCGTGCCATGCTCGCGGCATTGCTTCAAATGATAATGAATGACGCGAATGTTTAAATGAAGCAAAAGAATTACATTCACCAAAACAAATGCGAAATTTATTTGGTTACATTTGTGCATTAAATGTGCCAGCCAATGCATTGGCGTTATGGAATGAATTTAAAGTATATCTTAGTGAAGATTTTTTGAGAGATTACAATGAAGAAGTATCCTTTAACACAGCTCTATTAGAAATTGAAGATATTTTGAATGTTCATAATTTGTCATGTCAAGAACTTGGTTTACCAGTTCCCACGTATTCGCAGAGAACAGACGAAGCAAATGCTATTGATCCAATAGAACAAGAGTTTCTGTTTTGTGAGCATTATGAAACTGCAAATATTGAACAGCGTAATCTAATTGATCGTGTGTGATTCGTGAAGTTTTGCACCATGATACTGGATCTAATGTTTTTTGTTTAACCGCTCATTCAGGTTGTGGAAAAACATTCACACAAACAGCAATCATTCACAAATTAAATTCGCTTAATCTTAGTTGCATTGCAACAGCGTTCAGTGGCATAGCTTCAACACTATTACTTGGAGGTAGAACTTTACACAATGTGTTTAAATTGCCTATACCCATTTTGGAAAATTCTGTAGCGAATATTACCGCAAATAGTAGCTATGGACGTTACATAAATTCATCATCATTGATAATTATTGATGAAATTTCTATGTGCCCACTGCAAGTGTTGAAAATCATAGATAGATTATTGCAGGATCTATGCGATGAAAATGATAAACATAAACCATTTGGAGTGAAAACGATACTTCTGTGCGGTGATTTTCGGCAAATCTTACCAGTTGTCCCACATGGATCACGTGCAACTTAAATTGAAAATTGTGTCACGAGTTGGCATAAATTTGTTTATTTTCATAAAGTAACGTTTACTTAAAATATGAGAGCCTTACCAAGTGAAATAGAATTTGTCGAATTCTTGACAATTTGTCATTCTTGGTAATGATGAAGCCCCACAATTCCCTCAGTTTGGTGAAAATATTATTGAAATACCTCAGCAATTAATAGGAGATGAAAATAATATTATTAATGAGGTGTATGAAAATATTTCCGAAAACATACTCTCAGATAACATATTGAAGTCAGTTATTTTAGCACCTAAAAATGATGATTGTACTTTTATTAATACTGATATACTTAATCGAATACCAGGTGAACAGAAAACATATCATAGCTACGATAAAATAATTTGTGATGATGACAATGAAATCAATAACTATCCAGTAGAGTTTTTGAATTCTTTGACTATTAGTGGTTTGCCACCACATAAGTTAGTATTGAAAGTTAATTGCATCGTTTTACTGATCAGAAACTTAAATACAAAGGAAGCATTAGTCAATGGAACAAGAATGCGCATCAAGTGTATGCATCGTAATGCTGTTGATTGCGAAGTTTTAACTGGAACCGCACGCAATAAGAGAATTTTGATTCCACGTATAAATTTAACATATTCCGGTACTGTTTTACCATTTAACTTTCAAAGAACTCAATTTCCAATTATACCTGCATTTGCGATGACAATAAATAAGTCTCAAGGACAAACATTCGAAAAAATTCGAATTTTATTGAGGCAGCCAGTTTTTACACATGGTCAATTGTACGTCGCAGCAAGTAGAGTTCGATCATTCGATGGTTTGAGATTTTATATTTCCGAATAAAATGGCCAAGGGCATTTAGCAAATGATGAAAGAGTTTTTACAAAAAACATCGTTTACTCACAAGTTCTGAATCATTAAATTCACTTACAAACTATTTTAAGTTCAATGGACAACATTTATTTTTTTAACCGCCCGGTTTTTTTGATTTAATGAAAAATATATGAAAAAATACGAGGCATGTATTTTTTATTTCATTTTTTATTTTGTATTAATTTTTTATTTAAATTTTATATAATTCGAAAAAGATAGGCAAAATAACTGTGTAGCCTTGGCGAAACCTGGTCAGTATGGCAATAGAAAAACCCCAAGGAAATGTCAAAAAACGCGTTATTGCTTTTTAAATATGGCTTAGCCAAGCTAAACCTCATTTTTCCTATCTTTCATATTTTTCAAATAACTCGAAAATTAATGCAGAGAAAAAAAATTAAAAAATTATATAAGCTTTGTAGCAGATAATCTTCAAACTGTTCTCGAATTTTGTACCTTACCAAAAATGAAATGTAATCCACTGGAATTGAAAACAATGTATCTTATACTTCTATGAATGTCAAGTCTCATTTTTATTAGCGTTTATTTGATTCAATAATAACATGAAAAAATTAAAACTGAGAATGAATTATATCAAAAAATAAATACGAATACAAGCTGTAATTGTGTTTTTTTTTCAACTGTTAACTAACAGTATAAATTTTAAATTTCATAGGTATTGCAGGGAATTAAGGCAAACAACACACGCTAATGACGTATTTGTACACGCTCGCAGCTGACGTAATAGAACAAAATTCAAAAAAATTATATGCAATGATTATAGAGGTATACTCTTTGACAAAAGAACCTCAATAACGTTCAAATTTAAAAATTTAATGAATTACGGTCGAATTTCGACCACTGGGCGACCACTAGTTCCAATAATTCCATCATATATAAGTTTATTCATTCTGATCATAGGATATGTTATTTCTAAGTCCTTACAATTTAAAGTTACGTAAGCTTGCTGTCTAACCTTTTCTCTCTTATTCATGGCTGTAATAACATTTATATTATTGACAGGTAAAATAGCTGTTTGTTTAAAATATTTTTCATTTTGTTGTACCCACTTATTGTTTAGTACAGTTAATTGGCTACCTGTATCGATTAACATTTTAATTCTACATCCATTAATTCGTACATTAATTATACGACAATTTATTTCTTGTTGATTTGGTGTCACCTTCCTGTCGGTGTCTAATAACTCATTTCTCACGTCGCACGGATATATATTGTTTATTGTGTAGCCGCACGTCCTGTTTCTACGTCATTGTGTGTGTCGCGGGAACAATGGTTGAACATGCGCCTGTTCCTGTCTCACTTTTATTTCCTCATCTGCGCTCTCTCTCTTGCTCTGCATTGTGGATACGGTGCGGTCATATGGTTTACTAAACTTTTTCTTCCAATTTGTATCACGCACGTTTCTCTCAGCGTGTTGTTCCTTCTGTACGCCGTGTGCATTATTCACAGCTGTGTTTTGCTTTACATTGTGCGATGGCGGCGTATAATTTCGCTTATAATTATCACGGTTTTGCGTATCGTCACGTTCTCGTGGTTTATCACTACGGTCGTAACTAGTGTGATAATTAATGCGTGTTTGTTGATTGTGTGGTGAAGTGTTGTTACTCTTGTTAATATTTTGTGATTGAGTGACAAATATTAAGAATTGTTCAATCGTTTTGACACCCTGCGTATATACAGCTAACTGAATATCTCTATGGAAATGGTAAGACAAATTGGACACTATCACATACTCAGAAAATTTTGGTTTTAAATGTTTTACGCGTTCAATCTGCGCTATAGTGTACTGCTCAATACTCTGGCATCCATGCGGATTATATTTACCATACTCCAATTGGTCACGTACTTGCCTTTGAGTGTGGATATTCCAGTACCTATTTTCGAATGCTTCTCTGAATTGCTGATACGTGGTTACATTGTCTCGAATTATGAAGTACCATTGACTTGTAGAATCTCTTAAATGACGGGTGACAAAACTCACTTTCTCCTTGTCGTCATTCATACTTCCAATTTTTTCACTTTCTCTCTCGATATTCACCAAAAATTCCATGCTATTTTCCCCTTTGTTACCTGCAAAGGTTATCTTACTTCTTTCTTCTATGGGTGCATTGAACATCATTGTCTGCGCCGGTCGTTTCTTTATCTCCATTTTCAGACATTCTACTTCTCCACGTAGATCTTCCTTAAGTGTGTTCATTTCACTTGAGTAGTCCTTGGTGGATTTTGCAGATTCTACTACAGCAGTTTCGAACGTCGTCGTTCGGGCTTCTATTTCCTGCGTTTTTAATTGATGTTTTCCAGGATTTGTTCACTAACTGTTCCTAATCCTCACATCTTGTTCCTGCTTTGAAACTCTAAACTTGTCATTCCAGTGTTCAGCTAATTGTTTATACTTTCTTTTAATTCTTTCGACCATTCTGTTTTCTGATCTTTAAACCTAATCTCTATCTTTATAGCTTGTTCATTTAGCGACTGTTCTACTCTAGTTTCTAATATTTCTATTCTTGTATTAGTTTCTTCGAGTTTTGTAGTCAGTTTCTCTTTAAACTCTTTAAATTCGGCCTTACTTTCTTCGCTTTTCTTTTGTATTTGTTCATTAGTTTTCGCTAATTCAGCTTTAAATTCTTTATTAGCCCTCTTTAATTCTTTGAATTCGGATTTAGATTCTTCCCTATTCTTTTGCATTTGCTTTGTATTAAATTCTTTTAACTCTTCTATTTGCTTTCTATTTTCTTCTTTTTGGTTTGTACTTAATTCGTCCACCCAGGCACGCATCATGGTTTGAAGTGCTTCCTTATTTAAGCCTTCTGGTGCTGCCATAGTGAATTATTATTAAAATATTTATTTATAATTTATTATTGTTGAACCGTATGCGAGCTTTTATTTATTTATTGTTTAATTATTATTATTTATTTATTTTTATCTACCCATGTTACAATTACACCTGTTTATTGGGGTGGGCGCCAGTTGCGTTATTACAATACAATACACACAACAATTTAAAAATAACTAACATACAAAAATAATTAAAATATAATATTAGTTATATCATATAAATTATCAAACACTGGTAATCATAGAGCATACATTTATTAAATGTAGGCGTCTTGAGCCCCAAGTTAACGGGCGACAAAATTATACAACGATACATAACATAACTTTGATATACTGTAATTTATGTGGCCCCACGTTCTTTGGGACGCCAAAATTATGCAACAATACCTTTTGTATACGCAGGTTGTAAATAATTATAACAATACCAGGTGTAACTATAATAAGAGTAGTAAATTTATGAGTAGTTACAATTTCATGTTTATTGTTTTAACAAGCATTATAAATAATAAAACATTGTTAATAATCTTCGATCAGATATCACTCATTATTAAGTTCATTCTTAAGCTATACGGTGTTACACACATTTAAAACACTCTTACCTCTAGATATGTTAATAATCTTAATCTAGACATTTATGCAAATTGATTTAATAAAAAATTAATTTTTAAAGGTAATTAGGTTTATTTTTTAATTGAATTCATTTATTTCAGATCTGACCTCAGCTTGCTCAGTCTATACCAATGTTTCCTTTTTTTTTTTAAATAATTTAAATTATATTGTTTACTCTTAGACTGGCATTTGTTTCATATTCAAAATTTAAATTATTCTTTTCTACTAAATGCAAATATCAAATCATTTCAATTATTTTACTTTGATAACAAAAATATACTATCTCAAAATTAAACTCTCTTTTTTTCTTCTATATTTATATTTATCTATATGCGATCGCTCATTCTTACGACTAATACGTTTACATAAGTCTCTATTACATTCTTTCTAATTATAAACTTTTTTGTTTTAATTCATTGTCTCTTTGTATAGTCTTTATGAGCACTTTAAAAAAAATATCATTTATAAATGCATTATGCATGTCACCTCAAGTTTTGATGACCTTACGACTTATTGACGGGGTCCAGCGTTGTCCAGAGTTGGGTTTCCGTTCCTCCTGGCTTGGCGTGGTCCTGGATATGTCCAGAGTCCAGCGTCGTTCTCCAGCAGTGTGTGGTCCATCCCAGAGTATTACTAGCTGCTGCGAGGTGGATCTTGTTCGGCTGTTAGGCGTCTAAAAAGCATCTCCTAACGTCCAGCATCTCACATCGCTCTTTGTAGCTTTTCGGTAGATCCTCTTGCTGACTTAAACGGTCCCGGTACTCTACGTTTCCCGAAATAGTGTAAACATAATTACAGAACGTCTTTATTCGTTCGTAGATGAGACTTATAATAAAATAAAACTGTTCTGCCGACGGACAGCATGGCCGACTGCAACTGTGTTTTGAAAAGAAGAGAAGGGCTTCCAGTCGAACCCTTAATTTATACCCTCTCGAGATTCCGCACTTGTTGGTTCCGAAATTATCCTGTCGAGACCTGCAGATCACATGATAGCCCCCACTCCCGAACCTTTTCATATATTTGCAATTTTTTGCAAATGGCAATATTTTGTACGGTATTGAGATAGCACAACTCATAGCTAATTTGATTAAGCACTCATTGTATTAATTTGAGCGTCTTAGTGTAATTTGCATATTTTGGCACATTTATTTCGCACTGACTTCGCATAGTGTGTTCTATTAACGTCATTTTCTTACTGTGGATACCTATAAAATTTACACACACTTTGGTGTCCTTTGTTTGTTTATACACTAATTAGTTTTCACACAGTGAATTAAAATAATTATTTTAGTAATTAATTGGGGAGGGTAGCTGAGATTCCTGTCTGTACATGCATCACTAACACACACAAGATACACGCGTAACACACATACAATCGAGCAGTTGTTCTTTGCCTTTTGGAACAGGTTAATTTCTCCCCTAGTATAACAATGAAACATTTTTACAATCCCAGACCTGTCCATTTACCCCAAACTTATAATAACTTTAAATCAATGCTCAATACAGCATATGGCTGTGTCGTTGCTATATATATATATATATATATTTTTTTTTTTTTATATATATATTTTGATATATATATATATTTTGATATATATATATATTGATATATATATATATATCAATTTATATATATATAAATTGGTTTTAATTTTGTTCAATGGTATGTATTCCATTTTTAACATTTTTTGGAATAGCTCTTCTTGTTTCTAGGCTCTTTGTGGGAATCTAGACATATTTTGTCCTTTCTTCATTATTATATTAGTAATTTCTGGTCTTGTGGTTTCTCTGCTTCTTGACCTTATACATTTCCATTATTAATATTGTTTTCATCCTTTTATTTCCTTTTTCTTGTCCTTCCCTTTTTACTGCTTCCCCAATCTACTGGGTATACTGCTGGTTTATTGGGTTTTTACATAGTAAGTTATTTTGATCAATGGTTTTCTTTGTTATTTTTCATTCTTATTAACATTTTATTGACTTAATATACAGTTTCTAGTTTAATCCTTAAAACAATTCATTCTTCTCACTCACTATGGAACTTTTCTTCTTTATTTATGTTGCATTAAGTTAAATGTTTAGCGTGATAATTTTGTTATGCTACAATATATATATATATATATAATTTTCTACTATAATACTTATAACTAATTTACCTCAAGATATACTTTTTTCCTTTAGGAACATGTTTCGGGAGATCTTGTTCTCCCATCTTCAGCCTTCGCCATCTTGTTTCTGGTGAAGTATTTGTGTGTTGGCTTCTGGATGTTATTAAGGTAGTTTGTTGGTCTTTGGTCCTTCAAAGTTGCATTATTGTGTGTGGTTGTGGTATCTGTTTTTGTATTTTGTGTATTTTCGATGTTGAGTGCTTTGAATATTGTGTCATGTTTTGTATTGATTTGTATTTGTTCTGGTATTAATTTGTTTTGTGTTTTATGTTTGTAAATCTGTAAATTTTCCCAAATGTTCATTATGGTGCCTTTGTGTGGTATATGTTTCATTAGTGTTACATTGGTTATGTCTGGGAATTCATGTCCTGTATACTTTGATAAATAAAGTATCCTGATAAGAAGAGCTTAATAATCCACTGTAGAAACGTAGATGAAATATCTATAAATGAAGAGTCTAGTTGAACGGGTTGGGGGTAATTTTCTATAAATGAAAATTATAGTTGAAGAGGGAGGGGATAATTTGTTATATATGTACTACGTTATCGGGAACAAAGAAGTAGTTTGTTGTTAAAATTCCTTCCCGTCCTGTTTGCCCGTAGACCAAAGTTTTTTTGCAACACCTGATGTTTCGGCAAAGCCATTGACTTCCATTCAGTGAAAATCGAGTACGATAATGTGAGGTGGTATAAGTTAGTGACCACAGTACTGTGGTGAAGGCTGAAGCAGTGAGTAGAAAGAAGTAGTTTCTATACAAATATTTCATTTCGAAAATGATTTTAAATATAAATCTTAGAACATGGAAGTCATGTATGGTTCTCCATTCCGATATTTTCTATGACGAACGATAACTACCGGTACCATAAATTCAAACAGAATCAAATACGTTTTTGCACAGCTTCCTGAATTATAGAGTACGCAAGGTCTGTTGAATTTGGTGAAGATCGGTTTAGAGAAAAGGGTAGTTTACCAGCAACATTTTATTTTTTAAAAGGGTAATTTTATTTGTATAACGAATGATAACTGCCATGTATTCAAAGAGAATCAAATAACTTTTTGCAAACCCTCCTGAAGTTTTAAGTACTCAAGGTCTGTTGATTTTTGTTAAGGGAAAGGGGTAGTTTACCTGCAACATTTTATGTTTGGAAGAAGGTAATTTTTTTTTGCAAACGATAACAGCCGCAATTTCAAACGTAGTCAAACAATGTTTCGCCTAAAGCATTGAATTGTAGAGATCTCAAGACCTGTTGTTTTTGGTGAAGATCGGTTAAGGGAAAAGGGTAGTTTACCTGCAACGTTTTTTGTTTTAACAAGTGTGTCTTCTATGGCAATCGATAACAGCCGCAAATTCAAACAGAATCAAACAATGTTTTGCATACAGCCCTGAATTGTAGAGTTCTCAAGACCTATTGTTTTTGTTGAAGATCGGTTTAGGGAAATGGGTAGTTTACCAGCAACGTTTTAACATGGGTAATATTTTCTATGATGAAAGATAACTGCCGGAAATTCAATCAGAATCAAATAATGGTTTGCACACCTTCCTGAGCTGTAGAGATCTCGATGTCTGTTGACTTTGGTGAAGATCGGTTCAGGGAAAGGGGTAATTTACCAGCAACATTTTATATTTTAACTACGGTAATTTTTCTTATGATGAACGATAACTGTTGCAAATTCAAACAAAATAAAAAATTTGTTTTATATGTTCATCAATTGTAGAATACTGAAGGACTGTTGATTTTTGTGAGATCGGTTAAGGGAAAGGGGTAGGTTACCTGCCAAATTTTATGTTTTGACAAGTGTACTTGTTTCTATGACGAATGATAACTGCCGCTCATTTAAACAGACTCAAATAATTTTGTGCATACCTTCCTCAATTGTAGATATCTCAAGGTCTGTTGAATTTGTTGAAGATCGGTTAAGGGAAAGAGGTAGTTTACCTGCAACGTTTTATGATGTAACAAGAGAACGTTTTTCACGAAGAACGATAACTCTCGTAAATTCAAAAAGAATCATTCAATTTTTACTTCCATATTCCTTAAGGAATGGAAGTATGGTGATGGCAAAAAAAATCGTGTTCGAGATTATTGCAGATTCTGATTCTACTACACTCAAAACATGAAAAAAAGTCGTTTTCCGAAAAGTGTCTGTGTGTGTGTCTGTCTGTGTGTCTGTGTGTCTGTAGATTTTTTTCTATGGCAAACGATAACTGCCGCAAATTCAAACAGAATCAAATAAGTTTTTGCATACAGCCCTGATTTGCAGAGTACTCGCGACATATTGTTTTTGGTGAAGATCGGTTGAGGGAAAGGGGTAGTTTACCTGCAACGGTTTTTTTTTTATCAAGGGAAATTTTTTTTTTTTGCCAAACGATAACAGCCGCAAATTCAAACAGAATCAAATAATGTTTCGCATACAGCCCTGAATTGTAGAGTTCTCAAGACCTATTGTTTTTGGTGACGATCGGTTAAGGGAAAGGGGTAGTTTACCAGTAACGTTTTATGTTTTAACAAGGGTATTTCTTATGGCAAACGATAACAGCCGCAAATTCAAACAGATTCAAAAGATTATTTGCATACAGCCCTAAATTGGAGAGTTCTCAAGACCTATTGTTTTTGGTTAAGATCGGTTAAGGGAAAGGGGTAGTTTACCTACAACGTTTTTTTAACAAGGTTATTTTCTATGGCAAACGATAACAGCCGCAAATTCAAACATAATCAAATAATTTTCTGCATACAGCCCTGGTTTGTAGAGTACTCAAGATGTACTGTTTTTGGTTAAGATCGGTTAAGGGAAAGGGGTAGTTTACCTACAACGTTTTTTTAACAAGGTTATTTTCTATGGCAAACGATAACAGCCGCAAATTCAAACATAATCAAATAATTTTCTGCATACAGCCCTGGTTTGTAGAGTACTCAAGACCTATTGTTTTTGGTGAAGATCGGTTGAGGGGAAGGGGTAGTTTACCTGCAACGTTTGTTATAAAGCGTATTTTCTATGGCAAACGATAACTGCCGCAAATTCAAACAGAATCAAATAATTTTTTGCATACTTAAGTGAATTGTAGAGAACTCAAGTCCATTAGATTTTGGTGAAGATCGGTTAATGGGAAGGGGTAGTTTACCTGCAACATTTTACGTTTTAACAAGAGTAAAGTACTTGAAAATTCATTTAAACTTTTTCAAACAATGGTAATTGTTAAAAATAAAATAATTTTGTTGCCAGGCAATAAAATTATAATTTTTTCATTTTAATGGAAATTATGTATATATTACAAAATATATCGTGCTTGGCAGGCAAGCATATTTCAGATTATAAGTCTTAGAATATGGAAGTCATGTATGGTTCTCCATACCGATATTTTACTTCCATGTTCCTTAAGGAAATGGATGTATGGTGATGGCAAAAAAAATCGAGTTCGAGATTATTGCAGAATATGATTGTACTACACTCAAAACATGAAAAAAAGTCATTTTTCGAAAAGTGTCTGTGTGTGTGTCTGTGTGTCTGTCTGTGTGTCTGTGTGTCTATCTGTGTGTCTGTGTGTCTGTAGATTTTTTTTTTTGCAAACGATAACAGCCGCAAATTCAAACTGAATCAAATCATTTTTTGCATACAGCCCTGATTCGTAGAGTACTCGCGACCTATTGTTTTTGGTGAAGATCGATTGAGGGAAAGGGGTAGTTTACCGGCAACGGTTTTTTTTTGTCAAGGGTAATTTTGTTTGTTTGGCAAACGATAACAGCCGCAAATTCAAACAGAATCAAATAATGTTTCGCATACAGCCCTGAATTGTAGGGATCTCACTGTTGATTTTGGTAAAGATCGGTTAAGGGAAAGGGGTAGTTTACCTGCAACGTTTTATGTTTTAACAAGGGTATTTTCTATGGCAAACGATAACAGCCGCAAATTCAAACATAATCAAATACGTTTTTGCATACAGCCCTGATTTCTTGAGTACTAAAGACCTATTGTTTTTGGTGAAGATCGTTTAAGGGAAAGGGGTAGTTTACCAGCCACGTTTTTTGTTTTATCAAGGGTATTTTGTATGGCAAACGATAACAGCCGCAAATTCAAACAAAATCATATAATATTTTGCATACAGCCCTGAATTGCAGAGTTCTCAGGACCTATCGTTTTTGATAAAGATCAGTTAAGGGAAAGGGGTAGTTTACCTGCAACGGTTTTTTATCAAGGGTAATTTTACTTCCATTTACTTCCATATTCCTTAAGGAATGGAAGTATGGTGATGGCAAAAAAAATCGTGTTCGAGATTATTGCAGATTCTGATTCTACTACACTCAAAACATGAAAAAAAGTCGTTTTCCGAAAAGTGTCTGTGTGTCTGTGTGTCTGTGTGTGTGTCTGTCTGTCTGTCTGTCTGTCTGTCTGTAGATTTTTTTTCTATGGCAAACGATAACTGCCGCAAATTCAAACAGAATCAAATAATTTTTTGCATGCAGCCCGGTTTTGCAGAGTTCTCGCGACCTATTGTTTTTGGTGAAGATCGGTTGAGGGAAAGGGGTAGTTTACCTGCAACGGTTTTTTTTTAGCAAGGGAAATTTTGTTTGTTTGGCAAACGATAACAGCCGCAAATTCAAACAGAATCAAATAATGTTTCGCATACAGCCCTGAATTGTAGAGTTCTCAAGACCTATTGTTTTTGGTGAAGATCGGTTAAGGGAAAGGGGTAGTTTACCTGTAACGTTTTATGTTTTAACAAGGGTATTTCCTATGGGAAACGATAACAGCCGCAAATTCAAACAGAATGAAAAGATTATTTGCATACAGCCCTAAATTGTAGAGTTCTCAACAACTTTTGTTTTTGGTGAAGATCGGTTAAGGGAAAGGGGTAGTTTACCTACAACGTTTTTTTAACAAGGGTATTTTCTATGGCAAACGATAACAGCCGCAAATTCAAACAGAATCAAATAATTTTCTGCATACAGCCCTGATTTGTAGAGTACTCAAGACCTATTGTTTTTGGTGAAGATCGGTTGAGGGGAAGGGGTAGTTTACCAGCAACGTTTTTTATCATGCGTATTTTCTATGGCAAACGACAACTGCCGCAAATTCAAACAGAATCAAATAATTTTTTGCATACAGCCCTGATTTGTAGAGTACTCGCGACCTGTTGTTTTTGGTGAAGATCGGTTGAGGGGAAGGGGTAGTTTACCTGCAACGGTTTTTTTTATCAAGGGAAATTTTTTTTTTTTGGCAAACGATAACAGCCGCAAATTCAAACAGAAGCAAATAATGTTTCGCATACAGCCCTGAATTGTAGATTTCTCAAGACCTATTGTTTTTGGTGAAGATCGGTTGAGGGAAAGGGGTAGTTTACCTGCAACGTTTTTTTAACAAGGGTATTTTCTATGGCAAACGATAACAGCCGCAATTTCAAACAGAATCAAATAATGTTTTGCATACAGCCCTGATTTGTAGAGTACTCAAGACCTATTGTTTTTGGTGAAGATCGGTTAAGGGGAAGGGGTAGTTTACCTGCAACGTTTTTTTATCAAGCGTATTTTCTATGGCAAACGATAACAGCCGCAAATTCAAAGAGAATCAAATAATTTTTTGCATACGTCCCTGAATTGTAGAGGTCTCAATGACTTTCGATTTTGGTGAAGATCGGTTAAGGGGAAGGGGTAGTTTACCTGCAACCTTATACGTTTTAACAAGAGTAAAGTACTTGAAAATTTATTTAAACTTTTTGAAACAATGGTAATTGTTAAAAATAAAATAATTTTGTTGCCAGGCAATAAAATTATAATTTTTTCATTTTAATGTAATATAATATTTTTCATTTAATACAGCAATAAAAAGGCAGGTAAGACACAGCCTGGCTGTTTGGCTGAAAATGATTTTAAATATAAATCTTAGAATATGGAAGTCATGTATGGTTCTCCATACCGATATTTTACTTTTTCTATGGTAAACGATAACAGCCGAAAATTCAAACAGAATCAAATAGGTTTTTGCATACAGCACTGATTTGTAGAGTACTCAAGACATATTGTTTTTAGTGAAGATCGGTTAAGGGAAAGGGGTAGTTTACCGGCAACGTTTTATGTTTTAAGAAGGGTATTTTCTATGGCAAACGATAACAGCCGCAAATTCTAACAGAATCAAATGATTATTTGCATACAGCCCTAAATTGTAGAGATCTCAAGATCTATTATTTTTGGTGAAGATCGGTTAACGGAAAGGGGTAGTTTACCAGCAACGTTTTATGTTTTAACAAGGGTATTTTTTCTGTGACGAACGATAACTGCCGTAAATTCAAAGAGAATCAACTAATGTTTTCCATACAGCCTTGAATTGTAGAGTTCTCAAGACCTATTGTTATTGGTAAAGATCGGTTAATGGAATAGGGTAGTTTACCAGCAACGTTTTATGTTTTGTCAAGGGTGTTTTCTATGGCAAACGATAACAGCCGCAAATTCAAACAGAATCAAATAATTGTTTGCATACAAGCCTGAATTGTAGAGTACCCAAGACCTGTCGTTTTTGGTGAAGATCGGTTAAGGGAAAGGGGTAGTTTACTAGCAACGGTTTTTTTCAAGGGTAATTTTTTTCCATAGTAGACGATAACAGCCGCAAATTCAAACAGAATCAAATGATGTTTTGCATACAGCTTTGTATTGTAGAGTTCTCAATACCTATTGGTGTTGGTGAAGATCGGTTAAGGGAAAGGGGTAGTTTACCAGCAACATTTTATGTTTTAACAAGGGTAATTTTACTTCCATATTCCTTAAGGAATGGAAGTATGGTGATGGCAAAAAAAATCGTGTTCGAGATTATTGCAGATTCTGATTCTACTACACTCAAAACATGAAAAAAAGTCGTTTTCCGAAAAGTGTCTGTGTGTCTGTGTGTCTGTGTGTCTGTCTATCTGTCTGTAGATTTTTTTTCTATGGCAAACGATAACTGCCGCAAATTCAAACAGAATCAAATAATTTTTTGCATACAGCCCGGTTTTGCAGAGTTCTCGCGACCTATTGTTTTTGGTGAAGATCGGTTGAGGGAAAGGGGTAGTTTACCTGCAACGGTTTTTTTTTAGCAAGGGTAATTTTGTTTGTTTGGCAAACGATAACACCCGCAAATTCAAACAGAATCAAATAATGTTTCGCATACAGCCCTGAATTGTAGAGTTCTCAAGACCTATTGTTTTTGGTGAAGATCGGTTAAGGGAAAGGGGTAGTTTACCTGTAACGTTTTATGTTTTAACAAGGGTATTTCCTATGGGAAACGATAACAGCCGCAAATTCAAACAGAATGAAAAGATTATTTGCATACAGCCCTAAATTGTAGAGTTCTCAAGACCTTTTGTTTTTGGTGAAGATCGGTTAAGGGAAAGGGGTAGTTTACCTACAACGTTTTTTTAACAAGGGTATTTTCTATGGCAAACGATAACAGCCGCAAATTCAAACAGAATCAAATAATTTTCTGCATACAGCCCTGATTTGTAGAGTACTCAAGACCTATTGTTTTTGGTGAAGATCGGTTGAGGGGAAGGGGTAGTTTACCAGCAACGTTTTTTATCATGCGTATTTTCTATGGCAAACGACAACTGCCGCAAATTCAAACAGAATCAAATAATTGTTTGCATACAGCCCTGGTTTGTAGAGTACTCGCGACCTATTGTTTTTGGTGAAGATCGGTTGAGGGGAAGGGGTAGTTTACCTGCAACGGTTTTTTTTTATCAAGGGAAATTTTTTTTTTTTGGCAAACGATAACAGCCGCAAATTCAAACAGAATCAAATAATGTTTCGCATACAGCCCTGAATTGTAGATTTCTCAAGACCTATTGTTTTTGGTGAAGATCGGTTGAGGGAAAGGGGTAGTTTACCTGCAACGTTTTTTTAACAAGGGTATTTTCTATGGCAAACGATAACAGCCGCAATTTCAAACAGAATCAAATAATGTTTTGCATACAGCCCTGATTTGTAGAGTACTCAAGACCTGTTGTTTTTGGTGAAGATCGGTTAAGGGGAAGGGGTAGTTTACCTGCAACGTTTGTTTATCAAGCGTATTTTCTATGGCAAACGATAACAGCCGCAAATTCAAACAGAATCAAATAATGTTTAGCATACGTCCCTGAATTGTACAGGTCTCAATGCCTTTCGATTTTGGTGAAGATCGGTTAAGGGGAAGGGGTAGTTTACCTGCAACCTTTTACGTTTTAACAAGAGTAAAGTACTTGAAAATTTATTTAAACTTTTTGAAACAATGGTAATTGTTAAAAATAAAATAATAATGTTGCCAGGCAATAAAATTATAATTTTTTCATTTTAATGTAATATAATATTTTTCATTTAATACAGCAATAAAAAGGCAGGTAAGACACAGCCTGGCTGTTTGGCTGAAAATGATTTTAAATATAAATCTTAGAATATGGAAGTCATGTATGGTTCTCCATACCGATATTTTTATATGACGAACGATAACTGCCGTAAATTCAAACAGAATCAACTAGGTTTTTGCATACCTTTTTGAACTAAAGAGAACTCAAGGTCTGTTGATTTTGTTGAAGATCGGTTAAGGGAAGGGGTAGTTTATCAGCAACGTTTTATGTTTTAAAAAGGGTAATTTTTTTTATGACGAACGATAACTGCCGAAAATTCAATGAGAATCAAATAATTTTTTGCACTCTTTCCTGAGTTGCAGAGAGCTCAAGGTCTATTGATTTTGGTGAAGATCAGTTACGGGAAAGGGGTAGTTTACCTGTAACATTTTATGTTGTAACAAGAAAAATGTTTCCATGACGAACGATAACTGCCGCACATTCAAACAGAATCAAATATTTTTTTGCATGCTTCCCTGAATTGTAGAGGACGGAAGGTCTGTTGATTTTGGAGAAGATCGGTTAAGAGAAAGGGGTAGTTTACCTGAAACATTTTATGATTTAACAAGAGTAAAGTACTTAATTTTTATAAATAAAGTATCCTGATAAGAAGCTCATAGTAATCCACTGTAGGAAACGTAGATGAAATATCTATAAATGAAGAGGTTATGTGAACGGGGTGGGGGTAATTTTCTATTATTAAAAATTATAGTTGAAGGTGGAGGGGAGAATTTTTTATATGTGTACTACGTTATCGGCACCAAAGAAGTAGTTTTTTGTTAAAATTGCTTCCCGGGCTCTTGAGCCGTAGTTCAATGTTTTCTGCAAAACCAAACTTTTCGGCAGTGCCATCATCGGTGAAAATCGAGTGCGAAAACGTGAGGTGGTATACGTTACTGACCACAGTACTGTGGTTAATGCTGAAGCAATAAGTAGAAAGACGTAGTTTCTATGGAAATATTTCATTTCGAATATGATTTTAAATATAAATCTTAGAACATGGAAGTCATGTATGGTTCTCCACACCGATATTTACATATGTGACTGAGTTTTAGAGAACTCATGGCCTATTGATTTTGGTGAAGACTGGTTAAGGGGAAGGGGTAGTTTACCTGCCACTGTTTATGTTTTATTAAGAGTAATTGTTTCTATGGCAAACCATAACTGCCGCACATTCAAACAGAATCAAATAATATTTCGCATACAGCCCTGAATTGTAGAGTTCTCAAGACCTATTGTTTTTGGTGAAGTTCGGTTAAGGGGAAGGGGTAGTTTACCTGCAACGTTTTTTGTTATCAAGGGTAAATTATATTTCTATGGCAAAAAGATAACAGCCGCAAATTCAAGCAGAATCAAATAATGTTTCGTCGCATACAGCCCTTAATTGCAGTTCTCAAGACCTATTGTTACTTCCATGTTCCTTAAGGAAATAGAAGTATGGTGATGGCAAAAAAATCGTGTTCGAGATTATTGCAGATTCCGATTGTACTACGCTCAAAACATGAAAAAAAGTCATTTTTCGAAAAGTGCCTGTGTGTGTGTCTGTGTGTGTGTCTGTGTGTCTGTGTGTCTGTAGATTTTTTTCTATGGCAAACGATAACAGCCGCAAATTCAAACAGAATCAAATAATGTTTTGCATACAGCCCTGATTTGTAGAGTACTCGCGACCTATGGTTTTTGGTGAAGATCAGTTGAGGGAAAGGGGTAGTTTACCGGCAACGGTTTTTTTTTATCAAGGGTAATTTTGTTTGTTTGGCAAACGATAACAGCCGCAAATTCAAACAGAATCAAATAATGTTTCGCATACAGCCCTGAATTGTAGAGTTCTCAAGATCTGTTGATTTTGGTAAAGATCGGTTAAGGGAAAGGGGTAGTTTACCAACAACGTTTTATGTTTTAAAAGGGTATTTTTTATGGCAAACGATAAGAGCCGCAAATTCAAACAGAATCAAATACGTTTTTGCATACAGCCCTGATTTCTTGAGTACTAAAGACCTATTGTTTTTGGTGAAGATCGTTTAAGGTAAAGGGGTAGTTTACCGGCCACGTTTTTTGTTTTATCAAGGGTATTTTGTATGGCAAACGATAACAGCCGCAAATTCAAACAAAATCATATAATATTTTGCACACAGCCCTGAATTGCAGAGTTCTCAAGACCTGTCGTTTTTGGTGAAGATCGGTTAAGGGAAAGGGGTAGTTTACCTGCAACGGTTTTTTATCAAGGGTAATTTTTTTCTATGGTAAACGATAACAGCCGCAAATTCAAACAGAATCAAATGATGTTTTGCATACAGCCCTGAATTGTAGAGTTCTCAATACCTACTGGTGTTGGTGAAGATCGGTTAAGGGAAAGGGGTAGTTTACCGGCAACGTTTTATGTTTTAAAAGGGTATTTTCTATGGCAAACGATAAGAGCCGCAAATTCAAACAGAATCAACTACTTTTCTGCATACAGCCCTGATTACTTGAGTACTAAGGACCTATTGTTTTTGGTGAAGATCGGTTAAGGGAAAGGGGTAGTTTACCCGACACGTTTATTGTTTTATCAAGGGTATTTTATATGGCAAACGATGACAGCCGCAAAGTCAAACAGAATCATATAATATTTTGTATACAGCCCTGAAATGTACAGTTCTCAAGACTTGTTGGTTTTGGTGAAGATCGATTAAGGGAATAGGGTTGTTTACCAGCAACATTTTATGTTTTATCAAGGGTAATTTTTTTTATGACGAACGATAACTGCCGTACATTAAAACAGAATCAACTACTCTTCTGCATACCTTTTTGAATTATAGAGAACTCAAGGTCTGTTGACTTTGTTGAAGATCGGTTAAGAGAAAGGGGTAGTTTATCTGCAACATTTTATGTTTTAACAAGAGTAAAGTACTTAATTTAGATAAATAATGTATCTTAATAAGAAGCTCATAATAATCCACTGTAGAAACGTAGATGAAATATCTATAAATGAAGAGGTTAGGTGAACGGGGTGGGGGTAATTTTCTATTATTAAAAATTATAGTTGACTGGGGAGGGGAGAATTTTTTATATGTGTACTACGTTATCGGCACCAAAGTCGTAGTTGTTTGTTAAAATTCCTTCCCGGGTTGTTTAGCCGTAGTCCAATGTTTTCTGCAAAACCAGACTTTTCGGCAGTCCATCGACTGCCATCATCAGTGAAAATCGAGTGCGAAAAAGTCAGGTGGTATACGTTAGTGACCACAGTACCGTGGTTAAGGCTGAAGCAATAAGTAGAAAGAAGTAGTTTCTATGGTAATATTTCATTTCGAATATGATTTTAAATATAAATCTTAAAACATGGAAGTCATGTATGGTTCTCCATACCGATATTTTTTGGTGGAGATCGGTTAGGGAAAAGGGGTAGTTTACCTGCAACATTTTATGTTTTAACAAGGGTAATTTTTTTCTATGGCAAACGATAACAACCGCAACTTCAAACACAATCAAATAATGTTTCGCATACAGCCCTGAATTATTTAGTTCTCAAGACCTATTGTTTTTGGTGAAGATCGATTACGGGGAAAGGGCAGTTTACCTGAAACATTTTTTGTTGTAACAAGAGTAAAGTACTTAATTTGGATAAATAAAGTATCCTGATAAGAAGATCTTAATAATCCACTGTAGAAACGAAGATGAAATATCTATAAATGAAGAGGCTAGTTGAACGGGTTGGGGGTAATTTTCTATAAATGAAAATTATTGTTGTAGGGGGAGGGGATAATTTTACTTCCATGTTCCACAAGGACATGGAAGTATGGTGATGGCAAAAAAAATTATGTTCGAGATAATTGCAGATTCTGATTCTACTACCCTCAAAACATGAAAAATATCGGGATGGAGAACCATACATGAATTCCACGTTCATCATTTACGAAATGAAATGTTTCCATAGAAACTACTTCTTTTAACGTATTTCTTCAGCCTTAACCACAGTACTGTGGTCACTAACGTATACCACCACACGTTATCGCACTCGATTTTCACTGATGATAGCAGTCGACGGCACTGTCGAAAAGTCTGGTTTGCAGAAAACATTGGACTACGGCCAAACAGGCCGGGAAGGAATTTTAACAACAAACTACTACTTTGTTGCCGATAACGTAATACACATATAAAAATTATCCCCTCCCCGTTCAACTATAATTTTCATTTATAGAAAATTACCCCCACCCCGTTCAACTAGCCTCTTTATTTATAGATATTTCATCTGCATTTCTACAGTGGAATATTAAGATCTTATCAGGATACATTATTTATCAAAATTAAGTACTTTACTCTTGTTACAACAAAAAATGTTTCTGGTAAACTGCCCTTTTCCCGTAATCAATCTTCACCAAAATCAATAGATCTTGAGTATTCTACAACTCAGGCACATAGGTAAAAAATTATTTGATTCTGTTTGAATTTACGGCAATTATCGTTCATCATGAAAATATTTCTCTTATTACAACATAAAATGTTGCCGGTAAACTACCCCATTCCCTTAACCGATCTTCACCAAAATCAACAGGTCTTGAGTACTCTACAATTTAGGGATGGATGCAAAAACTTATTTGATTATGTTTGAATGTGCGGCAGTTATCGTTGTCAAACAAAAAAATTACCGTTGTTACAAAATAAAATGTTGCAGGTAAACAACCCCTATCCCTTAACTGATCTTCACCAAAATCAACAGATATTGAGTTCTCTATAGCTCAGGAAGGTATGCGTAACAGTATTTGATTCTGTTTGAATTTACGGCAGTTAACGTTCGCCATAGAAAAAATTATCCATATTAAAACAGAAAACGTTGCAGGTAAACTATCCCTTTCCCTAAACCGATCTTCAACAAAAACAATAGGTCCTGAGAACTCTACAATTTAGGGCTGTATGCAAACCATTATTTGATTCTGTTTGAATTTACGGCTGTTATCGTTTGCCATAGAAAAAAATTATCCCTGATAAAAAAACCTTGCAGATAAACTACTCCTTTCCCTTAACCGATCTTCACCAAAAACAACAAGTCTTGAGTACTCTACAAATCAGGACTGTATGCAAAACATTATTTGATTCTGTTTGAATTTGCGGCTGTTATCGTTTGCCATAGAAAACAAATCTACAGACAGTAGACACACAGACAGACACACAGACACTTTTCGAAAAATGACTTTTTTTCATGTTTTGATGGAAGTACAATCAGAATCTCCAATAATCTCGAACACGATTATTTTTTGCCATCACCATACTTCCATTTCCTTATGGAACATGGAAGTAAAAATTACCCTTGATTAAAAAAAAAAGTTGCAGGTAAACTACCCCTTTCCCTTAACCGATCTTCACCACAAACAATAGGTCTTGAGTACTCTACAAATCAGGGCTGTATGCAAAAAATTATTTGATTCTGTTTGAATTTGCAGCTGTTATCGTTTGCTATAGAAACAAATCTAAGACAGACAGATACACACACACACACACACACACACGCTTTTCAAAAAATGACTTTTTTTCATGTTTTGAGGGTAGTACAATCAGAATCTGCAATAATCTCGAACACGATTTTGTTTGCCATCACCATACTTCCATTTCCTTATGGAGCATGGAAGTAAATATCGGTATGGAGAACCATACTTGATTTCCATGTTCTAAGATTTATATTTAAAATCATATTCGAAATGAAATATTTCCATAGAAACTACGTCTTTCTACTTATTGCTTCAGCATTAACCACAGTACTGTGGTCACAAACGTATACCACCTCACGTTTTCGCACTCGATTTTCACTGATGATGGCAGTCGATGGCACTGCAGAAAAGTCTGGTTTTACAGAAAACCGGCTACGGCTAAACAGCCCGGGAAGCAATTTTAACAAAAAACTACTTCTTTGTTGCCGATAACGTAGTACACATAAAAAATTCTCCCCTCCACCTTCAACTATAATTTTTAATAATAGAAAATTACCCCCACCCCGTTCACCTAACCTCTTCATTTATAGATATTTCATCTACGTTTCTACAGTGGATTATTATGAGCTTCTTATCAGGATATATTATTTATAAAAATTAAGTACTTTACTCTCGTTAAATCATAAAAGGTTACTGGTAAACTACCCCTTTCTCTTAACCGATCTTCTCCAAAAACCGTAGGTGTTGAGATCTCTAAAACTGAGGGCTGTATGCAAAAAAAATATTTGATTCTGTTTGAATTTGCGGCAGTTATCGAGCGTCATATAAAAAATTACGCTAGTTAGAACATAAAATGTTGCAGGTAAACTACCCCTTTCCCTAAGCCGATCTTCACCAACACCAATTGGACTTGAGAGCCCTATAATTCAGGGCTGTATGCAAAAGAGTAGTGTATTCTATGTGAATTTGCGGCTGTTATCGTTTGCCATAGAAAAAAATTACACTTGTTTATAAAAAAACCGTTGCAGGTAAACTACCACTTTCCCTTAACCGATCTTCACCACAATCGACAGGTCTTGAGAACTCTACAAATCAGGGCTGTATGCAAAAGAGTAGTTGATTCTGTTTGAATTTGCGGTTGTTATCGTTTGCCATAGAAAAAAATTACACTTGTTTAAAAAAAAAAGTTGCCGGTAAACTACACCTTTCCCTTAACCGGTCTTCACCAAAATCAATAAGTTTTGAGAACTCTACAAATTAGAGCTACATGCAAAAAAGTATTTGATTCTGTTTGAATTTGCGACTCTTATCGTTTGCCATAAAAAATACCCTTTTAAAACATGAAACGTAGCTGGTAAACTACCCCTTTCCCTTATCCTATCTTCACCAAAATCAATAGGTCTTGAGAACTCTACAAATTAGGGCTGTATGCAAATAATCATTTGATTCTGTTTGAATTTGCGGCTCTTATCGTTTGCCATAGAAAATACCCCTATAGTATTGACGACTCGGAACACTAAGTTTTTTATAAGTAAAAACATAAAGTTTTACCTTACAGCCTAAACCGGCTTTCACCTTTAGAAGGCTTCATCAGAGGCTGCCGTAGGTAGCGCTGTCCGTCTTGTTGTTGCCGACAGGATAGATTTTCGAAAGATCGAAGCTGTGTGTGTGTGGTGAGATGTGTTCCAATAATGCGTGCGATTTGAATTGTGTCTGTTCGTTTAGGATGTTGTTTTTATTCGTTTTTGTGTGTTTGTATATTTCTAATTGTTCTAGAGTGTCTAGTTTTCGGCCTTTTGTGTGTACGTGTAGAATGTTCATGTTATTGTCGATGTTTTTATATGTGTGGTTTGCTTCAATGAGGTGGTTTGCAAAGGTGGATTCTGTAGTGGTGTGGAGTGCCTTTGTGTGTTCAATGTATCTCTGTTTGAAGCTACGTCCTGTCTGGCCTATGTAGAATTATTTGCAATTTGAGCAATTTAGCTTGTATACACCGGGTAGATCGAATTTGTTTTGTGCTTTGTGCGTGCGTTTTGATAGTGTATGTTCTGTTTTGTTACTAGTTTTGTAAGCGATTCTGTATCCTGCTTTTTTGAATTTGTGGGCAATTTTTTCACTTTGTTTGTTGATGTATGTTAGAGTTATGAATTTGTTGTTTTCTGTCTTTGTCTGTTTGTTTTGTGTTTTGTGTAGGAGTTTACTGACTATTGTTCTGTCATATCCGTTAGATTCTGCTAGATATTTTATCGTGTTTAGTTCGTCTTTGTAGTCTTTTTCATCTAAGGGGATGTTGTTAAGTCTATGTATCATGGTTCTAAAAGCAGCTAGTTTGTGTTGTGTTGGGTGATTGTAGGTGTTGTGTATTAGTGTCAGTTGTATTTGGTTTTCTGTATATACTGAATTTGTGCTTGTGTTCTAGTTTTGTGATGGAGAGGTCTAAGAAGTTTATGGTATTGTTGTGTTCGTATTCGGCAGTGAAGGTTATGTTTTTATGTATTTTGTATATGTGCGTTAGTAACTGTTCACATTGTGTTTTGTTCCCCCTGTATAGTATTAGAATGTCATCAACGTATCTGTGCCAATATAGTATTTATATGAGTGTCTGTCATTGTTTGTGAGTATTTTTGTTTTTTTTAAGTATTGGAGGAAGACTTCTGCTAGAATGCTGGATATGGGGGAGCCCATGGGTAAGCCATCGTTCTGTGTGTAGTATTTATTGTTATAAGTAAAGTAGTTTTGTTTTGTGATAATGTTCAGAGTTTCTGTTATTTCGTTGATAAGTTTGTCTGGTGTGTTGTTTTGTTTGAGTTTGTTTTGTAGGATGGTGATTGTTTCAGAGATGGGGATGTTTGTGTACAGGTTTTTAATGTCAAAGGAGGCTAATGTATAACATAATGGCATAATGTTATAATAATAACATAATGGCAATCAGAAAATATGTTTCTAACTGTGTAAAACCATATTTTACAGGCATGGACTGTTGTTTGGATACAACTTGTTTTTCTGGACTCTCATGCACAGACCATGCAAAACATCCAAAATTATGTATGCAGGCTAACAAAAAACTGATTTGTCCTAAGGAAATTATATAAAACACTAAAAATGACTAGAGCAATGTAAATATGTTATAATATTTTAATCAGAATGTAAATAATATAAATACCACTATTGTATTAACGACTCGGAACACTAAGTTTTTTATAAGTAAAAGCATTATATATATATATATATATATATATATATATATTATAATTAAGAAGAAAAATGATATAAAGCTAAATGCTAATAGAAGTCAACAATACGTTAATAAAGCAAATTTATATAAAAAATGTAGGTTTGTTTTAAATTCCTTGTTTTAGTCTAATAATTTTCATTACCAGAAAGTATTTTGTGCACATTGGATTTTGCGAATGATGTCGGACGAACATGAGCAGACACTCGTACAAGTGGCTCATTCGTCACTGACACAATATGAAGAATACGGTGCTTTATACTGTCAGTTATCACTATCAATGAAACCTAGGTACACCATAATATTTAAATTATTATCCGGGCTGTGATCTTGCAAAATCTTCATGCTGATAAATGTTATTCGAGTGATCATCCATTTCGGCCTCGCCTCTAGAGTGAAAGGACTTTAAAAAACTGACAAGATGTACATCAGTCAACCACAGTACTGTGGCAAAGGCCACATCTTGTCAGTTTTTTAAGTCCTTTTACTGTAGTGAACTAATGCACGTAAAAAAATATTTCTTGTAACAGCATTTGAGGGACTGACTGACAAATTTATTAATTAACTACACAATTATTATGACTATTGGGAAGAACAGTGAGGCCAACAGTTGTTGTAATTTATTTCCACAGGTAGTTTACGGAGAATCCTCCTTCCTTCCTTAGTTACCAATCCGGAGATTGGTTTGTAGCAGTTCTCCGCACCGATCTTCTCCGAGCTTTCCATTTCGTCTCCTCATAAGAATTATCAATTATCACTTACATCACCAATAATCTGTTTCATATATTGGAGTCTTCCTCTTCCTCTTTTCCTTTTAATGTAACCTTCAATAAATGTTTTTATCATATTCTCATGACACATAATATGGCCAGGAAGTTTGACCTTTCAGTTCACAAAACTTTGCCCAAAAACTTCTTTTGTCTCCAACTCTAGTCAGAATTTCATCATTACTTAACCTTGTCAAACTTACTTACTTTCAGTAACTTTCCGTAACACCAGATTTGCAGTGCTTCAAGACTTCTCCTTCTGTCCATGCCTCACATCTGTATAGAGCTATGCTCCCATGTGTAACTCTTCAGGAACTTTTTTCTTGTTTCCAGGGCTATTTTTTAAGAAATCAGTAGTTACCATTTACTAGTAAATGCAACTTTAGCCTGTATGATCCTACTCAAAATTTCTCTTTTACTTCTTCCGTCTTCTGTGATTTTACTTGCTAAGTAGCTGAACACTCTGACTTCCTCTATCTTTTTCCCATTCGGCGATACATTCATACTGGACTGCCCGTGTTTACTACAGAGCACCAATTTAGTTTTATTAACATTTATTCTTAATATGGAGAGTGAATCTCTAAAGAGCCATAATTTGTGCTTGTCTCCAATTGGCACTGTATGCCTACATGTGGATTGACTACAATTAAGACTTTACAAAGGAGAAGCAGTTTGAAGTGTTATTTTCTTCTCTCAAAAGAAACATGTTTTTTCTTTGACTATTCTTACAATTATTACAGTTTTATAATATAGAGTGGGCCACAAGTCTCTTTCAGTGGCATATTTATGGGAGGGGATGAACGGGACCAAAAGGGTCAAAAAAAGTTGACGAATTTTGTTAATCTCTAATTTTAGGCTATTTTATATTTTATTATTATTATTATTTTAGAAAATGAATAACTCTTTTCTAAATACATAAACAGACTTCTTACACAGCATTTGCGACATATGAGACATAAAATATAGAAAAATCAATTCTGTCAATAAGTATCTTCTAAACAATGTTTCATTAACACATATTTTTATTGTGTTTTACCATTTACATTAATAGGATTGACTTTAGAATGTTGGTACACGATTTCCAACCACTTTAAAGATAGTAATATTGATTTGTCTTTTTTTTTTTTTAAGTCGACTCGACTGGACCCTCCCCCAGAAGGCCAAATTCTAGATATGCCACTGGTTTCTTGACAAAAATATATTTTTTGATAATTTCTAGTTTCAAGTGATTCATGGCCTAGCCTGTAGTTCTAAAGTGGTACTAAGCTTATTACTACTACTTCGGCGATATAGCCCAAAGTCGGGCCCTTGTTTTCTTTACCTCTGTCCAGTGCTGGCTTATCCATAAGGGCTGCAGGGCTGCAGCCCTCCCTAAAATTTTCAAGGGAAGCTAATTACCATATTTAAATAACTTTTTATTTAGGAAATTATGTATTCTTCAAAGATTTGCCAGTATAAGAAATACATTTTTATATTCGCGTTCAGCCACAACTGATGGTCGTGTAAATTGATGCATGTATGTGGCAGGCAGTCTGTGCCCTACTTAGACAAGTCTGCGTTGCGTCTGCGCTTGAGGCACATGGTGGATGAACGCTTTGTTAACAAGCCAAACCCGGGCTGCATTCAGTCCAGCCCAAGGCTGTCGAGAAGTCGAACGTGTGCATGGAAATCTTTTGCTGATGGAGTGTTCCGTGTTTGCAGACTGTGCTAATTTCTATCATTGCAGTTTTAAAACAAATATGAATAAAAATAAAAGTAGTGTTTTATATTTGAAAAATATCAGCTTTTCATCGTTACTGTAGCAGAGAAGAATGAAATTAGGTCGCGAGACTCCTAATTTATTAATTTCTCAATCATCATCAAGCAGAAATCAGACTTATTGTAGGAAATTTAATGTGTCCATTCCAAACATAAGTGGTTGTGTGGCTGTCCTGAAAAGACATTTGGAGGTGATGCAAGTTGGAAAAGGTTGGAGTGAATGATTTAAAACATTTAGGTGAGAAAGTAAAAAAACACAAAGATTCAGCAAAACATATGAAGAATGTAATTGATTTAGCTATGTTATGAAAAGTAAACATTGCACGTCAGTTAAGTGACGCTTACAAACAACAAACAAACAAACACAATGAAAAAGTGAGACGAAATCGAGAAATTCTCTTGAAAATTATTGACTGCATCAAGTTTTGCGGAAAATTTGAGCTTCCATTACATGGTCATGATGAAACTTCACAGTCATCGAATCCTGGTGTATTTCGAGGATTGTTAGAATTTGCTGGAAAGTTAGACGAGTCTCTTAAAAGTCATTTTATGAAGTCAACAGTGTTTAAGGGAACATCTAAGACAATTCAGAATGAAATTCTAGACTGTATCCTTGAGGGGCATCGTGATGAAATATGTGCTGAAATTAAACAATCTAAATTTTTATCAGTAATGTCGGATGATACATCAGATGTGTCAGGTCTTACACAGCAAGTTATTGTTTTTCATTATAAACTTAGCGGAATTGTGCATGAAAGATTCTTGGGATTTTTTTAACCCAAAATGCTAAACTGTTAGAAGAATGCATTTTAGAACAGGTAAATATAGTCCTGAATGGCAACAGTAACAAACTTATAGCTCAGACTTACGACAGAGCCCCGTTTTTAGTGGCGAGAAGGGAGGTGTGCATAAAATAATTCAACAGTCACACAAATATGCACATTTTGTGCACTGTTATGCACATCAATTAAATTTAATTATAGAAAAGGCAGCATCACAAAACTCACAAGCTTGTATTTTTTTCAGTAGTCTTGCCGCTATACCTGCATTTTTTCGAAGTCACCCTCACGATTATCTATTCCAGACAGTTTTCTAAATGAATACCTCAAGTATCAAAGCCAAGATGGAATTTTTAAAGCCAGTTAGTGAACACCGTTTTTGAAAACAAGGAAAGTCTAATAGTATGCTTTGAGAAACTTCAAATTAACCAAAATCATTCAACTGTGCAAGCGGCTGCAGGTATTCTCCATGTGCTGAATGACCAGGACTTCAACTTTTCTCATCACATCATGTCTCATGTGGATACTTTATATAACCAGCTGTAGCATCATAATGCAAACTCCAGTAGTATCTATAATGCAGTCAATAAATTTCTTGAGGCAATCATGAATGAAAGAAATAGACTTCCTTCTGTTATTGACCAACAAGAAGACACTCCACTCATGAAGAAAAGGAAAACATTATCGTATAATCTTGTCTCTGCAAAGGAGGTGTGTGATATTATTTGTTATCAGATAAAAGAGAGATTTTCTTTTAATAAACATCTGTCAGCAGCAAAACTGTTAAATTTCTCCCTCTCCAAACACAATATAAGTTCTTCACTCGAATTTCCTGAAACTATTGAAGCTTACCTTTCTTGTGTAAAGAACGTTTGGAAACTGAACTATCTGTTTTGTACGAGAGGCAAGAATTCCGCAGTAATTCAGAGGTTATGAAAACTTACAAAGTCATGTTGGATACAGGAATTGCCGAGTCCTGCACAGAAGTGTTCACTCTGCTCCAAATAATTCTAACTACTCCCATGACTACTGCTGAGCCTGAGAGGTACTTCTCCACATTGAAAAGAGTTAAGAGTTTCCTAAGAAGTACAATGACACAAGAGTGTCTTGCTGCTTTAGCAATGTTAAGCACAGCAAAAGAAATGATTGAAAATATTAGTTTAATTTTAATGGCAAAGTTATCAATATACGTTTTCCAGTTGCAAAGAAAGGAGAATGGACTTCATGTTTAAATAAAATTGTGAAAGAAATAGTGATTTATTTCTGATTTTATTTAAGAACATAACCCACTATTATATTTTCATTTGAAAATTTTTATGTCTATAAGTTTAATGCGTAAATTAAAAATTATAATTTGTTTGAATTTTAACGTGTAGGCCTTTAATGTTTGGAACTTAAATCATAATTAATCATAATCATAAATATCATCACCAACAGCAGCAGAGCACCAAAGAGGATTGGACCAATGTTTTGTCACAGCTTCAGCTTCAATACAGGTAAAAGACGTAGTAATAGCATATAAATTTCACTAATATATGATAATGGTAAATGTTGAAAGTTGAAAACTGTAGTGCAGCCCCACCAAACTAAAATCTCACCAGCTGCCACTGCCTCTGTCCAACGTTGATCTCTACCAATTCGTTATTGGTACAGGTGCAACTCCCACTTCCCATGGTTTTGTAGTTCGGTATCCTGTTTTCCCTGCCCCATTTGCCCAGCAGGTCTAAGATACTCATATCCCATCATATCTTAAACTTTTTATTATTACTTTTAATTTTGTAACAGATTTTATAATACCGTAGTATGCACGTGTGCGTGTACTTGAGTGTCAGTGCATGAGCATTCATGTGCGTTTGTGAAGATATACTGTGAAAACATGTTAACAATGAGTTTCCATCAACGCAAAGTGGAAAAGGGAGTGTTTAAACTTTGTACTTGTTTATCAGCTGTACGCAGTGGACTACTGCAATGCGGCACGAGCGGATGACGTCACGCGCTTATCAAACGCTGCCGCCGGTCATCTCGGCCGACGGGAGACAGGTTTAGTTTAGTTTCTAACAAGACTCCGAGCGGTTCTCTCGTAAAACATTTTCTCTTCCAGCCGCGGCTTCTGGACAATTCTTAAATATGTCATACGATTTAAATTAATTCAGACTACCTGCGTCCATCTTCAATGGACCACGATTTCTTTCAAAACTAAATTTCGGGCGTTATGGCCTAAAATACATCCGCACGTGCCGAGCATGATCAATACTTTAAAATTTCAATAAACGCATGTCAAATATCAGTAATACAGTCCACTTCTTTTCTTACATACAATCCAGCCTTTCCTGCATAGCGTCTTTGGAATAACTCGAGACTCATCAAGAGCTTCCAAACCGCAACATTTTTGGTCCCACCGGGCAGGATTTCTTATTTTTGGCCCAAAAACGAAAACGTTTTTGGTCACCACGGGACGGATTTCTTATGTTTGGGTCCACAAACGACAGCATTTCTTTGTACGCATCATTTCCGGCCCAACCGATCTGAATTTAGTCACGCCCTACGGGCATCATTTTCGTCCTGAGCGACACCATTGTTGTGAATCACGTCGCAGT
Organism: Magicicada septendecula; assembly: GCA_034769895.1. Lineage (NCBI taxonomy): Eukaryota > Metazoa > Arthropoda > Insecta > Hemiptera > Cicadidae > Magicicada > Magicicada septendecula. The sequence goes on from CM068373.1 coordinate 354,521,812, forward strand.
CATCACCACGGGATTCGGCCAAGCAGTAGACCAGAGACGACGGGACACGGCAGGACAGCATTTGCGAGGTCATCAAAAAAGATTCCACAGCTTTAATTCATGGAGGGTTACAACATGAGGCGGCATCTGACCAGCAGAGACAGGAGGTGCAACAGCTCCTAACAGGATCGAGCAACGGGATCGAAGCCAGCTTCATCACGAATGGATCAACGGCCACGTGACTATAAACTTTTTACTTATCTTTGATGTTTAACAATATTTCACTTTTAGCAGTTATTTCTTAACACATTTGTATAAACAAACACCATCATTACACAATACAACTTAACAAATGGTTGGCAGTTCATTGTCAGTTAAAACTTCAAAGATAAAGATATATGTTGCTATCATTTGAGGTCATAATTTTGATAATTTAACTGCCAACAAAGCTTGATTAGTTAGAGAGAGTAAATCTATGTTCTGAACAGCGATCGCTAGCTACCGAAACGTATTCAAATTCATTCAAACTTAAGTTTATGGTTCACATGCTCTATGCTCAAATTCTTTCAAGATATTTTTCCTTTTTCTCTTAAACTGTAATAATGGCAGATGTTAGGGCTCTAATAAAAAAACGAGGCACAATTAAAGCCTCAATATCACGCTTAAATACTTTCGCAGATAACTTCGATTTGGTAACCAGCGATCCTCATGCGCTGAAAATAAAACTGCGACATTTGATGGAATTATCCACCAAATACGATGAGATTCAATCCCAAATCGAAGCCGAGGAAGCGGACGTTGCTTTAACGAGTGATAGGGTACAAACTGAAGACGATCTTTGCAATATAAAGTGTAAATTGCAACACCTGCTGGAGCAAGCTGAGCATATGAACCAGAAACCAGTAATTAATGCTGAAAGTAAACAGCTTAAAACACCCCCCATTCAATTGGAACCAATCAAATTACCACGGTTTGCGGGTAGTATTGTTGAGTGGCAACATTATTACCATATTTTTCTTGAATTAATTCACGTCAGAGCAGATCTGACGGATATACAGAAACTTCACTATTTGCACTCGTCATTATATGGCGAGGCGCTTAACGTAATAAAATCGTTACCAATCACTCATGAGAATTACGCGGTGGCTATCGATCTGTTGAGGAACAGATATGACAGTAAGCTAATTGTTTCCGCCCATCATGTAGGGAATGTCCTGGACGTACCATTAGTTCAACAAGAATCCCAAGTCAGCATATCGAAATTCATTGATGAAATCTCTGCCAATATAAACGCTTTAAATAATCTCAAACTGCCAGTCAACACATTCGAAATTATTGTCGTAAATTATTTAGCTATAAAACTTGATAATTACACTTTCCGTTTGTGGAAAGAGAGTTTGTCGGAACATAAATTCCCTGATTTTAATAATTTTATGAATTTTCTAAATTCACGAAGAAAATTACTACAATATCTTGATAACGCAACTACCCCAACGAGCAGGTTGAATAAAAGCGATAAGTCTCCTTATCGCAAGGCAGTTAAACAGATAAGCGCTCCAAAGGGGGCATTCCATTCTCATATCAGAAACAATTTATGTAGACTGTGTAACGGTGAACATAGAATTATCGACTGCTTACAATTTACATCGCTGTCTATCCCTGACAGAAGAAACGTGTTAATAAAAAACAAACTTTGCTTAAACTGCCTCCGTTCGGGACACGAAAGCTCAAAATATCCCTCAAAATTCTCATGCAAAAAATGTTCTAGGCGTCACCACACCACAATTCATGTCCCCAACAAAGACGGAGCTTCTATTAACAACCAATGCTCACTGAAGTCACAGACAAATAAATCGGTATTGTTATCCACCTCAGTCTGTATGACCGCTAATAAGGTCGGTAGGAAATTTCCCGTTAGGATATTACTGGATTCCGGTTCTCAAGCTAACTTTTGCACAATGGATTTCGCCCGCAGAATGGGCCTCCAATTGGTTAAATCGCAACTACCCATCACGGGTATAAACAACTCGCTTTCCCAGGCTGGCTTTAGTACGAAGGTAAGGCTACATTCTCGCTATAAACCCTTCACGTTAAACGTGCATTGTGCCGTATTACCCAGTATAACTAATAATTTACCGGCGGAGTCGTTCGATCTTGCCTCTTTGAATTTACCCAAGCGCATATTCTTGGCGGATCCTCACCTACATTGCTCGGCGCAAGTAGATATATTACTCGGCGCTCAATATTTTCTCCAACTAATTGAACCTATAAAATTTACGCGCGGACCACACTTTCCTATAATTCAGGAAACCAAGTTAGGATTTATTTTGGCCGGTGACTTACCCTTCAACGTCGATATAACTAAAACAGTTTCGTCCTTTATGGTCTGCAAGGATGATAATCAGATTTCCTTGCAACTAAAAGAATTTTGGAAGTTGGAGGAGATCTCTAGTCGCGAAGTCCGCTCTGAGGACTCGCCGTGTGAAAAACATTTCGTGGAAAACACTAGCCGCAACCGCGATGGGAGATTCGTGGTATCCCTGCCCCGCAGATCTGATAAATTTCATTTGGGAGATTCTCTCCGCGGAGCTATCCGCAGATTCCAATCGTTAGAGTTCAAGTTCAAGCAGAACCCTATCCTTTATAAGGATTATAGCGAGTTCATGAGTGACTACTTGAAACTTGGCCACATGTCGCCACTTAATGACTACGATTTGTCGCTTGACAGCTCAGAGATTTTTTATCTGCCCCATCACGCAGTCTTCAAGGACTCTAGCTTAACCACTAAATTGCGCGTGGTATTTGACGCCTCCGCTAAAACCACAAATAATCTGTCCCTCAACGATACTCTAATGGTCGGTCCTACGATCCAGCAGGATCTGTTTTCGATAATGGTTCGGTTCCGTACCCACCGATACGTACTTATTGCGGACATAGAAAAGATGTATCGCCAGATCATTGTTAACCCAAAGGATTCAAACCTGCAACGCATCGTTTGGCGTGATGCGCCGCATAAGGAATTGCGACATTACCCTTTAAGGACGGTTACGTATGGCACTGTTAGTGCCTCCTTCCTTGCTACACGTTGTCTGGCTCAAATAGCCTACGAAAATAAATCCGACTACCCTACAGCTTCTAAGGCTATAGCCAATGATTTTTACGTAGATGATCTCATAACGGGTTCGGACGATCCGAACGTCTTAGCTGAAATGAAGTGCGAGATCGTGAAGTTGTTGAGTAGGTATGGTTTCACGTTACATAAGTGGTTCTCTAACCACCATAAGGTTATGACCCTTCGCGCCCAAGTAACCCATGACTTCAGCAAAGGTCAAAACGTGCGTACATTGGGAATCCAATGGAACGTTGAAAGGGATAACTTTTTATACACCGTCAGGGGTGATGATAATTTGACCGTGTTCAACAAAAGAAGCGTGTTGTCGGTCATCGCCGGGATTTATGATCCATTAGGTCTTATCGCACCCATCACATTTTACTGCAAGCATTTAGTGCAACAGTTGTGGTTGGCGGGCACAGATTGGGACGAACCCCTATCTGGGTCATTAGCCAATCAGTGGTTGGAATTATACGCTCAATTAGTCTCCGACACTCATTTTAAGATTACGAGGTCGGTTAAGAGTTCGAACAATTACCCAATTAGTTCATTACAGCTGCACGGATTCGCCGACGCTTCGGCTAAAGGCTACGCGTGTTGCATTTATGTGCGGGCTATCTATTCGAACGGCGCCGTATCGTCAAACTTGTGTGCTAAATCTAGGGTCGCGCCGCTGAAACAGATAACGCTACCACGTCTTGAGCTTTGTGCTTGTTTATTCCTGGCGCAATTAACGTCCAAGGTTTTAAACGCCATCGATTACAATTTTGACGGACTATATCTCTATTCGGACTCGATGATAGCGTTGCATTGGATACATCAACAATCTTCCCGCTGGAAGGTATTTGTGGCCAACCGTGACGAGGAAATACAGCGTCTTGTTAGCAGCAGGGGAACTTGGCATCATGTAGTATCAAATGACAACCCTGCCGACATTTTATCGCGCGGTTGCTTCCCTCGTAGTTTGCACTGTCATACTCAATGGTGGCATGGTCCGTCCTGGTTAGCGCGTGAGTCAGCATCATGGCCAGTCAGCGCTTTCCACATTAATACTCCCTGTACTTATCCCGACCTTGAGCAGGAACGTCGCAAGCAGGTTCAAACCTCACTAATTGTCGCGTCCTCAACACATAGTTATGTTGAAAATATTCATCACTTACTAGGCTTATTCGCGTCTTCGCATATTGCCGCAGATTTTTTCGCAATTCTAGGCTCGCGGTTGTTGACAGAGACACGTCCTTTTCGTCGGCTCAAGAATTGTCTGACACACTCTTGATTTTTGTCCGGCAATCTCAGCAGTTGCATTTCGGCGTAGAAGTTATGGAACTTGAGGCACACCGGTGCCTTCCTCGCAGTAGTAAAATTCTTGCTCTCAACCCATTCCTGGATGAATCAGGCATTTTAAGAGTGGGTGGACGCTTACAATTCTCCCCACTTAACTACGCGAGTAAGCACCAAATAATTTTGCACCCGCACTCTCATCTCACGTGATTAATAATTGAGTACGAACATATCCGTTTGTTGCACGCTGGGGTGCAATCAACTCAAGCTTCGCTTAGGCGAAAATATTGGATCATACACGACAAATCCTATATCCGCTCAGTGATACATAAGTGTGTCACTTGTTTTCGTTTCCGGGCTAGAGGCGCAAATCAACTACTAGGTCAATTACCCCCTTCTAGGGTCACGCCTTCTAGGCCATTTTCACAGTCGGCCGTGGACTACCCGGCCTGTACTTTTGCGCCATGGCGGGCAGCGCTCTAAGTCCACGACCAAGGCATACATCGCGCTATTCATATGCATGTGTACAAAGGCCATCCATTTAGAATTGGTGTCGGATCTCACTTCCAACGCCTTTATAGCGGCTTTAAAAAGGTTCATCTCGCGCAGAGGTATTCCCGTGCAGATATTTTCAGATAATGGTACGAATTTTCGCCGTGCCAACCACACCTTATATGATTGGTACAAATTTTTAACCTCAAAGGAAGTTGAGCAATCTTCTCTGGAGTTTTGCGGTCTCCACGGTATCAAATGGTCCTTTATCCCCCCTTCAGCCCCTCATTTCGGTGGTTTGTGGGAAAGTGGTGTAAGGAGTGTTAAATTTCATTTACGTCGCGTAATAGGCGGTACGATCTTGAATTTTGAGGAATATTCTACTCTTCTTTCTCAAATTGAGGCTTGCCTTAATTCACGCCCTTTGTGCGCGGTGTCCGACGATGCTAGAGACCCTGAACCCTTAACTCCTGCTCATTTCTTGGTCGGTGCTCCACTGACGGCACTTCCGGAGCCCGACTATACCCAAAGCAATAATAGTCATTTGGGCAGATGGCTTCTGCTCCAAAAATTTACGCAGACCATCTGGAAACGGTGGTCTAGAGATTATCTGCACCAGCTGCAGCAGCGCAATAAATGGCGCACCCCGTTCAGGAATTTGAATGTCGGACAGCTTGTCCTCATTTTGGATGACAATTCCCCCCCTCTAGAATGGAAGCGTGGGGTAATTACCAATGTTTTTCCGGGTCAAGATTCCTTAGTGCGCGTCGCAGAAGTTCGCACCGCGCTAGGTATCTTACGCCGACCCATCCACAAATTATGCCCCCTTCCGGTGGCTACAAACTAATCGTATGCGTGCCATACGAGACATACTAGGATTGTGAATTTGTCACATTGCCTGGACCACGCCCGGGACATTCCCCGGGAGAGCATACAAGTCAATTGTATCATAAACATTGTAAGTATTGTTTACGTGCCGATAGCTATTACTGCAATAGTGACTGTGTTTCATATGTACTATCAATTATTTATGGATGTTGTGTATTGTCATATGTTTATATAATTCAAGTTCCGAGAATTACAAGTGTTACTTATGGTGTCAATTATTCTACGTATGTATTGTATTTTCTAATGGTCATATATTATGAAATTTATTGGGGTTGTTGTGTCAATATCTTGGGGAAATTATTATATTTTTTATGGTGTTATCACTTGTTATTGTAATGCTTGGCAAATATCAATGGGTATTATTTGGGAAAGATCAATATCTACTTAATCATTGCATTGTTGTGTGTATTGTGTTACTATTATGTTTTGAGTAATTTTACTGTCAGTATGCCCTTGCTATTAGCATAAGGGTCAATTTATTCTATACCTAGTAATTGTTAATTGAATTCATATTATGGTTATTATGTCATTGCACTGTGGTCAATACGCCAATTATTGTATCGTTTTCGCCATGTAAGTCTAATTATTGTATTATTAAATTCAACGTTTAATGTACAAAATCGTCCCGATTTTGGCGGGCAGTATGTTTAAACTTTGTACTTGTTTATCAGCTGTACGCAGTGGACTACTGCAATGCGGCACGAGCGGATGACGTCACGCGCTTATCAAACGCTGCCGCCGGTCATCTCGGCCGACGGGAGACAGGTTTAGTTTAGTTTCTAACAAGACTCCGAGCGGTTCTCTCGTAAAACATTTTCTCTTCCAGCCGCGGCTTCTGGACAATTCTTAAATATGTCATACGATTTAAATTAATTCAGACTACCTGCGACCATCTTCAATGGACCACGATTTCTTTCAAAACTAAATTTCGGGCGTGCCCGATGGATTTCAAAAATACATCCGCACGTGCCGAGCATGATCAATACTTTAAAATTTCAATAAACGCATGTCAAATATCAGTAATACAGTCCACTTCTTTTCTTACATACAATCCAGCCTTTCCTGCATAGCGTCTTTGGAATAACTCGAGACTCATCAAGAGCTTCCAAACCGCAACAGGGAGAATAATCTCATTTTACATTCGAGAGCGCTCCTGTGCGTGAGTCGTCTACCATGTGAGAGATATAACTGTAATTATAGTTTGCGCCTGAATATTGATGAATATGCAACCATTTCTATCTAAAATATGCACACCTAGTTTCTAAAAATGGCAAAACCTAACCTCAACACTGCTTCCGAACGTCAAGGTCAAAGTAGCTATCCATGTATTTCTTATGGGCGAAACATGTTTGCAATGGCCCCCCTTTGAGGTAGGAAAATTCAAACTGGTGCCAGTGAAAAACAAACTCTGCCATCTTATTCTTCACTTCTCAAAGTATATGTAACTAATTAGAAATTGCAGAAAAGTGAACGATAACTATTTTTAAGAATTATTGAAATTTAGCAATTTACCTTGAAATAGGGAACATATGTTTTGTTGCTTCGTGTTTAGAGTAACAGTTTTGACCATTTATAGTTATTTTTTAACATTTTGTGGGCTTTTATCTATATAAATTTATTGTGTATAATAATAATAAATACTTTTTTATAAATACATTAAGATATTCAGCAATTAAGATATTTTACGTCCCGCCCTCCTATTTTTGGGGAGATCAATCTCAAAAACAACAGAGTTCTGTAGGGTATAAGTATGGACATGCATGCCAAGATTTACAAAAATTGGTTGACGCATTACAAAGTTATCATGAGACATACCCAAGAGAGACTGGCAGAAAAATGCCAAATGGTCAACTTAAAATTGAGAACTCACTTCGCTCGTTCAACGATATTGTTAATTTTGAAATATGAATGAGAAGATCTTGGCTAACAGATTAGAAGTAATAATAGACTTTTTACATATGTCCTTTTATAATTATCTTGTTATACTTACCTTCAGAAGTGGAAACCGTGTATTACTATTATATTGCTTACATTTGTTTAAAACAATTAATGGTTATTAAATTAAAATTTAAAAAAACTGTTAGAATGTTTATATATGGTTATGACTGTGTTTCAGTATATTGTTCAGTAGTATTTTTTTTTTTTTTTTTTGTATCGTCCATCTCAGGACCACATGCCAATTTCAATTCCTTATTCCTGGTTCTTCTCTTTTTCTCCAATATTCTTTCATCTTTTCACTGTGTCTCTTCTTCCTGTCTTCGGTCCACTTTGACCCTACGTTTTTCTCTCTCCTACCCTGGACTCCTTCCATTTTTAACACTTTTGCCCGAAATACTTCTCTTTCAATTCCTTATTCTGTGTTTGTATTATTTTTTTCTAAATCCTTTTTGACTTCTTTAATCCAACTTGATGTTGACTTCTTTCCCCACAGGTATTTGAAGATGTGTTTTGTTAACCTATTGTCGTCATTCTATATAAATGTCCAAAAAATACTACACTTTTTTCTCACTGTTTCTGTTATATTTTCTATACGTTGATATATTGCATCATTACTTCTTAATTTCTAACCTTCTGAAGTTTTTCGTGAGCCTAATACTTTCCTAATAATTCATCTTTCCAATATTTCTAGTTTGTCTAAATTATAATTCAATGCTAGACATTCACTTGCATATAGGCATTCTGGCCTCACTACTGTACTGTAATGCCTTATTTTCACATTTTTATATATACACTTTTTATTGTAAATGTCTTAAGTTATACCATATGCTCTTTCTATTGTATGAATCCTTTCTTCTACAGCAGGTTTTTCTAAACCATTCTCTTGAATTATTTCACCTAGATACTTAAACTTTCTAACCCTCTCTATTCAACCAATATTCGTTAGCAGGAATTTTGGCGCATTTTTAATGTTCATGAGAAACTGTTTTTTTCTGCAGAAATTCTTAAGCCTGTTCTACTGTATATGTCTTGTGTTACTGCAGATGTCAGAAGTTCGGAAAGTATAGCAAAGTCATCTGCAAATCCCAAACAGTTTATTTCAATATGTTTGTTCCTTCTTCCCAACAGTTCAGTAGTATTTATTATTAAAGATTTAAAGTCTATACAACAACTTTAAAGACTGAAAAAAAAATTATCTAGCCTACAAAATGATGATAAGAATTTCCCATATTTCACTTAATTTTATTTAAGCTCAGAGGAGAGGAGGTCAGTCATCTACTTATTTTTGCTACCACAGGGGAGAGAGTACAATATATGGCTATAAACTTGCTTGCAGCTAAAATAAGAGATAAAACAGGTGTCTGAATGGGCAGTCTCAAAAGATCTCATTGCGCATGTGTAGCTTTGATTCATCACATGGTTGTATGTCATGGTTGCTCACCTCACACCCCACTTCCTGCACTACCTTCCCTACCCTACACTACGATCTGCATAAACCATTTCATGTCTTATTATTTCACCCGTACATAATGCTTGAACAGCCCTGTAATGATTGGCTCAGACTTCAGGCTCCCATGTACAACAGGTCTGTTATTATAACGAGAAGGCATTCAGGTTTTGTTTGACAATTTATTCAATCAGTGATAATAATCATTATATGATACAATAAAAGAAAACATACACACACAAAATATTTCTTTTTTATATGGATAAGTTAAAACTTGTTCTCAATAACCTCCAAACAGCTTTAGTGTCAGAAGAAAAAATTAGTTTTGGCTGGAGCTGAAAAACAAAACAAAAATGCATCGTAAGACAATCACTATCAAATATGTCTTAACTATGGCTAATATTTTTCAGCTAAGATAAAAATAGCTTCTTCTAAAATTAAATTGGTTAGATAATGATTGTAACCAATTCTACATCGGCCAGACGGGAAGATCTTTTTATTCCAGATTTTCAGAACATATAAAAGCCCTCACCACAAATTACATACATTCCACATTTGCCACACATTTACAAAATGAAAACCACAGTTACACAAACATAGAACACAACATGGAAATATTATACTACTTATCAAAAAGTAGAAAATTAAACACAGCTGAACAATTTGAAATATACAGATATCACACATTACAACCAAACAACATATTAAATGAACAACTACATTACAGATCATGTACACTCTTTGATACATTGATCCAAACACAAAATTTGAACCTCAGCGCCAATTCCCTCCAACCATCAATTCCCACCACACACACCTATATTCCTTAATCGTTATTCTGCAACAATGACATTCAGTATTTACTCACACTGAGGAAGAGGCACAACACCTTGAAACGTGAAAGTGAGAATAAAAGTAAGTTCATTTGTGAAAGTTTTTATATATAATAATATTAGTAAAAGTGAACGAAGAGGATGAATCAACAAGATATTTATAGTGATTTGCATTTTGAAGTCACGCTACACAACGTCATAAGCCGAGCTAAACATACGTCACATAGGAATGCGGGAGTGTCCGCTAACTTGCCGAGACGGCGTCAGCAGTCTGTCTGCGCTTGGCTTAAAAAGGTCAGTCGCCAACCAACATATAGTGACAATGGACGTAATTTCGGGTGGGCAGCCCGAGGGTTAAATTTAAGGGCGTCCACCGGCTAAACCCAGTTGAAATTACATTCTTGTGCTGATCGGTCACAAAAAAGTTCCGCGGATAATAGTATGGGTGCGCCCAAATACGTAAAAATGTAAAGTGTAAAAGAAAACAGTCTTTATATTAATATAAAATGAAGTTTATGTAACACCAAAAAAGTATAAAGAATGTAATAAAAAACATGGTTCGGAAAATAACTACCAGTGTCGAGTGTGCAAAAAGAAAATGAAGCAACAGTTTCGGCGAGGTTAGTGACAGGAACCACCAGATACCACAAGAATGACTCCACGCGTGGAATAAAAAAATCCAGCTAAGTAACACTGGGGAGGGGTAAAACAAGATTTAAATAAGCTTAAACAAAATTCAAAAATCAAGTCTTCTAATTTTATTTGAGATCTCACAAGGGCATGGGGTGTGTACGAGTGTGTGTGTGAATGGAAATTACCTAATAAGAAGCGCTGGTTTGAGGTAAAAGTAAATTTAAGTTTGTGTTTAATTTTTTGTTATTTTGAATTTATATACAATTTTTTCTGTTTTTTCATTATGTCTATACAATCGTATAGTCAAGGTATTGTTTATTGTTAAATTCATAACAGGTAAGGGAGGGAGAAAGAATATTTTGTTTGTGATGGGAAGTAAATGATTTGAAAGTGTTTTTTTTTTTTTTAAATAAAGTAATTGATGGAAAAATAAGAATTGAAATAATCTTAATATAAATAAAAGTCATTGAATCTATGTATGTATGTATGTTCCACACCTCCTCATAAACCACTGGACCGATTTCAAGAAAACTTGGAATAAATATTTTACGCAACGGGAGAACCAACATAGGACAGGTGTTTTTTTCGATGGGGTCCTTTGGGGTCTTCCACATCTCCTCCTAAGCCACTAGACCGATTTCAACCAAACTTGACACAAATATTTTACGCAACAGTAGAACCAACATAGGATAGGTGTTTTTTCGATACGATCCTTCGGGGGGTCCTTTGAGGTCTTCCACATCTCCTTCTGAACCACTGGACCGATTTCAACCAAACTTGGCACAAATATTTTACGCAACGGGAGAACCGACATAGGACAAGTATTTTTTTGATAAGATCTTTTGGGGGGTCCTTTGGGGTCTTCCACATCTCCTCCTAAACCACTGGACCGATTTCAACCAAACTTGGCACAAATATTTTACGCAATGGGAGAACCAACATAGGATAGGTGTTTTTTCGATATGATCCTCTGGGGGGTCTTTTGGGTCTTAAAAAGCTATTAGATCTGGTTACCATGGCAACCCAATAGAATAGATTCTGGTTGCCATAGCATTGGTGGAAGTCTCCCGCATAGGAAAAGTGCGGGAGTCGTCCGACGGGCCTTCCCCGGAGTCCGTCCATGGAACCCAGGGAGTCTTAGGTCGGATCTCGCGAAAGATGGCCGGGCCAGAGTCCCAGCTCCTCGCCCGACATGTCGACGGCTTTCCCGGGCTTCGGAGAACCTTCCGTACCCCGGGGAGGTCTCTGACCAAGTCCTAGCGCGGGAGTTCGACCGGCCTGGATGCCGGAATAAGCAGGAGGTGTCTCGGCATAGGTGGAAACCTCCCGGGTTGGAAATAGCGCGGGAGTCGTCCAACGGGCCTTCCCCAGAGTCCGTCCACAGAACCCGGGGAGTCTTAGGTCGGATCCCACGAAAGACGGCGGGGCCAGAGTCCATGGTTCTTATAAATAAATATATAGGTTATGGTATCAAAGGTAGTGTATGCATCTTAAGATACTTCTTAATAGTGCGTGAATTCAGAGTTGTTTCAGTTTGAATTTAAAAGTGGATAAGTTAAGATCGAAGTAAGTTATAAGCGAGTATAAAAAACAAAGTTTTGATAGCGAATGTATTCAGATCATAGTGTTCAGACAATATAAATGCACTTGCTTCAGTTTGAATTTAAAAATTGATAAGCTGAAATCTATAGAGGTATTGTATTGTTAGAATAAGTTTAGGAGACACTAATTTAACAAATACCTTATTTCAACATTAACACAATGAATTATAAAACGACAGTTAAATACGCAGCGCGTGCAAGTACTGTAGACATTTTATTGAAAACTAATTTAGCTGTTCGCCCTCTCCCAGAGTTAGAAATCGAGCAGGAGCATCATGCGCAACAGAATTCTTCTCCAGATATAAGAATAAAGTTTATGACATGTTCTTAAACAAGTACACTACAAAGAATTCCTCCAGTGAGAATGCAAACATAACAATATAAGGAAGATTGTACAATATAGAAGTAATATAACGTTAGAACAAGAATAGGTGCCTATGAGCCTATGAATAAATTATGAACCCGAGCAACGCTGGGTAAATCGGCTAGTAACAAATAAAACGTAATTCATTGGAAACAAGTAAATGAATTATTTATTTCGAATAACCATTCTGCTCTCTCATTAACATGCTCAAACAAACCTTGGGTAATTATTTGTTCATACGCAGTTGGCAATAATTCAAGATGGCGTCCGAAAGCAGACACAGGCCACAGCTGTTTTGTTTGTAAACAAGAAAAGTAAAAGTAAAAAAGTAAGTAGTAAAAAACATTACAAAATTAGTGGTTTGCCATTTTTTCAACCACTGTATTTCAAGGTGGTTTACTCAAAAACTTCTTCAGGCATAAAGCATTTATAAAATGTATTTGTATAATTGTGAATACTAGCGTATATTAGTATGTTTATTGGCCAAGAATACTGAATTTCTTATTTGTCCAGAGGAAAATTGGGACTCCAATATTCAAACTAGTCTTGTCGCCCCCCCCCCTTGAAACCTAGTCTCTTCCATCTCATGCAGGAGCAGCTTCTAGTTATGCTATCGCACGCGCATGTGTGTGTATATATGTGTGTGTGTGTGTGTGCGTGCTCGCGCGTCTTATGTCTACAACTTACTGTCCACAACAGCTGATAAGACGTATCTGTTCAATCCACAAGTTCCATCACCACGATAGATTCTGTAGTAACCCTAAATTTTAAAACATTAAATTATTATACTTTTAAAAGTCTAAGCATCAAACCAACAACATAACTTCATATAATGACAACACATATTTTGGTCGACAACCAGATATTATTATCAGTGGCGGCTGCCATCAGATATGTCTTTTATTACAAAAAGGCGTGTTCCAACGGGTTCTATACTATAAAAGTCACACTTACCTTTTCCCCTACTCCGGTTCCCCAGCTATTCTTGATGATCCAATAGGGTACATCCTCATTAGTCTTGGGTGATTCTGCACAAGAAAAAATATCATATAATATAATAATACTTATCTGTGGAAAAGTACCAGCAGAAAAGTAAAAGGAAAAATAGGAAAACATTTACAAACAATGGACAATCAAGAAGGGAAAACCCTGGAGAAGCTGTTCCAGATTAATACCCAGCCGTGACTGTCTTGCATGAATGAAAATCGACCAGTCAAGCGAATTCACTGTTTTTGTCACAGTGGTAAACTGATAGGGATTGATAGGGAAACTGTGCAGAAAGTTTTAACTGAAGACCTTGGCATGCGCAAGGTGTGTGCCAAAATGGTACCAAAGGAGTTCACCAATGAACAAAAGCAAAGGAGGGTTGAAATGTGCACAGACCTGTTGCAGAGGCAAGTCACTGTTTTGGCCTAAATAATCGCAGACGATAAAACCTGGTTTTTCGTGTATGACCCTGAAACAAAGCAACAAAGTGCCCAGTGGAAGTCACCTGATTCTACACAACTGAAAATGTTCTGTCAATCAAAAATCAAAAAGTTGTTGATAAAGTTTTTTAATATCTGAGAGATTGTTCACTATGAATTTGTTCCACTAGGACAAATAGTTAACCAAGTGTACTATTTTGGAGTGCTGCAAAGTTGTGTGAAAAGTGAGATGCAGACGACCAGAATGTTTTGCCAACAACTCATGGCTCGTGCACTACGACAATGCACCTGTGCACAGGCACTGTCTGTATGGGTGTTTTTGGCCAGGAAACAAATAACTTTGGTACACCACACACCATACTCACCTGACCCTGCACCCCCCCCCTAATGACTTCTTTCTTTACCTGAAGAATAAAAACGTTTTGAAAGGAAGACATTTTGATGACATTGGGGACATTAATGCTAATATGACGGCAGCTGTGAAGACCATTCCAAAAAATAAGTTCCTAAATTGCTTCATAAGGTGGAGTAGGCATTGGCTTCAGTGTATAGCTTCCCAGGGGCAGTACTTTCAAGATGATCACAGCGGTATTCAGCTACAAGGTATGCAGCATTTTTTCTGGGATGAGTTCACGAACTTAATTGTCAGACCTAATATAGTTGCAAAAAATACTGAAAATAAAGTATATCTTGTTTCAATTTCACTATAAATGGTACAATTCCACCCAAGTATGGCAGCTGCATATATACAATATATATAAACTAAGAGTAGGTCACTGATTGCAAATTGTTTTATGGATTAAGCAATTGGAAAGTTGTGTAAACATGGTAAGATAATAATGAACTGGGTACAAGAAATGGATTTCAAAAGTACTCAGCTCAAACTATCAGCATGTGTGTGGTGCATTTTCATTTATCATGTTTAAATAGGTTTTTAATAATTGTTATTCTTGTAATGGTGTTTAAACATTTAGAATATACTCACACTCTTTAAAATATTATGCTTTGCGTAAAGCACTCATATTTGTGGCAGTGGGGATTTTTGTGCTTAAGCGGGGAAATTTCCAGTACCTATGTGAGGAAAAGAGGTTTGACTAACCCATGGATGTTAATATAACTGGATGCCCAACAGGGCGCTCTCTAGTGAAGCAAATCTGAGATCACAGCAGCCATATTTAAAGCGGGCAAAAAAAGGTAAACAGACGTGGAGTTAGGTTGATTTGTGCGGACCTTTTGGAGTGTAAATTGATTTAATGCTTGCTTGACTTATGACTTCAAAAAGAAGATAAAATGCCTGACTCTTGTTGTTTTGTAGGTTGCACAAATCGATGGAAAAAAGAAGAGAACTTGGAGTTAAAAAATGAACTTATAAATCAGGGGCATGCTTTCAAAGAGCGCCGATACAGCAGGGAACTGAAGCAGTTTGCCTTCACCTTAATAATTGCTCATAATGTAACTAGTAAATTTGCACTAGATGTAAAGGTATTTCCCAATTCCACCAATTGTCCAGATGTGGAAATAGGGTTTGATGTCTCTCATAAACTTCAATTAATCCGAGCTGTCAGTGAAAGATATTTAAAAATCAGATTGCTTTCATTTGGAAAAATTTGTACTGAAGACATTATAAAACCTGTTAGCAATCGCCACAAGCTCAGCAAGTTAATTTTATTTAATAATATGTAATTGTAAGGCACTTAGGCAGGGCTGGAAAAGATGGGAGATTGGGCCATTACAGCAAGGGGCATATCCAAGGTTCCGATTGGGAACCTAACCTGACATCCCATCAAGCTATAACAATAGTAATAATCTAAATGTGTGGAAGGGTTTTCTGTAAAATTTAACAAATGTAACCTCATTTTACATAAGCATCCATTTAATAATAATTAATCTTGCCTTTGAGTGGAGCAATGCAGGAATAGTTTTCATTGTATTTGTAAACACTGAGGAAGCTCACTAGTGGAGTGAAATACTTGTCTGTGGGGTTTGAATGGATAGTGTCGGCCAGTAGTTTTATGAAATTTGTTGTCCATATGTGCATCCAGGTATTTTGTACATTCGCTTTCTGGTAAGTTGTGACTATTGATTTTCAAGTCAAAGCTGTCATTTTTGTGGCACATTGAGAAGAACATAGCTCATGGTTTGTAAATTTTCTCTGTACTTCTTGCTGTAAAATATATTGTACAATTTCTGTGTGTTTTTCTTGTTTTATTTTATATATCATTTTTGAAAGGAAGAAAGCAGCTTATTTTATGTAGATTGATGATAATAATAATAACAACAACAACATCAGTTAATGGCTTTTTCTGGTAGTATGCAGTACTGGCACATTTTTAAGCCCAAGTTTCTCAAGATTTATAATTTCATTTATCTCTATAGAATTTTCCAAACTTTTACATCGATCTACCTCCCCCGGATTTGAACTCGCGAGTTCCTGGTGAGTACCGGTACCTTTTCATAAATAGCCCTAATAATAATGAAAGTTGGAAATACAGCCTTTTATTTCTAATTCTTCGTTGAGAAACTTTTGTTTTCAAATTTCATTTTACGTTCCCATAACACTATGATCCCACGGTGTCGGCTAATAAATTCTTTGATTACGAGTGGAAATAGCAAAAGATTTAACAGGTAAGTGAGAATTACCATTCGGGCTGATGGGTTTGACAAAAAATCGTATTATTCAGGACGTACCGTAGCATGTATTTATCATCAAAAATAATTAATTGTCGCGTAATTCCTTTTTGGAACACTTCGGACGTCTTCACCCGGTTAGCCGCGAGATGTTTCCCAACAATATTTAAAGAGTGTCTCACTCCATTCGAGACCTGTACATTTCCGATAAATAAAGTTCGGCCAGCAAATTAGCAGGTATCGTTGTATCCTATTGAAAAAAGCGCTTTTTCAATGGCACAATTATGTACCAGTTGTATAGGTAGAACTGTGGGCTCGAGATCTCTTGCCCGGGTTAAAGATGGCAGCGTGACATCACACTTGCTTCAGCTCTCGCAAGCATACAGGGTTGGCAGTCGGGCATCCAGTTAGTATATAAACACCCATGAACTAACCTAGCAACATTGATACCAACCTAACTCAGATTTATTCTTGTCAAATTAACAAAAAAGTACTTACTTTCAACTCCATATCCAACAATCACAACTGCATGATTCAAGTAGCTTGGATCACAATAATCTTTACTTGGATGCAAAACTCCTTTACATACCAGCTTTGGAACATACAAAAAAACATCATTACATATACTGTGGCACATTAATGATATATTGTTAAGGTAGGGTGACCAAATGTCCTGTTTGAATGGGATTGTCCCTTTTCTTTGCTCTTTGTCTTGTTGTCACATGAAAAATTTAAATGTTTCCAAAATGTCCTAGTTTTTTCAAGAATCATTCAACTTCTAAAATTTTTAAAACCTGCTAAAAAAATATATTTCAAAACAAATTAGAATGTTTAAGACTTATTATCTGTGTTGTTTCAGTACTAGTAATAATACATATCCAATATCATGTTTCGAAAAAATCAATCTTTACATTGTTAATTTCAATAGCTATGTGACGTGGGATTCTCACAAACTGCTCAATGGGTACTGTCAGCGAAAGCATAAATCTCATGATTATTACCAATGTTTCATAGGTTGTATTTTGTGAGTTGTTTTTCTGAAACAGTGTTAATTTTAACCTCAAGGAGAAACTATTTTTTTGTGGTTGGTGTTGGAGGGATAGGAAGGGGCAGAGGAGTAAGAATATCATTTCATCAAATCTGGTCACCCTACCTTATAGCTTAGTACACAAACACAAAACAAACTATGAAAGTGCAATAGATTAATATTTGAAATCCATGACCTGCTACTCTGTCACACATTACAGATTACAAAGGTAATTCTAAAATTACATCATGCACATCACGCCGAAACGCGTATGGGAGGAAACAAAGTAAGTTGACAAGTGACAGTTTAATAACCAATATTAATTTAGTGCTGTGAAAAAAGAAGATGAACTATCAAAACAACGTATGAATGGTTCATAACATCACCAGCAAGAATTTTTACAGAGGTTTGTTTTGTTGGTTGTATTGTGTTGTGTTATCAGTCACTGGAAAAGCAGGACAGTAAACAGAAGATTCACTGAAGATGACTGCTGCATCTGCATGTATAAGAAGAGAACCAAGGCCCAACGACTGGGAAAATAATTTTACTGAAGGTGGCTCCAGCTGTGAAAGATTTAACGTTATGAGCCAACTGTGACCAGGCAGGCGACATAGTCTTATCTGACCTTCATGACACAAGATTTGTTTTAGTTGTCATCTTACTTAACAGACTGTTATGGGGGGGGGATGAGATGCTGCATAATGATATGTGGAGAACAACAAAGGTTAATTTTGGATGAAAGAATTCTACTGAAAAATAAAACATTTTACTGTGTAACGGTACATATATTACCATCCCAAAACATTGGGAATCTTACCATATTATTTGTAATTTGAATGGGGTAAAAACCATGTATATGAGTTGGAGTCAAGGTCAGTGGGTTAACTGCGGAAAACAATTATTTTTAGCCGAATGATCTATGAACTTTGCACAGCTGGGGTCACGCTATATGACGTCAGGAGCCAAACCCTGATGATTTCACTTGGGAATGTGGGGCGAGGTCAACAACGCTTCAGAATCTGTTGACGTAATACACAAAAAACAATAAAACGAGACCACGTGATCACCCCTCCATCTCAGATTTTGGACCAGTTTCAGGCTTCTCAGTTGAAAATATACTCTCGTCCAGTATGGCCGTACACTAATTCGGGGACGAATTACGGGTGCGCCCAAAAACAAAAAGGTGTAAAATGTGAAGTATCAAAAGTTAAACTGTCATTAGAAAAACTTAACAGTTAATTGATTTCTAAAAATAACCATTAAAATCAGTGAAGCGAATATGGAATAATCTTTACAGTGCGTGTGCAACAAGGTGACGTCTTCTGGACATTTTCAGCTAAGTACTATCTAGGGAGAGTAAACAAAGAATTTTAAAAGTATAAAACAACCCAAAAATTAAAGAGGAAATGACCATTTAAATTTTAATAATATATATATACTTTCACTTATGAACTTACTTTTGTCACTTCCCAAACGTTTCGAGATGTTGTTTCTCTTCTTCAGTGGGTTTAATACTAACTGTCGATTACAGAATAACCGTTACGGAATGGAGTGTGTGGTGGGGGTTGATGGTGGGAAGGGATTGGCGCTGAGGTTCGAATTATGTGTGTGGATCAGTGTGTCAAATAGTGTATGTGATTTGTAATGTATCTGTTCATTTAATATGTTGTTTGGTTGTAGTGTGTGATATCTGTATATTTCAAATTGTTCAGCTGTGTTTAGTTTTCTACTTTTAGGTAAGTAGTGTAATATTTCCATGTTGTGTTCTATGTTTGTGTAACTGTGGTTTTCGTTATGTAAATGTGTGGCAAATGTGGAATGTATGTAGTTTGTGGTGAGGGCTTTTAAATGTTCAGAAAACCTGGAAGAAAAAGATCTTCCCATCTGGCCGATGTAGAATTGTGGGCAATCATTACAATTTAATTTATAAACCCCTGTTTTGTTGTATGTGTCAATGTCTTTGTTAGTATTGTTTATGTGTTTTCTAATGGTGTTGTTGGTTCTGTAGGCTACTTATAATTTTGTTTCCTAAATGTGTTTGCAATTTTATGTGTATTGGAATTCTAGTATGTAAGTGTTATGTATTTACTGGGTTGTGTGCTGTTGGTCAGATGTGTTTTACTTTTTGTGTTGAGGATTCGTTTGTGTAGTTTATTTATTAATTCGGGGTTGTATCCGTTTTTGACTGCTATGTATTTAATTGTGTTTAATTCATCTTGGTAGTCATGTGTGTTTAGGGGTATTGACGTGAGCCTATGGAGCATGTAGTTGAAAGCTGCATGTTTGTGTTGAGTTGGGTGGTTGGATGTGTTGTGTATGACCATGTCTGATGTGGTGGGTTTTCTGTATATTTTGTATGTGTGTGTGTTGTTTGTTTTGGTGATTGTAAGGTCTAAGAAGTTTATGCTGTTATTTAATTCTATTTCAAGTGTGAATTTTAATTTATGGTGTATAGTGTTAATGTATTTGTGGAAATTTTCTATTTGTCTTTTGTTGCCGTTGTAAAGGAGTAAAATGTCGTCGACATACCTGTGCCAATATATTATTTTATCGGTGTATTTGTTGTTGTTCAGTATGTGTTTCTGTTCTATGGTGTGTATGAATATTTCTGCTAGTATTCCTGATATAGGGGAGCCCATGGGTAGTCCATCTGTTTGTGTGTAATACATGCTATTGTGTGCGAAATAATTTTGATCTGTGATAATTTTAGTTAGATGGATGATCTCGTTTATGTGTGTTTCAGGTGTGTTATTTATTTTTAGTAATTGTTCTAATGTAATTATGGTTTCTTTTATGGGAACATTGGTGTATAGGTTTGTTATGTCGAATGAAGCAAGTGTGGAATTGTGGGGAATGTGTACATGTTGAGTTTTATTCACTAGATCTAAATTATTTTTGACAGTGGTGTTGTTTGTTAAATTTATGCTATTCCTGATCAATTTATCTAAATGTCTAGCTATTTTGTGTGCAGGTGCTTGTGTGTTGTTTATAAGTGGTCTGATGGGAATATTGGGTTTGTGTAATTTCGGTAGTGCATTTAGTGTAGGGGCTTTTGGTTTAATTTGTTTTAGATATTTGATGTTGTCAGGTGATACTATGTGTTTTGTGTTATTTAGGGTTTTGTTTATTTGTTTGTGATATTTAGGGGTGGGGTCTTTATTTAATTTAGTGATGTTGTTTTCATTAAAAAATGTTTCAATTTTGTTATTTAAAGCCTGTTTTTCTATTATGACATTTATATTACCTTTGTCTGCTTTAAGTATGGTTAGGTTGTGTTCATGTAATTTATGTTTTATGTTTTTTAGTGTTTGGAATTCATTATTGTGTTGTTTATTTTCGTATTGTTGTGTGTGTTGTAATTTACGCTTTATTTCATAACGTATGGTATCATGGTCTTGGTTTAGTGTGTGTTGTATGGCTGTTTCAGCGTCTAGGACTATGTCACGTGTATGTTTACTATTAACGTTATTAGTTGTATTGATACCTAAATTGTGTTTTAGACCTTTATCTAAGAGGTTTATTTCTGCGTTAGTGAAATTGGTTGTCGTTGTATTTACAGTACGTGTGTGAAATTTATGTGTCGGTGTAGGGACAGTTACGTTCCTGCGTGCTAATATGTTATTGATTTTTCTGTTATGTACTTCCTGTATTTTTATTTGGATTTTTTCTATGATATTTCGTGTATGTTGTATTATGTGTTCAAATTCAATGTGGTGTAATATTTGTGTGAGTTTTACGTGTAGGTTATATGCCGTTTTGTTTAGTGTATCTTTTTTATGGTATAAATCATTAATGATATTGTCTAGGTGTATTATTTCGGCTTTACGTTTTGTTTTTGTTGCTGCATATGTATTATTTTTTATTGTGATTTGTGCATGTGTGGGTATAATGTTGTGTTTATGGCAAGTTTTGTTGTAAGCGATGTTCAAGGAGGTTTTCGTTATCTGTAATCTAACATTTCTGTACTTGTGGATGTAATACGCTGTGTTGGCGGTTTTAAAATTATCTTGTTGTTGCATCCTCTTCGTTCACTTTATTAATTTAATAATATATATACTTTAACTTCTGAACTTACTTTTGTCACTTCCCAAACGTTTCGAGATGTTGTTTCTCTTCTTCAGTGGGTTTAATACTAACTGTCGATTACAGAATAACCGTTACGGAATGGAGTGTGTGGTTTGGGTTCATGGTGGGAAAGGATTGGCGCTGAGGTTAGAATTATGTGTGTGGATCAGTGTGTCAAATAGTGTATGTGATTTGTAATGTATCTGTCACACACATAATTCGAACCTCAGCGCCAATCCCTTCCCACCATCACCCCCCACCACACACTCCATTCGGTAACGGTTATTCTGTAATCGACAGTTAGTATTAAACCCACTGAAGAAGAGAAACAACATCTCGAAATGTTTGGGAAGTGACAAAAGTAAGTTCAGAAGTTAAAGTATATATATTATTAAATTAATAAAGTGAACGAAGAGGATGCAACAACAAGATAATTTTAATACCGCCAACACAGCGTATTACATCCACAAGTACAGAAATGTTAGATTACAGATAACGAAAACCTCCTTGAACATCGCTTACAACAAAACTTGCCGTAAACACAACATTATACCCACACATGCACAAATCACAATAAAAAATAATACATATGCAGCAACAAAAACAAAACGTAAAGCCGAAATAATACACCTAGACAATATCATTAATGATTTATACCATAAAAAAGATACACTAAACAAAACGGCATATAACCTACACGTAAAACTCACACAAATATTACACCACATTGAATTTGAACACATAATACAACATACACGAAATATCATAGAAAAAATCCAAATAAAAATACAGGAAGTACATAACAGAAAAATCAATAACCTATTAGCACGCAGGAACGTAACTGTCCCTACACCGACACATAAATTTCACACACGTACTGTAAATACAACGACAACCAATTTCACTAACGCAGAAATAAACCTCTTAGATAAAGGTCTAAAACACAATTTAGGTATCAATACAACTAATAACGTAATAGTAAACATACACGTGACATAGTCCTAGACGCTGAAATAGCCATACAACACACACTAAACCAAGACCATGATACCATACGTTATGAAATAAAGCGTAAATTACAACACACACAACAATACGAAAATAAACAACACAATAATGAATTCCAAACACTAAAAAACATAAAACATAAATTACATGAACACAACCTAACCATACTTAAAGCAGACAAAGGTAATATAAATGTCACAATAGAAAAACAGGCTTTAAATAACAAAATTGAAACATTTTTTAATGAAAACAACATCACTAA
The DNA here is from genome assembly GCA_034769895.1 of Magicicada septendecula. NCBI lineage: Eukaryota > Metazoa > Arthropoda > Insecta > Hemiptera > Cicadidae > Magicicada > Magicicada septendecula. The sequence continues at coordinate 354,544,797 of CM068373.1, forward strand.
ATTAAATAAAGACCCCACCCCTAAATATCACAAACAAATAAACAAAACCCTAAATAACACAAAACACATAGTATCACCTGACAACATCAAATATCTAAAACAAATTAAACCAAAAGCCCCTACACTAAATGCACTACCGAAATTACACAAACCCAATATTTCCATCAGACCACTTATAAACAACACACAAGCACCTGCACACAAAATAGCTAGACATTTAGATAAATTGATCAGAAATAGCATAAATTTAACAAACAACACCACTGTCAAAAATAATTTAGATCTAGTGAATAAAACTCAACATGTACACATTCCCCACAATTCCACACTTGCTTCATTCGACATAACAAACCTATACACCAATGTTCCCATAAAAGAAACCATAATTACATTAGAACAATTACTAAAAATAAATAACACACCTGAAACACACATAAACGAGATCATCCATCTAACTAAAATTATCACAGATCAAAATTATTTCGCACACAATAGCATGTATTACACACAAACAGATGGACTACCCATGGGCTCCCCTATATCAGGAATACTAGCAGAAATATTCATACACACCATAGAACAGAAACACATACTGAACAACAACAAATACACCGATAAAATAATATATTGGCACAGGTATGTCGACGACATTTTACTCCTTTACAACGGCAACAAAAGACAAATAGAAAATTTCCACAAATACATTAACACTATACACCATAAATTAAAATTCACACTTGAAATAGAATTAAATAACAGCATAAACTTCTTAGACCTTACAATCACCAAAACAAACAACACACACACATACAAAATATACAGAAAACCCACCACATCAGACATGGTCATACACAACACATCCAACCACCCAACTCAACACAAACATGCAGCTTTCAACTACATGCTCCATAGGCTCACGTCAATACCCCTAAACACACATGACTACCAAGATGAATTAAACACAATTAAATACATAGCAGTCAAAAATGGATACAACCCCGAATTAATAAATAAACTACACAAACGAATCCTCAACACAAAAAGTAAAACACATCTGACCAACAGCACACAACCCAGTAAATACATAACACTTACATACTACAATTCCAATACACATAAAATTGCAAACACATTTAGGAAACAAAATTATAAAGTAGCCTACAGAACCAACAACACCATTAGAAAACACATAAACAATACTAACAAAGACATTGACACATACAACAAAACAGGGGTTTATAAATTAAATTGTAATGATTGCCCACAATTCTACATCGGCCAGATGGGAAGATCTTTTTCTTCCAGGTTTTCTGAACATTTAAAAGCCCTCACCACAAACTACATACATTCCACATTTGCCACACATTTACATAACGAAAACCACAGTTACACAAACATAGAACACAACATGGAAATATTACACTACTTACCTAAAAGTAGAAAACTAAACACAGCTGAACAATTTGAAATATACAGATATCACACACTACAACCAAACAACATATTAAATGAACAGATACATTACAAATCACATACACTATTTGACACACTGATCCACACACATAATTCGAACCTCAGCGCCAATCCCTTCCCACCATCAACCCCCACCACACACTCCATTCCGTAACGGTTATTCTGTAATCGACAGTTAGTATTAAACCCACTGAAGAAGAGAAACAACATCTCGAAACGTTTGGGAAGTGACAAAAGTAAGTTCATAAGTGATAGTATATATATATTATTAAATTAATAAAGTGAACGAAGAGGATGCAACAACAAGATAATTTAAATTTTCTATATATATTTTAAAATAATGAGCTCAAAGGGGGTTATAAAAATATGTAAGGTATGAAAGTGTATGTGTGTGAGGGTGAATGAAGGGGTGGTTTGCGTAAAATAAATATAAGTCTATGTCTAATACTTTGTTTGTTTCTATTTAGAAATTATGTGTATGAATTCTATTATTTTGCGTATAATGGGAAGTTAAATGAATTGAAATTTTTTGTAATAATGTAACAAAAGTAACTGACAGTGTTGGAAAAAGATGAATTTAAAATTTAATAAAATAAGATTTATTTGAGAATAAATAAATGAATTATTTAATTCGAACAACCATTTTTGCTCTCATAAACTCGCTCAAACGAACTCTGGGTAAGTATTTCATTGAAGTTGGCAGTAGTTCAAGATGGTGTCCGGAGTGCAGAAGCAAGCCACAGCTGAATGATGTTAGTAAACAACAAAAGTAAAATAAAAAGTGTAAGTTGTAAATAAAGTTACAACTGGCAATGAGGTTTTACTGCATATTGAAATTGAAAATGTATAGAATAAGCCACTTAAAGAATTAGAACAAATCGTGATTCCATAATGCAGGAAAGAAATACGAAATCATCAAGAAATATAAAAAAAAACTCCAACAATCTAATTCACTCAAGTACCATTGAAGATAATATTCTTTTCATATTATATGAATAATATGGTGTTTTAATCCATTATTTATGATGGATAAACTCAACAGTTTCTTGCAGTTCTTTGTTGTATAATATCAAATATAATTTCTTCTGCAGTAAAATACATTACGACTACTTGCAGAAGAAATTGTATTTGATAATACATAATATGAATTATATTGAAGAATTTGTTATTAATGAAAACCAATTAATAAACCATTAAGGGTACCAATTAATGAAAATGAACAAAATATCTTGTACCGGTGGTAGTCCTATGGAATTCAATCCTATGGTCATGGGTCCCCTCAAGTAAAGCCATTTTGCCATTTTTTCCTCATCTGGTGGAATTTGAACGAATCCTGAAATGGTTGCTTTTACTTTAGTCTTGTTAAACGCGCACTTCATCTCATGTGTTTGATAAGGATAATCTTCCATTGTTTCTAATCCTCCCAGTGACATAATGGCACGATACGCTGTGCATGGGTCTCCTCCATGGCAACCATCATCATTTTTATCGCAATCCAGAAGCTCTGTTAACACAACACCAAACAACTTTATAATAATACAAAACATTTACGACAACAATGATGATAATAATAATATGACTATGATGATCATGATGGTTATTATTATTATTATGTTCATTGTCACAACCTTAGTCTTAGTTCATTTCATACTAAAACCTTTGAAGATTTCTGTAGAGTTCTTCAGACATACCATGCAAGTGTGTTTTGATGTCTGTTAGTAAAAAATCTTTAAATGCCTTTAATAAATGACTTCAATTTAAATTCCTTCTCAGTCTTCGTTCCTTTCATGCCTTAGTCTTCTCAGTCTAGGTTTTAAAAGCATACTCTGTTGCCTGATTAAAAAGTATACGTGACATCAAGCCTCCCTGCATTATTTATACCTTCTTCTATACACATTGATCGTGTTTCTTCATATATATGTTAATAGTCATTACATGCCTTAAATTGGACACTTCACAGTGAATGCTCTGTCTATAATCCATTCTGTTGTAGTATAAAGAGCATTTAACTGCCCCGTGTTGAAAGTCTCTCAGAATTTTCAAATGATGCAAAGCACAGTATTTGAAATTCATTGGCTTGTTGTACAAGGAATTTCATTTTAAAAACTGATCATTTGTACTAAATTCCCCTTTCTGAAGGGCTGCCTGCTGTTGATATTGTAAAAACCCGATGAGCAATTAAGCCACAGTCAGGGGTCTCCTCACAGACACGTCAGCTGTACCCACAACATAAAATAGAAATTTTTCCACTTTGAGACTTACTGGGCATGGAGATCTCTGCTCTCATACCACTGATGACAGACTGTCAAGGGTACAGTTGAAACTCTGGAACCTCCTGAGGAGACTGTAGATCAGACCCAAAATTTTTTTAATAAGGGGGAATGCATTTATGTACAAGTGTGACTCCCATCTCAAGTGGACTACCCACTAAAACCCCTTGGTCCAATGATTGAGCACTAGCCTGGGACCGTTTATCACATCACTTCAGATTAGGTAATTTTTCTGTGCCCAGTAAGCTCACAACTTAAATGATCTGCTTGTTCTACAGATGGTGTAGATCTCTCTTCTTTGCCCAAAGGATGTCCTCAGTGTAATGTGCTATGTGGTTCCAGATGTCCTCCCCTCTCAGTGTGCCTCTGATGATTTTATGTGGAGCTATCCACAACCAGGGATTGTCTTCTTATGGCACATCTATCATAGTTGAAGAAGGTGTTCTCCGCATTATCCTCTATACCCAGTCAGTACAGGCAGACTGCAGGCAAGGCTTTACCCATCATATGGAGGTAGGCTCAGAAGTATCCATGGTAACTCAGAAGCTGCATCATGTAGAAACAGATCTCCCCATGCTTTCTCTCAGTCTGTGGTCCTCAATTTCTTTCTTGTCTCCTCATCCCAATTTCTTTGCCACCTCTCAAGGGTGCACAGCCTCTCATGGTGTTTTGCCATCTCCTTGCTGACCTCAGCTTTCCATTCCTGAAAAGAATATCAATAGGGATGACCCCAGTGATCACCATAGCAGCTGGTTCAGAGACAATGTGGTAAGCAGAGGCTACCCTCAGTGCTCCCATCTCCTGCACCTTGCCAGACTTTATCAGTATATCTTCTTAATCAGTGCTCTGCCAAGACTTCTGCACCATACAAGAGGACTTCCTGGATCGCTGATAGATTACAGCATAACAATATCCTGCTCTTCAACAAACAATATTTACACAGTTTATGTTCCTGTTCATTGTTCTTAATCTTCTGACAACTATTTATGTGAAGATCTTGTCTATATATAAAACTCAAAGTCTGAGGATTTCTTTGTACTGATTACAAATATACACCGTTACACCAATTGCCACCAAATTTTGCACAGGTAACCTTTGACACAGCAAAAACACTGTCTAACTTGGAATTTGATACTCTGCCCTGTTCACATGATTTAGGCTTTGTTAATTATACCCTTTTGTTGATGAATATAAAGATGTCAATAACACCATGGAGACCAGAATTAATTACCATAGTAACAAGTAAATAAATGAAAGCTATTTAGCGGCATAGGAACTGTACCTTTATCTGTTCCTGCAGTACATTTTCAATGTTTTATATAATATGCGATTGTAACAATATATTAAAATGTAGAAAAGAAGAAGTGTAATAATTGAAAATTTTTCTATTTCTTACTGCAAAGTGAAAGTACGTCTTGATTTCATTTGTGAGGTTAGGTGACAAATTTTAATTGGTTTCTAGTTTACTGCTAATATAAATACAAGCCATGGTTGAGGAAAACGGTACTTTATAAATATCTCCAAAGGCTTTATAAACAGGTGTTTTTAAATCTCCAAAGGCTGTTGCACCAACATAATAATTTAGTACAAGTGTTGAAAACAGCTTTGAAGAGAATTTGACTAATGAGTTCAAAATTGTTATACGAGCTGACAGAATGCCATATAGACATAGACAATAAAAATTATATTAAAACACTTATCAAAACTCAAATATTCGCATGCGAAGCTGCGGGTAACAGCTAGTAGATTATAATGAAGGACGAGGGTTTAGGGCAGTAAGGTAAGGACTATTAAACTTATAAATACCTTGAGGTGAGAGGTTCATGAGTTCCTTATGTCTGATTGCCCATGCGCTTTCAATATTAGCCGTCACTGCAAAGGCCCAACACGATCCACAGTGACCCTAAACAAGGTTATACAAAGGTTACATTTCTGACTTACTACTTGCTAGTCTCTTGCTAAAATATTTCCAATATTTCAAAGGTGACCTATCTAAACTCTTAGTAATGTTTCATTATTTCTTTTCATTTTTAAATATGACACAAATACCTGAATGATGCAGCATGTGAAATTGAGACAGGAAGAACAAGTTGAAAAAATAATAATTGAATTTACTTACAAATGTCAATAGCAGTTTTAAACTATTAAAGTCAATTGTCAACATTGACAACACAAAATAAAATATTTATATATATATATATAATAACAACACAAATTTGATTTCATGGGTGTAATCATAATAAGAAGATGAAGCGTTATATAAGTTTAAAATTGTTCAATTATTTATTTTTTTTTTATTAAACAAAATTCTTTCGCATATTGAAATAATACTCATTATTAAATCCTTTGTACAAATCTTTCGCACATGACTTATAGCTAACAAATTATATAAAACAGGTTATACATAAATCTTATTATCTACTCTTAACTAATTAATTATTTTTGCTCTCGGCTTACTCATTGTGTGTTCATCTTTTGCAAATGCTGATTAATTTACTTCAATAATGAATTTACTTTTATTCCAATTTCTTTAATATTAATTGGCTTTAAAACTTTCTACTGCATATGCATTCTCCTTTATCAACAAAGACTTTATTAATTATGTTAACTTAAAAATCAAATATTTCTCTTATCATTTACGTTACTCTCAATTACTAAATTTTATACAAGAGATATTATTCTAAATTACACTCTGCTTTTACATTTATGTACAATTTAGTTATTTTAATCAACTGTTTGAATGTCTTTCATTCTAACTTTAATTAGTGTCTTTCAAATGTCTGTAATTACAATGGTTTTTCATCACCTCGTTTGACATGGTTAATCATCCGTATGTCCTTCTTTGGTCCTCAGTCCGTATCCTCCATGTCCTCTTCCAGGATTCCACTGCATGTGCTGTTTAATAGTGGTCTTGCCTCACATCATATGCTGCAGTGTATCCTCGTATGTGTTCTGCTGCTCTGGTTGGACTTCCAGTTCGTCCTATGACTATCACTGTAGATTTAAAATAGCGTATCTGACTGACATAGCCTCCTGTGGCAACGGTTGAATAGAGAAGAAGAAGCTTTATTAGCACAACCTGGTATTTATAGCCAGGTCGTGCAAAAGCTCAAGTCTGAACATTTTTCCTCTTGTGAGAGTTTGTCGAAGCGTCTTTACCCCCACTCTGGTTCAATTCATGAATTTCGCCTATCTTCGCGAATTACGAAGTCTGTTTCACACTCTCGATGCTCAATTAATCACTAATTTTTATATGTTTACTATACGTAAATTACACTTCTTTATTGTAATTACAAAAAGAGCTATTCACTTTTTACTTATAGTAATTGCACTTTCCATCACTTTGGCACGGTCTGTTAACCCTTTGTTCACCTTTATATTTTCTACACCCTCTGGTGTCTTTCGTTTTACAATATCGTACATATTTTTCTTATAATTAAAATAAAATATAAAGTCTATCAATACTTGAAAAGGGTTGGTTACAATTCAGGGATGGACAGGCTTCACACACGCAAACAAAATACACATGTACAACGCTAGCGACAGGAGAGCCAGATATGCATGTCCATGCATGAATTCTTCGTTCTCTTTTTTAACAACGATCCAGCTTGCAATCTGAATCATGTTTATTAATCCATATTTATTTATTTATATTATTTATTTAAATTATTTTGGCAATGCACAGTACCGTAAATGGTTGTACTGTTGATTTATTTCCCTGCTTGGTAAAAAAAATTTTATGTTTATAAAAAATGTTTGTTCTCTGCCTTTTTATTTGACAATCATATGGTATTAGATTTTGTTTTTACTAACACATTTATTTATTTTATGTGCGAATAATAATGAATATGCGATTTTTCAATTTTACCCTTTTTGGGAGGGTTTGAGCAATATTCCCCCCTCTATGCAAGTAGAGTCGATGCGGTGTTGTAGTATCCACTTCAATTGTTACTACTTCAATTGTTCTTGTGACCCAGTTATTCACGAATGGAATTTTCCTCAAAGCACTGGCGTGATATTTACCAACTTCTCTCCTTCTTGCATCGTCATATATCTGTGAGTTGAATTCCATCTTCTCTTAATGTTTTATTCCAATCTTCACTCTTACATTTACTTTCTGATTGCTAATAATTTTCTTCATTCTTACCTTGTGCTGAAATACACTTCCGTAACAGAATATTTTGTTGCTTTGTTGTGGGTCGCATGATCGGATACAGATGAACTGCCTTAGAAACACGTCTATATACAGACTATTATGTTTTTAACCCGCTCGATGTTTTAATCTTAGTACTGGATCCTAAATAATCTCTGCCCTTAGACTTCCACTTTCGCTTTCTTCTGTGTCCTTGCATTTCCACATAAGTATCAAGTTTTCGCTTGACCAGCCGTTCTGACAATCATAACATTTCTTTCTATTTCTAACCTTTCTAAACATATTATTAATAGTGAAATCATCTCACAGACATAAATAACATTTTCAAAGCTGATGCATATTCTACACTTTCTTGTACGGGTTTTTATTAATTAAATTTAAGCAACATTTTACTAGATAATACTAGCTTCCAATCCTGCCTTACCAGTTTGAAGAGAATAGTTGTGTACCTCCTATTGCTGGTAGTTGCTCTTGATTCTACTCATTTGTATATTTTCTTTCGTACGCTCTTTTGCTAACATCTCATGTTATTATATAAGACTTCTTTATATTACATCTCCGTGGAGATTGCAATTTTCTGGTCATTTACATCTTATCATTAACATATTATTATTCAATTCCTTAATCTTATTAATAATTCAAACAGTAATATTTTCAAAATAATTTCTATTTACATTAGGGCGTTGAGTGTCTCTAATTCACCCTAGTTTAGACTACACAATGCACGAGTTCCATCAACCAAACGTTATGTATTGTTCCTTTGTAACATAGCCACCGACATATACCAACTTCCGCTTCTCACCCTAATTGTGTTAACATCTGTTGTGACTGCATAACTCACCTGTTCATACGGTGAGAATTTATTTCTTCAATGCGACGAAACGAATTCTCTCTTCGCTTTTCTCTCTTCACATTCAATTACTCTCTCTTGACAAATGCATTGCTTACTAGTTCGTGTGTGACCTGCTCTCGTGTGTCACCTATAATACTCACTGTATGGTTTATAATTATAATTGTGATTATTGTCATTATAATTAACGTTCGCTCGATAATTACTGTGCATATTCTCGTCGCAAATGCTGTGTTTTAATTGTGTTATACGTATTGCTTTCTTACATGTTTTAATACTGTGTGTGTAACCTGCTAATTGGATATTCTTGCTACCCAGGTACGATTGTTTAATTCTTATTTTGCATTCTTCCCTAGTGTTAATTATTTCACTACAATTATCATCAGTAATTATGAACGTATGTTCTCTCTTATTTTCACGTGTGTTTATACACGTATTAGTATTGATATCCGTAGGTATTAATTGTGCAGTCTTATCGACGATATCTTGTTCTAATTTTGCTTTTGTATCTTCTCTTAATTTTTCTGTTTGTTTTCTAAAATATTCTGTTAACTCTTCTATTTGTGTTCTATTATTATTTTCTTTAACTTTTTCTGTTTATTTGTCCTCTACTTCGCCAAATATGGCTTGTATCATAGCTTGAAGCGCCTCTTCCATCCATAAACTTCCCGATATTGACATGTTGAATATTATTTATTTATTCCTTATTATGTTTTAAATTATTATTATTATTATTATAGAAACGAATTACTAATTTTATTTATTTAAAATATTATTATTAATTATTATTATTCTTAATATTACAATTACACCTTTGAAATGATATTATTTCATTGAGCGCCAGTTGTGTCGTAATACACAACAAAATAAAATATAAGAATATTTTGTACAAATCTTAATCGTTATACATATTATATGTTTACCACACTTGCATTTATAGAGCGAACATTTAGCTATAAGAAATTTAAATAGTTAAATGGTCATGTCTGGCCTCACGTTCAGGGCGACAAATTATATAACAACACAAATTGAAATGTATAATTTAATTTGGGTAGCCCCACGGTTTTTGGAGCGCCAAATTATATAACGTAACAACACAAATTTGATTTCATGGGTGTAATCGTAATAAGAAGATGAAGCGTTATATAAGTTTTAAAATTGTTCCATTATTTATTTTTTTTTTTAATAAATAAAATTCTTTCATTTCACATATTGAAATAATACTCATTATTAAATCGTTTGTACGAATCTTTCGCGAATGACTTATAGCTAACAAATTATATAAAACAGGTTATACATAAATCTTATTATCTACTCTTAACTAATTAATTATTTTTGCTCTCGGCTTACTCATTGTGTGTTCATCTTTTGCAATTGCTGATTAATTTACTTCAATAATGAATTTACTTTTATTCCAATTTCTTTAATATTAATTGGCTTTAAAACTTTCTACTGCATATACATTCTCCTTCATCAACAAAGACTTTATTAATTACGTTAACTTAAAAATCAAATATTTCTCTTATCATTTACGTTACTCTCAATTACTAAATTTTATACAAGCGATATTATTCTAAATTTCACTCTGCTTTTACATTTATGTACAATTTAGTTATTTTAATACTGGTTGAATGTCTTTCATTCTAACTTTAATTAGTGTCTTTCAAATGTCTGTAATTACAATGGTTTTGCATCACCTCGTTTGACGTGGTTAATCATCTGTACGTCCTCCTTTGGTCCTCAGTCCATGTCCTCCGTGTCCTCCTGGTCGTGTCCTCCTGGTCCTCTTCCCGGATTCCACTGCATGTGCTGTTTAATAGTCGTCTCGCCTCACATCATATGTTGCAGGTGTATCCATAGACCTCCTCATATGTGTTCTGCTGCTCTGGTTGGACTTCCAGTTCATCCTGTGACCCTCACTGTAGATTTAAAATAGCGTATCTGACTGACATAGCCTCCTGTGGCAACAGTTGAATAGAGACGAAGCTTTATTAGCGTGACCTGGTATTTATAGCCAGGTCATGCAAAAGCTCAGGTCTGAACAATTTTCCTCTTGTGAGAGTATGTCGAAGCGTCTTTACCCCCACTCTGGTTCAATTCATGAATTTTGCCTATCTTCGCGAATTACGAAGTCTGTTTCACACTCTCAATGCTCAATTAATCGCTAATTTTTATATGTTTACTATACGTAAATTACACTTCTTTATTGTAATTACAAAAAGAGCTATTCACTTTTTACTTATAGTAATTGCACTTTCCGTTACTTTGGCACAGTCTTTTAACCCTTTGTTCACCTTTATTTTCTACACCCTCTGATGTCTTTCGTTTTACAATATCGTACATATTTTTCTTATAATTAAAATAAAATATAAAGTCTATATTTTATATATTTTTTCAAAGTCTACTTGAAAAGGGTTTGTTACAGTTCAGGAACGGATAGGGTTCACACACACAAACAAAATACAAGTGTACACAACGCTAGCGACAAGTGGGCCAGATATGCGTGTCCATGCATGAATTCTGCGTTCCCTTTTTTAACTACGATCCAGCTTGCAATCTAAATCACATTTATTAATCCATATATATTTATTTTTATTATTTATTTAAATTATTTTGGCAATGCACAGTACCGTAAATGGTTGTACTGTTGCATTATATATATATATATATATATATATATATATATATTATGTTACAACACAAATAAGCCACCCCAGTACCAGGGATAAAAAAGATAATTATAAATGTAAAAATACTTCATATCAAATAAAATGTTTAAAAATAAATAAAATATAAATATTATAATACGACGAACGACGATATTACCCAACCCAAGTGATTGACCCAACAACAGAAAACAAAAGAAGAAGGGAACTACGAAACATACACAAAGAAAAAGGTGAGTGACCAAACCATTAGCAACTAACAAAAGAAGGTAAGAAACCAGCACCAAAGAAGAATAAAAGGAAGTGAACAAATTCCTACGGCTAAATAGAAATTAAACCAGATGAGAAGAGGAGAACCGAACCAAGATGAAGACAATTAAAGTTGAAGAAGATGAAGAGGAAGAAGAGGAAGAAGGAAGAGGAGACAAAGTGAAACCAAGAAGTAACCAACACCACATATAAAAGGGAGAAATGGTATACTCAAAGATAGAATACTGTAAATAAACCCCAAATAATTATCCACTAATGAAAACAAATATTATTGTTATAAATGAAATAATTTATATACCTGTTTTAAACAAAAGACAATTAAAAAGTAACATAGTGTAGAAAAGTACACTAACACAACTATTAAAGTTAGATTTAATAAAAAGTAAATAACCAAATGTCATTAATAATAAGAATTATGTTATAAAGAAATAGTGAGAAATAATAGGAGAAATAAGTATAGGGATTACCCACGAAGTAACACTTAATATAAACAGTGAAACAAAATAAAGTGCAATAGTGAAAGTGTAAATACCCCAAAAATAGTGAGTGTATCAGTGATAAACCTCTGTTAATTAAAGGTGAAGGTGATATACGTGGAAATAGATATTTTCAGTAATAAAAATGTAATAATAAATAAGAAAACACTTAATAAATCATTGGTAAACCAATCAATGATGGGAGTGAGCTTATGAACAATCATATAACTAAGAATAATTAAAAATAGTATTTCAAATAGAGATAAGTAAAACATGTGATATTATTCAGGGAGAAAGCCCAGGTAAAAACAGTTTGTATTAACATGGAATGGAGGAAGATAGTAGTATTGAAATAAGGTTTTGCATTAAAATTAAGTATACAATGAATAAAACACCCCATGTTAGAAGGGAAATAAATTTAATGAGTTTGAAGGAGGTGATGATTGTAACGGTCCAAATTGGTGGGTATTTTTATTTATTGCATTTTTTGGGTTTTATAAAAATATGTGTAAAGTTTATTTCAACGGTGACCAGAACACGTGGTGAATAGAACAGTGTTTAACGAAGCAGCAACGCAATATCACGTTGTGCAATCGGTAGAAGAATTTACCAAGCCTCATTTCCAAGAACTTTGTTTGAGTGTGACAGCGCGCCCATACGCATTATACATCCAGGGGCACGGGGTGACGCTACCGTCCAAAACTAAGATGGCCCAGAAACGATTTTAATCCACTTTCATCGACTGAGGCGACGGATATGCAAATTAAGTCACGCCCATCACATGACGTTAGCCAGTGCCTAACCGATATCGTATACTGTCGGCACACCAACAACTACATGAATTGCATGGGAAGAAACTACTGCGACGAAACCAAAGGCATTGGTTTCCACACAAAAAGACATACTCAATTTAGCGGCACCTGCTATCTTCTTCTGCCCAGTTCGTTTACTGATTGTGACGGCGCCGGTACCGAGCCAAGTAGGCTCTTTACAAAATTTCATATTGTACCAGAAAAAAGTGAAATAACAGTTAAAACTATATGACCGCGGTCGATCAACAGTGGAGAACATGTCTATCTAATTTTCGGACACAAAAAATAAATTTAAAAGAGTAATAATGAGTACGCACGAAAACAACGTTGCCGGCGGGTAGTATTCCAACAAAGGTTTAAGGGCTGTGGGGTAACATAAAATAAAATGGGTTTTTAATGGCGAGAATGCGTGTGTGAGCAAAGCTGGGCTGTTTATGTTTGTGTGTGCTATAAATAAGGTAAGGTAGTTATTATGTTCTTGTATTAATCATCATACATTTCAAAAGCTGTAATTCAAAATTCAAAAAACCAGTGGAGAGAGTATCTATTTTTTTCTGATTTTATACTTGTCTGAGATGTTTTTACAATCATAAAAATAAAAACCATTATCTTTCAAATGGTGTGCTGTCAAGTTCTCCATACGAACGGGGTTCGTCCCCACTTGGAGATCCGGCCAGATCTAAAGTTAAAGGGAAATGGGAGTTTACAGTTTTATTCATAAATATAATAGTAAACGAGGGTAACATTTGGTGCCGTGACAGCGGGATGTAATATAACAAAAAAGTTGTATTACGCCGGCCTATATGTTGACAGTACATTGAATGAAGTACAGTTGCGAAAGTAAAATTGCAGTTATGTAAACTTGCGTAATTATGGTATAAGGTTGATTTTATGTATGTTGTAATATAAGTTTTGAAAAGAGATTAATCATTGGTAGTTATTACGTAAGTAAAAATAAATCAAGTAAAAATGTCTGAGAATACTAAAAGTAATATAACCAACGTAGAGATGAGTGAAAGTGACCTTGAGTCACAGTCGCTGAATGAAAGTGGTATGCTGACAGTTGAGCCGAGCGCTGTTACAGAAACAGCTGTCGGCGGTGATGTAATCGTTCATTCCACTCCAATTGCTGCCCATATACAAGTAAGCGAAACAGATGTTGATTCTGGGACTCAGTTAACCCCAGTTTCAACAAATAAAAATAAACAATCCGATGAAATGGATATAATGAGTTTTTTACGAAAGATGGACTGTAAATTGGATCAATTAACTAATGATTTTAATGAACAGAAAATAAAATGCGAACAGCAGAATATTCAAAACGAGATTAATTTTAAAGAAATTAAAGACCTGAATACTCAGTTGCAGCAGAGTATTAGTGTACAATTTGATGAGTTAATAAATGATATACAAGACAAGAATAAATGTTTAGAAAATACCAATGAGATAAAAAGAAACAATTTGAATAAATTAGAACTGAGTAATGAGATGAACACAGACAAAAGTAATAGAAGTGTGGTATTAGATGAAGAGTTAACAAATGAAAATAGTATTGAGAATAGTGATGTAATCGAAAATGTAGTATCTGAGAGTACGGATGAGTTTGTAGAATGTGGTAATGAAATGTTAATGTGTGTTTATGAGTTAGAGAGAGAGTGGAAAGAGAGTATATTGGTAGAATGGGAGCAGAGGGTAAATTTTTTACGAGGTAGAATGGGGGGTGAAGAAAGATCTTCACGGATATATTGTGTAGACAAGCGTGCTACAAATAATAATTTTTTAAAGTTTTTTGTTTTTCCTGGAGAAGTCAGGAAAGGTTTAATTGAATTAGTACCCTCTGTCTGGAATAATATTGAGAGTGTGATATAGAGAGATTTAAATAGAGAATTGTATGTTGATAAAGAAACAGAGTTGTATGAAAAAAAATAGAGATTATGATGAGTGGAAAGTAAGGTTAGAAGTATATTTAAATAAGAATGATTTAATTGATAATACAAAAGTAAGTAACCCGATATTGGAAATATTTACTGATGGAGACTTAACAGAGGTGCTTAACGTAGACTTGGTGAATGATTATTATGATATAACGGATAAATTGAAATCGTTTGGTTATGACACACAAGACAATGATATGTATGTTAATAAAATTGAAAAATGCTATATAAAACAAAGATTAATCTTTGACGATGGAGGCTAAACCATAAACAATGAATGGACAGTTATAAATATTTTGTTTTATGGTTTTTGACCTGGCAGACTTGGACATTGAAGTGTGAAAAAATGGAACAGTGAATGACAGAAGTTTGTAAATAAATGTTTAGTAAATTTATTTGTGTGTATTGTAGAATGTCAAGTAAACAGGTGTGTAGATGATTGTTGTAATAATAACATTAGTGTTTGCAATTTAAATAAATAAACAGAATTAATTTTGAAAACAGTAATTAAAGAATGGTAATTGTTTTGGTAGCAATGAAACTTGTATTTTTAATAAGGCATTTAATTAAAATAATCGGAGATGTTTTAAATATTTTGACTGATGTAAATGTTGTATAATGAAATTTTTCTAATGAATTTAAATTATTTTACGAGGTGTGAATTTGGTAATTAAAGGTTAAATTGTTTGATTTAAACTAACATTTGTGTTAGATGTTTCAGAGGTGAGGTGAAAGTATTGGTGTATGGTATATATTTTGTGTATGTCAGTTTAAATGGACTGTAAGTATAAAAATTTTATCGTACGAATCAAGTATAATAAAAAATGTTTACAGATGAAAAGATTTTAATTCAAAAATGAGATGATTTGAAATAATTGTGTTAAAATAAAAATGATAATTAAAAAATTTAATAATAACTGAAAGATGATATATAATAAATATTAATAATAAATTTGAAAATTTTAAGGAAGATAATTGTAGAAAATTGTGAATGAATTTTAAGGGGAAGAATGATTTAAATGAGTTAAATGATTAATGATTGATGAGAATGTCATATTACAATGTTGTATATAAACTTTTATTTAGTTATTAAGGTACTATTGCTGGGGTGGCCTGTGCCCTAGTAGATAGTGAACTGGGTAACAGAGAGTGTTACCTCCATCGGAGGCCAACATGGCGACAATGTGCGGCACACCCTTTTCGTACAAATTTAATTTGTACCCTGATAGACACTAGTGCCGCACATAACTAAGATGATGTAGAACAGGCATTGAAATGAAAGTTAGATTTCCCCGACTTTTCGGGCGATTACTGCCTTACCAGCACTAATCGTGGATTTGGCTAGTGGTCAGCTATGGCCATATCAAGTCCCTTGACCATAGCTGACTTGAAATTGGTTGATAATAGAAATTAAATGGGGGGTTACACTAGGGGAAATCCAGGAACTATGGAACAGCGGCTGCCACTCTGTCCGCGTGAGGACAGCATAGCCAGGTGGTAGACCCGTTTTAAGGGCGTTTCAATATATACCAAGGATATGTTGATATCCAAAACGTTAAAATGTAAATGCCGAAGCAAAGACACGGAGATGTCCAATTCCTCCAAATATGCAGTCTTTGTGGAAGCAAAAAGGCGCTACAGTCTTACATAAATTACAATAGTGTGTGTGGACCAGGGGGTTGCTCAGATGAGCAACGTGCTTATTTTGTAAATTAAAAAACTGATAAATCCATTTTGCTCTAATAAAAACGCTTGTATTCCGCTCAAATAAATATGTGCTCATACATTCAGTATAAGGTGTTCATTCTATAATTTTAAATGTAGTATTTTATTGTAGTAGGGTAGATATAAGAATTGATAAAAGGTATATGTTTTATATAATGTGTGTATTTTTTAAACTAAGTAAATAACTAAACCGACTGGTAGGCGGTTGACGTAATATTATCAGAGTCAGAAAAAGGGGAAACAATGATGGTAGAAGTAAGGATTGCTAAAAATATATATTTCATGTAATTTGCTCAATTTTGAAATGTGTTTACAATTAGCTAGGAATGTCAGCTGATCGGTAGTAAATTGTCACTGTTAAATTGCTTATTGATGATCAAAGTAACTAATGTTAAATATAATGTCTCAATGTATTACAGATGCTATTTAGAATAATGAGAAAAGTAATCTGATAAAGTTAAGATTTTAATAATTTGATAAAGTCAGAAATAATAAAAGATAGATTTTGGGTGATGAATATTTTGTTGGGACATATAGATCAGTCCAAGTCAAAGTTGAAGTGGTAGTAGAGAGAAAAATATTGTAGTTGAGAGTTAATATTGAGATAATGAAATAGAATTTGAGAAGTATTGATGTTGACACAGTAGTTATGGGGAATATATGTAGAGTGTTGAGCGATATATTGATGTTTATAATTGATGATGTTATTTTGTTGTAGTTGCAGTGAGGTAAGAAGAGTGAGATTTGGGGATGGCAATTTTGTAATAGGGGTAGTGTAATGTGGGAGTCCGCAACAAAAGGGTTGGGACAGGAAGGGACCGTTTGGCGCTGGAAAGGGTTACCTTAGGTAGAATCCAGGAACCAACATAATGGGATGAGCTTTTGGGGGGGGGGAACACTTATCCTGAGTACAAAGGGTTAGAGAGTATTTTTTTTTTTATATATTGAGAGAAGGTGGCGATTTGAGTTTAATGATAAGTTGGGTTTAGAGATTGTTTGATAGATATTTTGATAGAGATGGGTGTCATGAGAGTTATAGTGATAGTGAATAGTAGAGTCAGAGTGAGAAAGACATTATATATGAATACATGCCAAGTGGCAAATCGAGTTATTAAAATAATTAAATCACCCAAAGTAAGAGAAATTGAGAACAATAAAGAAAGAGATTTATAATAAGAATAATAAAATTTTAATTAAAACCAGTGACAAATTTTGGATAGAATTTGAAAATAATGTAAAGCTATAAAGTGTTTATTTTGAATAATTTAAATATCAATTTAATTGTTATTTATAATAATATTTTGTTCTTTTAAATGTTTTATTTTAGTATATTTTTGTGTTTCAAGACAGAATTTTACAGAAGTTTAATATATTCACAGGTGTAATTTGTGTGTAACGTATGTAGGTCAAGGTTCTTAACTTGACCCAGTTTTGGTCAGCTGATGGGTGAGGTCATATACTAGGCATGTTTAGTATGGAAGTTAATTCAACTTTTGTTTTCAATCGATTTGAACAAACTTTAAATGATGTCAATATGAAAAGAAAATATTTTAATGACTTTAAATGTTTTGAATTTAAAATTTTTCTTTGGAAATTTTTTTTTGAAAAAAAAAGGGGGGGTTTCTTGATTTTGCGCCTGCCAGATAATGGATATTTTTAAACTTTGATTATTTTATTGTTTGTGTACTAACCGTGTTTATTCTTATTGAATTATTTTATTGAATTGTACTATTAGACTCTAGGTAATCACATGTTAGGCTAAGGATGTTCTTATTTTTAAGAAATGTTCAATTGATTTATTTTAAATAACAGAAAAATTAATGGAGAGAATTATTCAATTTAGGTAACGGATTTGTAGTTTGATTTTAAATGAGGCAATTGTTGATTTTAACTTAGAGAAATTTTGAAGAATATGTTAACTTTACAATATGTAGAATAGGTGTGTGTGTGTGTGAGCCCAGTATCTGCTAAAGCCAGCCCAGTTTGCAGAAAAAGGGGAAACATATCGGTTGAGAATCTGGCATGATCTAAGCCAGGGATTGAGGATTTTTGGGGTAGCATGATAGAAGGTGAGGTGAGCTGTGGTGCGTATCTGTTCGATTTTTCGGTGTTGGGATCTCGCACAGAGAAGTCCAGTGATCTCGTTCAGATGCGTCCATGGTCGCCGAGCCAGGGGGGTCGTTTACCCATGAAGTGTAAGAACAACAAGGGGGTTGTTGGCACCAGTTCCTCACCGGTCCTCTTAGGGGTTTTATCAATGAGATTTCTTCTGTTTTGACAGAAGACCTCTCATTGAGGGGGTATTGTAACGGTCCAAATTGGTGGGTATTTTTATTTACTGCATTTTTTGGGTTTTATAAAAATATGTGTAAAGTTTATTTCAACGGTGACCAGAACACGTGGTGAATAGAACAGTGTTTAACGAAGTGGCAACGCAATATCACGTTGTGCAATCGGTAGAAGAATTTACCAAGCCTCATTTCCAAGAACTTTGTTTGAGTGTGACAGCGCGCCCATACGCATTATACATCCAGGGGCGTGGGGTGACGCTACCGTCCAAAACTAAGATGGCCCAGAAACGATTTTAATCCACTTTCATCGACTGAGGCGACGGATATGCAAATTAAGTCACGCCCATCACGTGACGTTAGCCAGTGCCCAACTGATATCGTATACTGTCGTCACACCAACAACTACATGAATTGCATGGAAAGAAACTACTGCGACGAAAGTCAGTATTGGTTTCCACACAAAAAGACATACTCAATTTAGCGGCACCTGCTATCTTCTTCTGCCCAGTTCGTTTACTGATTGTGACGGCGCCAGTACCGAGCCAAGTAGGCTCTTTACAAAATTTCATATTGTACCAGAAAAAAGTGAAATAACAGTTAAAACTATGTGACAGCGGTCGATCAAACAGTGGAGAACATGTCTATCTAATTTTCGGACACAAAAAATAAATTTAAAAGAGTAATAATGAGTGCGCACGAAAACCACGTTGCCGGCGGGTAGTATTCCAACAAAGGTTTAAGGGCTGTGGGGTAACATAAAATAAAATGGGTTTTTAATGGCGAGAATGCGTGTGTGAGCAAAGCTGGGCTGTTTATGTTTGTGTGTGCTATAAATAAGGTAAGGTAGTTATTATGTTCTTGTATTAATCATCATACATTTCAAAAGCTGTAATTCAAAATTCAAAAAACCAGTGGAGAGAGTATCAATTTTTTTCTGATTTTATACTTGTCTGAGATGTTTTTACAATCATAAAAATAAAAACCATTATCTTTCAAATGATAAATTTTGTTAAGTAAATTCATTCAAAAACCTTATTTCATTTGATGTGCTGTCAAGTTCGCCATATGAACGGGGTTCGTCCCCACTTGGAGATCCGGCCAGATCTAAAGTTAAAGGTAAGTGGGAGTTTACAGTTTTATTCATAAATATAATAGTAAACGAGGGTTACATGATGTTTATCACTCAAAGTAATAGCAAAAGAATGAAATTAATGTTAAAACCAACAGTAACTAATAACTTATAAAGAATTGTTTGTTTCAATGTTATGAATAGGATATGGCTGAAAGGAACTTGCAGTCCATAAGCCTAATTGTTATATTTTAAAAATATGTATAAAGAAAACTGTATTGAATAGTAATTAGAACACAAACAGAATCAAAACGCAACACAAACAATTATCATAACAAAGTGAAGCCCATCAGGCTGAATTAAAATGTAATTTAAAAGAAATAAATAAAATACCATCATGGCTACTTTTGGCTATGAAAACGTCTAACTGTCAGACACACACAAATGTCAATTCTAACAAATTCACAAGGAAATTTACTAATCTAAGACCAGTAAATGGCCAGTAATTATGTATAAATCATATTAAAAGAGAAATGTTATTATAAAAGTTTAATTTAAAAGAGATATATAATTTATCAGATGTCAAATAATTAGACTAAAGTTAATGTATAATAGAATATGACCTTATGAGGTATCATTTTAAACTTTGAAAGGAAAGAAATATAATAGTGATATTATTTATTACCCCAAAAGGAAGATAAAGGAATAAAATAATTCAGAAAATATATAATAAATTTGAATAAAAATTCAAATCTCATAACAATGCTTTTGAAAGAGGCCTTAACCAATCAAAGGGTTTCTGTTACCATAGAAACGGGCCGTTGAATACGAGTTTTCCGTTAAATTTATTAGACTTGAAAAAATGACGCGTGGGTAAGCGGCAGCAAGATTGTGATGACTGAAATTTTACATTAAATAGTTAAAAGGATGTTCAGAAGTTGACAACAAGAACCAAAGACGAATAGATGCAGAACTACCAAGATTAAACGATGTCCTGGAACCAAATAAAAAGAAATTAAATAGCAGAAAGTCCCAAGATGAGATAGAAGAAGATGCCCGAAGTTTAAACCAGCCCAAAATTGCAGAATTTCCACTACCCCAGATGACAACATATCAACACTGTCTGAACTGATAAGTATCCACTAAATTCTTTCTCCCAGAAACCAAATTACTTTAAATATTTCTCAAAACAATCAAAATTTCTCATTATTAAACAAAGTTAATTTTCTTTCAAAGGTTTAATGCATAATCAACTTACGTAAAAATATTTGTTAATTAAAATATAACCTCGCATTAGTGTGCGAACTTTGTAACAAATAATACGACACTACCGAACAATTTGTAAAAACACTTTATACTCTTTAAGTACGTATAAGGTATGGTAGTGTACTTTTTTAATGTAACCAACTTTTATGTCTTATTTTATAATCCAAAGGACCCCAGATTTTGAACAGATTAATATTTTGTATGTAAACAGAGGCCATGACGGCATTGCAATAATTTGTTTCAAAACCAATTTCGCCAACATTGGGATGTATGTTTCATGTTCTAAGCCGGAGCAATTTGTTATTAAACCATTTATAATCCTTTTGTCATATTAATTAATGACTGAATTTGCATTAAAATTACAGTACAGAGTATTACCATCGTTTTGTTTCATAGGACGTTGTAGAATATATGTGTGTTAGCAATTTTTATTCAGTAACCAACTAGCGCTCTTCACGAGTGGACAATACGACAACCTGTACAGCGGCGGGAATCATTCGAACGCTCCAGCCGTCAATGCTGACAACACTTATTAACTTGTAATTAACCAAATTTAATTGTTTTAATATAAACAATTTGGCGCCACCCGGGATTCGCTACCCCTATGAATGAACAGGTAGGTTATACTGGTAATTTGGACCACGCTACAGACTTCAGTAGTGACAACTATTATTGTAACGACCGGTGTGAGGCGAACACACCACATTAACACTTATACACATAATAAACAAGTGTAAACATTTTATACAAGGGTACGACCGAGTCTTCGAGATCGTTACAGATTGACGACTCCAACGTGAAGATTAAATAAGAAGGACGTCACCCTCATTTTCTCGTTACAATATATATATAAAAGCAAAGTACTTGGAGAATTTTGTAATATGGGTGTGTGTAATTATGCTGAAATATCAACTGCAGGGTTAGAATGACTAATTCAGAGCCATTAAGGACAGCTGACGAGGTCTGTAATATAATGTAGGTAATATGAAGGAGTGAGGCACAGTGAACAGGGCACATAGCTGTCTACAGATGATAATTGAAGAAAGTTTCAGGAGGAGAGATAAAGATATTTGAAAAGAAACAGATCAGTGCTTGCAGTCTTTATCGATTTGGAGAAAGCATTTGATACAGTTGATTGGATTAAATATCCTTTACATCATTTATACTTTAGACTATTAAAGAAAGGCCCAACTTTTCTTATCTCCCCTCCAAAAGTCAACTTCCCCAACCCAAATTGCTTGCTGGATCCGCCCCTGGTTCATTCAATAAAAAAATGGTACATAGTAGTAAGCTACACCAGTATCTTTGTATTCATAAATTATGCTAACTTAGTAATTCTTTAATACACAATAAAATTAATTTAATTGCCATCAGATAATTATAGGAAAAAGTGAAAATGAAAGTTATAAAGATATTGCACAGGGTAGGCAATCGTGACAGTGGCATTGATACCGATTGGACTGATAATGATATCCACCCAGATCTCCCTGTGTCTGAACAAGAATCGGTGATAATCTTGCCAACTGATGAAAACTGTTCAGAATTTAACTGTTTTTCATTATTTACTGAAATAGACTAATTTAATTGGTTATTAGAGTATACACGTAATCTTCATAAGTTTAAAGAAGGAAGACTTAAAAATGTTTTTCCTTCATGATGAAAAAGTGTGATTTTGACTAATTTGTTAAAATTATATACATCTGATCGGAATACTAAAAATATACATAAAATCTGCATGTTAGATTTGAAATAATATAAGTATTATTTTGGTTAAATAACATGAAACTTTCTTCAAATATTAACTACTTCTGCAAGTAAAATTATTACTGTATTTATCTCCTGATGCACGTTTCACTGATAACGTAAGTATCATCAGAGGCTTATAAATGAATGAATAAACAATTGAATTGATTTGATTATACTATAAAAAATAACAAACAATTGAATTTAATATAAAAGAAATGATCGATTTAACTTGATTTAACTTACTGATTAATGTTGAATTACTCAATCAGCTGTATTGTCAGTTATATTGGAAATATTTCATGTTTATATTTTTATTTTGATTAATTTATAATTTTAGGGCGGCTCAGTAGACCAGTGGGTATGGCACCTGGCTACTAATCTAGAGGTCGCGGGTTCGATTCCCGGGCCCACACCATAATATCAAGGTGAGTTTTTCAGCCCCCAGGTCGACTCAGCCTGTTGAAAATGAGTACATGAAAAAACATCCTGGGGATAATAATGGGCGGCTGAAGCATAGTGCTGACCACAGTGCCTTCCTGTATGCTGTATGGCTCACATAAGGCAGCCTACCCTGCCTGCTCCTACGCTACTTCGTTGGTACACATGGGAGCCATTATTTTATATTTATAATTTTAAATAGAACATCTTGTTTTGTTTTACTTGAGTTTGTTCTTTAATTAGTAAATTATTGTTATTGTGTTTGTGTAAATATTTAGTTTTAAAAATGCATTACAGTGTTGAACGAATCTATCTAGTAGTGTTTTCTTTGTTTGGCCTACATAAAATTTATTGCAATCTGGACATTCTATTTTGTATATTCCATTTTTATTGTGAATACAGCATTTAGGTTTACGTTTTATTTTATTAAAAACAATATTATCTGTGTTATAAGATATTTTTAAATTTATATCTTTAAATATCTTGTAAATATAAATTTGTTACAATTGTTTTTTAAATATTGCTAAAAATGTTAGTCCATCAGTTAGTCCATGATGTGCAAAAACAGTGGTGTTGAAACTGTTAATGGACAAATGTTTACTAAACACTTGATTATGTACAAAACAGTAACTACTATAATCGACAATAAATTCATACAGTAATTAAATGACAATTAATTCTGTTAAATGATGAGAAAATACTCAAATCACTCTGCAGTGGAAAACTGATTAATGAAATTACCTCACCTTTCTTGAGTAATCTGCTGCTTTTTTTGTAAAGAAGAGGTGAAAGAATAGAAAGAAAGAAGGAGGAGAAGAGGTAGAGAAAAAGATGAAGAAAACTATTTTAATGGCTTTACCTGATCTTTAATTGGTGTTACAGCATTATGGTCACGATAATCAAATTCTTCTGGTAGTTCTTCCATTGATAGATTGCCAATTTCAGGTTCTGCAAGTGAAGGGGTGCAGGAGCTGTCAAGCCTCAAACCCAGATACTTCTGTTTGAATTCATCTTCTGCAATAACAAAACAATGAGTGTCAACATTTAAAACTATGGTAATCTTCACTGTAATGGACTAATAGGAGCTCTAAGGTGTCCATTATATTGAAAGTCCGTTGTAACTGTATATAGCAAATAGGTCTTAAATATAGAGATAACACTCTTTTAAATTACGTGGATAAAAATAGAAACTAATTATTTTACTCTATTCATATAAAATAGATAACCATACAGCAGTACAGCAATTAAAAAAAAGGTTATATCTCATACAAAATACTGCACACACAATTGTAATAAAATGAGTCCATAGTAACGAACAGTTTATATTTTACACAAAATGTTCATAATTACAGTAAAAGTGTTTTCTGATGTCCATCTTCTTCAAAAACAAGACGCCCACATGTCAGAATTGCTTTCTTTAGTTACTGGCTTTAAAAATTATGAATTTTCACTTGAAATTGATTAGAGTTAATTTCTTTAAACAATGACTCACAAAGATGTCACAGGTGACCGTAATAGGCTGATATGTTTTCATTTTTTGGTTGCTGAACATACTCAATTACAAAGTTCAAGTGGTCTTTTACTTCACACACTTTAAATTTGTCATCGGAATAAGTCACATAGCTCGTTGACCATAAATGACACAATTGATGCAAAAAGATTAAAGATGCTAGAAATTATTATAATGGACCCCTCAATGAAAGAAGAAAAAGAGGATGGCACAAAAGACCTGTATGGAAGGTATATGGAATGCAATGACACAGAGAAAATCTAAAGGTTGACGATTAAAAAGATCGTAAAGTTTGGAAGCTAGCATGCAAAAAAAACAACTTTAAATGTTGTTCAAAAATCACAAATAATAGAATGCATGTGTTTACAGGCTGATGCTGCCCTCTGCAGTTGTATAGGAGGAACTAAAATTTTACTGTTCATACTAAAGAAGTAAAAACCTGGCCCAGGCTTCAAAAAAATTTAATTAAAATTTTATCTAAAAATATCATATTCAAAAAAAAAGTACATTACATTGTACCTGATATGCGGGCATGTCATGTACTGCAAAACACAAAATATAATACATCTTGCATTGTTTCATAAGATTTATAATATTTACCTGTGAGATCGGCAAATGCTGTTACCCCATATACTGCTGTTCCCAGTTCTTGTTCCTGTAGAAACCTTAATTTTTCTTTAGATTTTCTTTAAAAACTTCCAATCGCTGATGGTATTCTTTATCTAGAGGATATTCTTTGTTGAATTTCTTTTGGAATAGCTCAAAGAGTTTAGCAGTTTGTGATCCATCCTAAAAAATTTATCATTCAGAGTTATTACATTACTGAAGGTGTTATATTTATAGTAGTAAAAGTAATATTATACAGATTATCTGGGATCGGAATTAATTGTCTCTACATCCAGATAATTGAAAAAATTAAAGGAATACTAATAATCAATGGCAGCTCACAGCCATAAAGTTGCTTGGTGGTTCATTGAACCACTTAAATATGTTTGCGTTTTTTTTTGTTTTCTTTTTTTGAGAGAGAGAATAGAGTCCATATTTAATTAGCTATATTTTTGATATTAAATGTGGGGACTGTATAAGAATCAATCTGTGTAGTAATCAATTCCTGACAATGGTTGAGGTGCAAACTTCCTTATAATGTGTAATCACACTGAATGGTCACTAATATTAAGCTTAGTGACAGGAATATTTGTACGGTCCCACTTTCAGCTATTCAACTTTAGATCATCTTTTTTCAGTTTGATTTATCCTGTGATGAAAAGTGTACAGTGAAATCGTTTTTTATTTATAGTTGTAAAATAAAACCTATTTCATGTTTTAGTAATGTTTGTTATTATGGCATTGAGCCGTACTCCTACCTGAGGGACTGCCTGCCTATTCCTGTGGTCTAAGAATTTGTACACAAATTTAAATGTAATTAAAAAAAAATCAACTTTTTCACTTATTTCCAACATACATACCGGTACATTACCTGAAAGCTTAAATCATCCACTTTTATAAGTTATGATACGTGTCCAATAACATGCTAAATTCATTCACTATTATAATGTTATTCACAAATTAATGTTATAATGGTATAATGTTTGTTATTAGGACATTGATCCATAGTCCCTACAGGACATGGAGGGCTGCCTGTTACTGTGGTCTGAGAATTTGTATATAAAATTTAAACGTAATTAAAAAAACAACTTTTTCACTTATTTCCAACATACATACACTACCTGAATGCTTAAAATGATCCCCTTTTTATATGAGATAATATGTGGCCAGTAGCATGCCATGCTAAATTCATTCCACTGTAGGCATCCAAATTACACCATTTTTAATAGTCTTAAATTTTTAACAGCAATATATCTGCACATCAGTATTGCATCAAATATTATCCAAATGTCATAAATTTCATCTCTAGTACAATATTTACTTTAACATGTTCGACCCGATGCCTGTAAAATTTACTGGCGTATGATTTTCCTCAAAAACACAACACACATAAATTTCACATTTGTCACTACGTACACGTTTAATGGCATTTGTACAAAACATCTATGGGCTTCTGTTTGTTTGTACTTGCAGACTGGACTTTGTAGTTGCCAAACTGAACACACAGATAGTAGCACAATCAGTTTTCTGCTCTGTTTTTTCTGACTATTGTGAAATTTGCAATGTTGGTTTGAGTTGCTATGACTGTTTCATTTTGTACCATACAAAAGCAGATTATTGCAAATAGACTGATTTTTTACTATATTCTGTGCCTTAATATTGTAAGAAAAGTAATGTTGTACTGTAGTTATTAATAAAAAACCATTTGTTGTATAAAAACACCTTGTAAAACTTTTTTATTTTTCAAAAACATGCTTTTAATCTAGATACTAAAAATTAATTTCACCTACAGAAAAAATAAATATTGTATCATTTCATGAAAATAGAATATACAATCTTTAATTTGACATCTTATTTATGTTGTTTTATAAACACCTTACTATAAAAAAAAAAAAATATGGAAAACAGCCAGGATACTGGGACATGCCTATGCTGAAATGGCCAGGGGGTGAAAGTGTTAATCCATTGTAAAAAAAAAACATGAAACTAACATGACAAAGTACTCAGCGCATGTCACAACATAGCATGAAACAATGTAAAATGGCTTTGCTCAAAAATCCCTCCCCCACATATCCAGTGGTGCGACTTGCACCATTGCACCATGCTGTGAGCACCCCTGTTCACAACATGACTAGGCAAGGTGCTGCCTTGTCCTGCCTTCAAAAATCCTCCAGCCATCTCTTCCTGGGACTACCCACAAATCTGTGTCCTACAGGTTTGTATTTCCAAACTTGTTTGGCCAGTCTTGAATCTAACATTCTTTCTAAGTGTTTGTTTCCACCACTGGTTGTAATCTTATGATTTCTCGTTCAAGTTGAAAACTTGTAACTCTCCTTTTGTGGTCTCATTTCTTATACCGTCAAGTTTAGAACACCTTTCAACTCCTCTTAAGATGCCATTTCAAAGGCCTGTATTTTACTGTCTTGGTTTTTTTGGTTGTTGTCCATAATTCACACCCATAGGACACTGATGTTATCACTTTGAAACAGATAATTACAGAAAATGGAGAATTTAATTTAGAAAGACTCTTAGACTTCATAGTCCTATAAGAAAGCATTTGATCCATATTCATAGACACAAACTTTGGTCTATCATGAAAAAAGAGGATATCCCAGACATTTAATCAAAAACAGTACAATCCCTTTTCAGTAACACAATGTAATAGTATAGATTTATATCCAATTTATAAATTTATTTAAAATTTGAATTTTTTAATACTTTAGTGTATACAAAATACAAAGTTACAAATTTCTTAAATTTAAAATATATTAAAATTTTTTAGTATTTTTTATATATAAATTTTTAAAAATATTAAACAAATGTTTTGAAAATTGTAACTTTTAAAAAATTTTAAACAAATGTAACATGATAGTAGGCACACAACAGAACATTAACAATTATACTTAAGCACAAAAGAAAGCCTGAAACTTTCTTCTTTTTTTGCCATGGTTTATCGCTTTTCTTGCCACCAACTCATGCAGACATTTCAGTGCCAACAGTTTCAGTGAACGCTTCATATCTTCCTTATCTTAAAGGTGTTAATTGAAAAACTCGTTGAGCACTTGGTAAAACATGCTACTTAGAAAGATATTTAAATAAACAAAAACATTTGGCAGTTTCACAAAATTCATTATTAAACCCTGACAACTGTTTCAGCTGATTAGGCTATTCTGAGAGAGCTGGCAAGAACATCTATATACAAAGAACATGTTACAGAGTAAACATATGTTAACGGTAATATATAGAAGATGATTGAGGGGGTTGAATAGCTAGTACAAGAAAGGTCAAGTAACTATAAAAACTTTTTTTAGATCCATGCTTTTTGATGATGGGGCATATGTCCCGAAACGCGTAGATTTATATAAAGAGTAAAGGCCACCAGACAGACAAAAAAAAGGTAAAAACTATTTTACTATTTATATACTATATAAAAACTTTACCTTACAATTAGTAAAAATAGAAAGTTATTTAAGTTATTTAAGTAAATAAGGTAAGATAAGTTAAGTAACAAGTTTTAGAGTTTATTGACCTTCCCTGTACTACCTCCTTAACTCCCACCATTCTCTATACACACCCCTTAACACATGTTTACCCTGTAACACAGTCTTTACATTTAGTTGTTCTTACCAGCCTTGTTGAGAATACCCTAACTGGCTGAAACGGTTGTCCAGAGCTTAACAATAAATTTTATGATTCTACCAAATGTTGTATATTTAAATTTCTTCCTCATCTTGTTTTTCATACCACTCTAATGTATTTGCTTCATTATGTGACGAAGCACTTTCACTTACTAAATTCACTCTCATTTCTTTTCTTTTCTTTTTTTTTTACTGCATCTTCTTAACACTTTGGACACTCCCCCCTCATCAGTAAAAACTTTTAATCCAGGATCATCATCATTTTTATGCATGAATACTGTCCATGACATATTATTTTTAACCTGGAATACTTATAATAATTTCTGGTAATTAAATTTCACCAAAACTGCTTTCTTTGACTATTTCTTCTTTGGTGCCACAAGCTTCAAGGAGTTTATTCCACAAAATGTTGCAGTATCGCATTTTTAAAGAGTCAACCATCAGATGTACCAACTCTTATTTATAATATCGGTAATTATTTTTAAACAGTCCTGTAATAATTTGTTTATATGTAAATAGTAAAATCTTTCAAACAATTTTTTTTTTATAAAGACATTACAGGGACTCAAAGACCATATGTTTTCAACTGGGCCCTGGTCCCATGTCACTAAAGTTAGGACACAGCTGTTATCTGATTACAGAGCATTTTGCTTACCTCCAAATTGTTACTGTCTTCTAAATCATGTATATATATGCAACTTGAATCCTCAGTGTACTTGGTTTGACAAACCTGAAAGCAATAAAAAGTTTTGTTAATAAATTAATTCACTCTTCTTTTTCGTTGTTTTGATTGTTCATCTTCTTTTTTCACAGCACTAAACTAATATAGAATATTGAAACTTTCAACTTGTGAAACTTACTTGTCTTTTCTTCCCGTATGCGTTTCAGAGTGATGTGCGCCTTCGTCAGCTTTGAGACAGACTCAGAGTTTATATCAAAGTAAGTTTCACAAGTTGAAAGTTTCAATATTCTATATTAGTCTTCTTTTTCTTCTATTCCACACAATACAGTAACACAAGAGCAGATGAAGATTTCTTCTACTATTTGGCGGACCAAAAAATTAGAAGGATTTTATAGGCTTGCCAACTGACATGACAGATAGAATATGTGTACATAACATATTAGTGGATGTCACATACACATTATGGTAGATTGGTTATTATTATTTTTTATTTATAACATTTCATGTTTTACATCATTTATTATAGAAAACTGTAAACCACAACATATTTAATATTTTGGGTATCATTTTGAAACTACAAAAGATGTTTTGAAACTCACAATTTTTTAATGTAAATTATATTTTTCATGTTATTTATGTTTATTTTTTCAAATTTTGTTAAAAACATGTACTAAATGAGTCATGTAGATAGACTAACTTTTCAGAACCAAATAATGGTAACCATATCTCTGAAACATTATGTACATATAAAATTAACAATATTATATTTCTGTGATCCCCCTTTATATATCTAGTCTTCAAATAATTTCATTTTATGATTAAACCCTCCGGATGGTAAGGTCCAGGGTCGGATCCGACCCAGGCATCAAGATTTTCTGTACTACGCATGCGCTATCAGTGCGGTTCACTCCAAGGGCCAGGTACCCTACAAGCCAGTTGTTGGCTAGACGCCAGATAGGACGGTCAGAACTTAGGTAAGTGAGTATGTTGTTTTATTCCTGAATTTTCGTGTTGCATCCAGAACCTGGGTCGCATCCGACCCAAACTTACCTCATATGTTTTGTAATTTTTTATTAACAACTTTTTTTCATTTGTTGCTGTTTTTTTGTTCTAGATATTTGAGATGGATCGTAAGTGGATTTTTACAACTCCAGAAGAAGTTCTTGAGGAACTGAGGAGACAGAGTCTGAACAACAATTTGAAGAAAATGTTTCAGAGCCTGATGATGAAATCCTCCAGCCTGAAAATGTTTTGACTGAAGATTTATTCGACGCTGAAGAGTGCGCGGGACGATGATTGTCTAACTGTGAGTAATTCTACTTTTTGTGAGGATGTAAACTTTTTTACTTGGTAAAGATAATGAAACAATTAGGGCTGATAATCCCATAAATTCAAAATTTTGTAGAGCCCGTAACACCAATATTATTACCCATCTCCCTGATCAAAAAGGTGAGGCTAGAAGTGTAACTGATGAAATTAAACTTTTTCCCTTTTTTATAAATGACACTATCCTAGAAAAAAATTGTGCTTCATACAAATTCTAAAATAGAAAGAGTACAGCCAAATTATTCTTCAAAACAATGGTTTATTTCCCAGACATCATTAGTCAAAATGAAAGCATTAATTGGTTTGCTATTTTTCAGTGCTGTTTTAAAAGACACCAATTTGAATACTAAAGACATGTTTTCTCAAATTTTTGGTCCTCCAGTTTTTCGCTCTACCATCACCGAAAAAAGATTTCATTTTCTTCTTGAGAGCTTTCAATATTACGTACACAATTAATAAATGACATATATGTATTTTTTTACGTTAACTCAATTCTCATAACTCTTACCTTTTCTGGGTCCACGATCTGTTACACGAACTCAGTCCTGTAAGAGAGGTCACTGGGTTCGTTACACAATAAACATGCTTTTTGACTATATTAATCGGGCTATTTATTATTTGATTGCAACATTTGTTTTAATTTTCTTCTAAATTTACTTAATATTCATTTTCTTCTCAAAATAGTTACTGTTGATGTTAATTACTCTTCTTCAAAAAAATACAAAACAAATATTGAGGCTATTTGAACATGATAAATATTCTACCTTAACGTAAATGACTAATTAACTTATATGAAGGCAACCCAGCATCTTACTCACGCCCACATTCATACAGTATTTAAATTCCCCATAATTTTAGAGCTCTTTTAAGTTTAAATTTGGTATATAGTTACTTGGTCGTCGTTACTTAACTCCGGCGTCTCTGCTAACCACGTGCCGCACTGCGTATATTTTAGTTCGTCCACATTTATTGTCACACAGTCAAATTTAATTGTTAACTTTGGTGCTGTACGTTTCTTTCCAATTTATCTCACTTTAAATTAAACTTTTTAACACATTTTGAAGATTTTAAAAACAGATTTTCGGCTTCGCGAGCCTTTTAGTTGAACCACGTGGTTTCGATTACTAGAAGACAACAAACGCCAACACTATGTTTTTCCAAAATGCTCACAATGCCTTCATCCTGACCAGCTTGCCCTGTAATTCGCTAAAAAGAATCACGTGACACGATAATTTAGTTAGAATTCGTCTTCCTTCCGTCATTCAGTTTGAGTTGGAGATTACATACCTTCCCATGTCCTTTTGTGTCCTCTGAGCACACGTCGCAAAAAGCGGCACACACGCGCGCTCGCACACACATTCCAACGTTTTAATTGTTCTCATACCTCGCTCGCCCTGACACCGAGCTAACCACAGGGGTTAAACAAACCAAGCTTTTGTGATAATGTTCCCCAGCCAAGTTGGCCCCAGATTATTACAATTATTATAAAAAAGTAGAAAAAATAAACCCTCAGCTTTATTTGCCCCGTTACATTCTGTGCAATCTTCGATTTGATGATAAACAGACCAAAGAAACAAGGCCGCACTACCGATAAATTTGCACCATTCCGAGAAATATGGACCATTTTTGAAGCTAATTGTTCTAAATTTTCTAAAGCTAATTGTCCGCACACGCGTGGGTGAACATAGCCGTTACTGTAGATTGGGACAGCCGGAGAAGAGTGCCGTAGCCGAGCACGCGCTCGCCAATGCCGACCATCGGATCTGTTTCGATGAGACGAAACTCTTGTCGGTGGTGAGTGATTACTTCCCTCGTCTTCATATGGAGTCCGTCTTGATTCAGAAGAATGCTGCGATCGCTATGAATCGGAGGGGCGAAAGCATCGCATTAAGTACTTTATGGCATGGCGCGATGCGAGCCTCTCACACACCTTCTTGTTTCTGATTGACCGATGATGCTGTTCTTACCTGTGCGGGGGTTGAAAGTAGTATAACAATTAGCACAGGTAGCATCACGGGAAATCAGCAGCCTTCCCCACAGTACTTCTCGGAAAACTAGTGAGTACCTAATGGCATAGCTTGGTGCGAGCCAATCATACACCATCTTTATTGTGATTGGCTGATGGTGTCATTTTTACCTGTACGTGGGACTTGGCTGAATTTATAAGTACAGGTAGCATGGCAGGACAGCTTTAGCCTATACCACAGTACTTATGTAGCCTGTACATAAACACCCGGCGTGCAGGATTCTTATACCACTGATGATGGCAGCCAGTGGAGCTGCCGAAACGTTTGGTTTTGTTATAAACCATGGACCATGGCCAAACAGCCTGGATATCATGGACAATTCATTGTTCTAAATTTTATTCGCCATCAGAGTATGTAGCCATTGATGAGACGCTTCTTGGGTTCCGGGGGAAGTGTCCATTTAAAACCTATATTCCAAGTAATCTGGACACATATGGGCTCAAAATTATTTCTGCATGTGATGCACGAACATTTTATTTTATGGGAGGGATACCATACACAGGAAAAACCAATCAACGGAGAAGAGGATAAGTGTCTTTGCCTACTCAGTATGTCTTGGAACTTTCAAAATCTATTTGGAGAACTAAGAGGAATATCACAGTTGATAATTGGTTTTGTTCTTATGAGCTAGTTGAAGAGCTAGGAAAGAAAGAGCTGACATTGGTGGGAACTCTAAGGAAAAATAAACCTCAAGTACCTCTTCCCATGTTTGAAAATGCTCCAGTTATGTCTTCCAAATTTCTTTATCAGGATGACAAGACACTTCTATCTTACACTCCAAAAAAGAATAAAAAAGTGCTTTCACTCTCATCAATGCATTTTTAACGAGATGTGAATGAACATTCAAAGGTGCCAGAAATGATAGGATTTTATAATTTGACTAAAGGTGGAGTTGATGTATTAAACAAACTTTGCCATGACAAAACCACTAAGAGATCGACCAATAGATGGCCTATGAGATACTTTTTTGGAATCCTGGACATAAGTGCCGTGAATGCATTTATTATATGGAAATGGAACTGCAATGAGCCTTCTTATTCAAACTCTGCCAGGACGGGATTCCTGAAAAAGTTAGCTTTCACTCTCACAGAAACTATGATGAAGCAACGAGCTCAAAATCAACATCTTCCAAAGGAGTTGCGATCAACAATAAGCTGCGTTCTAGGCATGGAAGAAGAAGTCAAGGAGATTCCACCACCTGCTTCTACTTCTCAAAAACGAAAGAGGTGTGGCTTCTGCATTGGAAAAGACAGGAAAGGTAACGGGTTTTGCTCCAAATGTAATTTATGCTTATGTGGTGAACATAAAATAGTGGTTTGCAGTTCTTGTTTAAGCACTTAAAAAATGTATTATTACTTATTACTATTATGTTTATAATTATTACTGTAATTTTGTAAATGTAAAATTTATTATACGTTTCATTCGTAAAACCAATACGAGTTTTTTTTTGTTTTTATTGATTGTTGTTAATTTAAAGTCATTCAGTATTTTAAAAATTCTTCTTTTTATTTGTAAAAATATATAATTTGTTGTTTCTGATATTTTGTGTGCTTGATTAAACCCCTAATCATTTCTAAAACAATTTAAAATCTTCTGGGTCGGATCCGACCCAACCTTACCTTTTCTGCCACAGAAATTCACCTGACCTCTGGAGGGTTTATCAGACCATTCTCTAGTGTTGGTTTGGAACACCATATATATATATATATATATATATATATATATATTGTAATAATATAAAGTTAAATAATAGATGTGTGTTGATGATAAGAGATTGTGAAGTATGAGACTCCGATGTAATCAAGCCCCACTGTTTGGGCTAGCCAATTTGTAATAAAATAAATAAATTGAGTCTGTATGTTCTTAAATTGGTGTGTAATTGGTGTGGCTCTCGACGTCTTACTGGCCTGAAACACTTCCTTAAGTTTCCCAGCTGGTCGAGTCCCAATGGTAGCAAGACTGGTTGAGTAGCGTAATGTTGATGAAGGAATGTATGTTCAGCTTCACCGAAAGTTTCAAAACAAAAATTATTGTTTTGAAGAAAATTTAAAAAAAAAAAATTATGTTTATAAAAAAAATAATTAAAAAAAAAATTTTAATTTTATTAATTAATTAATTATAATCAATTGATTAATATAGGGCTGTGAAGTTTTAAAAGCTGTAATGCTCTTCTGAAAATTTTTATTAAAGTTTTGGTATATTTTAAATAAACTATCACCACTCATAAGACTGTCTTCAAACCAATCGATACTTGTTTACCTTTTTATTTTTTAGGTTATCTTCACTTATAGGTGGTAAAGTCCTGATAGATTATTAATTATAATTATATTAATGATAACTAGTAATATTTATGAAATGAAGAACTATTTAGTGTTGAAGAATATTAATGTTTTATTAATTAATAGCAATTTGACTCTTATCGATTATTATCGACTCTCAGGATATCGAAAAAGTTACAAAGTATATTATATAAAAATTATACAGGGTTCTTTAAACAGCCAATTATTATCAAAGTCAGAGAAATCGGGCCAATATTTAAAAAGTATAACGTTACATCAAATTAATAATTATTACTAAACACAGACATTGAATAATAATTTGAAAATAAAATAATTGTTTTCACCAAACAGCTGGGTTGAACTAGGAGAAGGCACTGGGATCGTCAAAAGCAAATGGCGGCCATCAAATTGATCAAAATGTTGCTCGTTCCTGCTGCGTTCCAAATAATGTATTTTCTGGCAGTATTCCTGTTCTTGTGTCTGCAAATCTCTTGTTAAATGTTGTGTAGTGACTGGTGTACTGTTTCTGAGTTGTATTTAGTGTATCCGTGTAATTATTAGTTCAAACACTTTCCCCGATTCCGTCACTAATTTGGGTTAATGTATTATACAGTTTTCTAGTGTTTTGTGGTGTTTTTCGGAGTAGATATGTATTGTTCTGTGTTATGGAGTGTTTCTTGATTGTTTCTGTTATAATATGAGAGTTTTAGAAGTATTTTACAAGTCACTCGCGATTTCACAATAACGTACTATACACTCGCTTTATATGACTATTATAAGTTAGGTTAGGCACGTTACGAAACGTTTGTCATGTTAACCGTTCAAATACCAATAATTAACTAACTGTTTCCTCCAGTTTCAATTAAACTCTTAGCCAATATAATATTATTCTTAACATTGTTCAAATATATTTTCATATCCTGTGCACACTTTAATATTTCACTATATAAATACCTAAACTTGGGTTATTTATCAATTTTATTCACTAGATGTTATTTAAATTAATCTTTCAGTTCATTCAGCTTATTTTCAGATTAAATAATGCCGTTTTATAGTGTTTTCTGTCCAAAAAATAGTAATTTTACTTTCAGTTTGGTATACTCTGAAAAGTCAAAACATCAAAATTTACTTCCTGTCATTATATAAATTCAGCCATTTTATCAGTTATATTTAATATTAATAATCCTATATTGTATTAAAAGGTTCATATTCCCTTATTTTCTGGTAATTAATTGAATTAGTTGTATTCTGAAATATATGACTCCCATGTCCAAATTTCTGAGTTTAGTCATTTTCATTTTTATTTATAATTCTGAATATAATTTATTAAAATCTCTCTAAATGGTATGTGCAATTATATGGCATGATCTCAAGTTTATTTTGTCTAAACCCCTTTTGTTTATTTGCATTTAATTGAGCAATTTCTCTGTTTTGATGAAGTTTAGTTTCCATTCTCTGGCCTAGATTTTTTAACATTTTTTCCTTACAAAAACTTTACAAACCATATATGATGTGTGATACCCTCTCTGACTTTTACATATAGTATTATAAATTAAACATGTTTTCAAATTACACAATAACAATTAGTATTGGTTACAATCCAAATAACAGTTAAACCAAATAAAGAATTTTTTTTTTTTTAAATAAATGGTTGTCCTCAAGTCAGACATCTTACAATAAAATCCTTATTTCTAAACATGGAAATATGGCTTACAAAAAAGGTTTTTTACTAACTAACATCTTAATTACTCTCTACTATTTACAAGTAGTAACTATTTTTATAGTTCTGATGTTAGTTGTATCAGACCCAAACAAATGGCCTTATATCTAAAACATTTTTAAACATTCTTATATTATATACATAAAAACCTTATATTTATATTCTTATTTCTAATTATTATTATAAGTAGGATTCTACAGTTTTTATACCGTCTTTTATACATTGTCTTTGGGGAATTGTACCCTGTCATTAATAAATAAATAGTATGAATTGTTCAAAAAGTATTATGAAATCTGTTTTTCTTTTTTCATGTAAAACAAAATGTTATTTTAAACAGATTCATGTCTTATGAACAACATATTGTCACAGTACACATTTCAAGTCATTGACAATTGCATATTTCATTGCATTCAATGTTTGTGATTGCCAAGAATGAAACACAAGGTTCATTTTTTATAATACCCAAAACTATCACTGGTTCACTTTGCACTTATATATTATGTTAATGCTAAATGGTCGTATAGTCTTATTAACATAATAAATTGGTTAGCGTTTTTTCAATGGAGATTTGTTCCATGGGTACTATATTATTGTTTCATCTTAGTTCACAGGCAACTTTTACTTTATACACTTCTCTCTCTTAAATTTGTATACATGTGGTTTTCAATTCGTTATACTTTTATTTTTAAATATTTATTTTGGGGATATAGGGATTTGGGTGTCTTTTATAAGAGCATGACATCTTCTTCAGGATGCTGCCTTCTTCTTCTTTCATCAGTCTTCTTTTCTCCTGCCTTCTGGGACTGGTATCTTCTCCATCTTCTTCTTGATGCCATCAGGTTTCTTGGGAT
This sequence comes from Magicicada septendecula, assembly GCA_034769895.1. NCBI lineage: Eukaryota > Metazoa > Arthropoda > Insecta > Hemiptera > Cicadidae > Magicicada > Magicicada septendecula. Next base: position 354,582,875 of record CM068373.1, read on the forward strand.
CTTCTCCATCTTCTTCTTTATTTCAGAAATACACCACCTGTATTGTTTGATCTTGGCTTATTTTAGGGTCTCTCTTCTATTTATTCTTACTCGTTGTGGGTTTGGTCATATTCAGTACTGCTTTGTTATTTACTTTTTCACCTTCCTGGGTTATACCTTGAAAACCTTTGGTTATGAGACTGGTCTTGGATGACTCATCACTAGTAACTCCTTTTATTTGAACTTGTATTTTCTTTATAATAATGATTTCTTTCCACAGTTGCTATGAATTAATCTATTTATATTAAACTTAATGCTTTCTTCCAAATTTAAATATTATAACTTCATTATTCTAATGATCAATTGCCATTCAATATTATGCATACATCTGTCACGCTACAATATATATATATATATATAATACACTCTGTATCTTAATCAGCCTGAGGCACTTGGAGCTTTAAGAAGCCACTATGTTGTGGGTTAAGATTTTTAGATCTCAAATTCTAGTATTTGTATACAATTCTTTTTGTATTGCTTTCATGACAAAATTACTTGGTCACCAAATACAAATGAATGATGTATTCATATAACAGTTTTGGTACTATAAACAGATTTGAGGTTTTACGTATGACAATTTTTTCTGAGAGGAAAATTGGAGTGCTCTTCTGCACTTTCTACTGATATAATTGATTACAAAATAATTTTGTTGTGATTATATATATTTTTTAATTTTTCCAAAACAGAAAACTATAGGGGTATTAGTTTACTCATAAATTGTATATAAAAATATTCAAAATTATTTCTAAAAACTGGGATGTTAGGCCATAGTTGGTTGCTGTGAAACAGCATCATGTTGGCAACATTTCAATTCTCCCCTCAGGTATCTTCCTCAGGCCACCAAACAAATGTATGATCAATGCAATGATTCAAACAATCTCTGGAGTTACACTGCTTGAGGAACAGTCTGGATTCCAGAAAGGACATTAAAGTGTTGATGATGTTTTCACTTTGAAAAAGATAATTCAGAAAATAGAGAATTTAATTTAAAGACATGCTTAGTCTTAATAGACTATGAGAAGGCATTAGATTTTATTCATAGTGACAAATTTTGGTCAAAGGAAAAAGTGACAAAATAATGAAGGAAAGAGGATATCTCAGACATTTAATCAAAACAGGACAATCACTTTTCAGTAACGCAATTGTAATTAACATGGGTATTGGCTCTGGAACATAGGTCTGACTCTTGAAATTAAAACTAATAATACCATAAGGCATGGATGTGATTTATCACCAATGACCTTGTAAGAGGATGAAAGAAAGTTGCACTATCAGGTATATAAAAGTAGTCAGCATGAACTTTTGAGTACTAAGCTCTTTTCTGATGATCAGGCTGCAACCAACCCAGAACAGTGAGGACAAATTGCAATTGGCTGACACACAGGTACAGCCTATTGTGTGATACAATTTAAAAATATAAATGAAAAATTCTAAGAGAATGGAATTCATAGGAAAAGATTCAGTACAAACAAAAGTTATAATTGCCAATCAAATGCTTAAACAGGTAGCATATTTTAATTATTTGGGATGTGATATAATATATGAGGAGGAAAAGACATTTCAAAGAAGACTGACAAATATTAAATTATATGTGGCCTTATAAAATGAACTTTGAAGGGATGGTGAGAGATACTCAAAGTTTTATAATGTGATGGTGGCCCCCCCCCCTTTTGTTGTATGATCAGAAACATGTGCCATTAGGGATGGAGACTTTGTCTTAATGGAATCCTCAGAAATGAGACTTCTTTGATCAGTCAAATGTTGTACAGAACTGAGCAAATAAGAAGAAATTATATGAGACAGCAGTCAGGTGTACAAACTGGTAACAGAAATAACATCATGGTATAAAGAAATATGGAGGGACCATGTTATGCATATGTCACTGAATAGAATACCAAGGCTATTAGCTGTAAGACTGTGGGAAAGTAAAGTGTTTGGAGACCATGGACAAGCTGGTCTCCATGACGGAACAGGCGAAAACCTGTAATCCTGGCAAGAAAGAAGAAGAATTTTCAAATTTTTTTGTTTTGATGCTTTTTGGAAATATTATGAACTGAGAAGGAAAGCAGAGAAGCAAGATGAATGGCAAGCTGCTGCCAACCAGCCTGTGTGGGGCTGCTAACTCAGAGAGAGAGAGAGAGAGAGAGAGAGAGAGAGAGAGAGAGAGTGTGTGTGTGTTTAAAGTATGATAATTTAGAGGAGGGATTATTTTAATCTGATGGTGGAACTTGTGTTCCAAATATTATGTGGTACAATAACAATGAAGTCATAAGGAAACTTATTTATTTATATGCTAATTTATTGATATAAATTTATATTAAACTATCATAAATTTATTTAACGAAACCTGCACAAGAAAATGTGGGTTTAATTTTACTACATATATATGTATAGATATACATTTAACAATCATATTCATATATGCTCAAATTTTTCTTGTGTTTATATTATATTATATTAATAATAAAAAAATTATTAACAAGAATTTATTTTTTATTTTGTAAATTACAAGTGTTTCAATAGTAATACAGAAATTAATAACATAAAATAATATATTTAATAAAAAATTGTATATAATAATATATAAAAATCGGTATGGAGAACCATACATGACTTCTATGTCCTAAAATATATATTTAAAATCATTTAAATATTAATTAAATAAGTGGATGCTTGAATTCTGAAGAAATGACGTATCAGCTAAAATGGTACCTTCATGTCAGGTGGGTGAAGACTATCCTCAACCTTCGTGAGGAAGGGCTGTACTTTTGGATAAAATTTTTGTAAGTCGAACGAAGAGCTGGCCAAAGGGAGCTGAGATCTGATTCCTGTAATGAAATTGGGCTCTCGCTGCGAGTTATCGGCCGAGGGTGAATGATGTCTATAGTGTTATCAAAGTCTTTCCTGTCAATACTATACTGATCATTTTTCTTTTTTAAAATCGAGTCTTTGTTTCTTTCTTTCTATTCGTCTTCTGATTTCCTGAACGACAATTCTGTTCACCCATATAATTATAAATTTCTCAGCAAAACATTTCTTCTTCAATACGTTTGCGTCTTCTGTTTAACACCCACCATTCTGATCCATGTCATAATGCTATAATCCACACAGGCTAATAAATAACTAGCCATCAGAGAGGTCAAAATATTTTCCAGGAGGGGCAAACAATTTTCCAGAGAAGAAAAATATTTATATATTTTTTATACATACACGCATGCACATATTAGTTTGTAATTCTTATATAATAACAGAAATAAATACAAAGATTGTATTAATTTATTAAAACATTTATTGCTTCAAAACATGCATAAAATTAATGGCTTGTATAAGTTAATGTTTGATCTCCATTAAGTAGTGCTCATTTCCAAAGTTTTAAAATTATGATGTCCATATCAAAACATCAGAGCAGGTTTTATTGTGTATGGGGGTACACCATGGACAAAAATTTTCAACATTCCCTACGGAGCATTGCTCAGAGTAAAGCTGCGAATCTAAAGTGTACGTTTAGAAAAAACACGTGGAAAACAAGGAGTGCTCCCAAGTCCCTCATGGACCCTGAGCATTTTGCAGAGGGTTCATTCCCTAAAGACGAAAAGTCTGTCTATGAACCGTTCCTCTGTAAACATGTGCAGTTACACTGGCGAGCGATCCACAGGAAGCAAATCGCTGTCCTCACTGGACACCTTTTCGGCTTGCACGCGTTGTGTTGGTGTGTGTTTCGGTACTTTCCATTTAAAAAGCGTGCAAACGTAAGAAAATAAAAATTAGTGAGGCTAGAAATAACATGAATTGTGGGTATGTGTGTGTGTGTCCTGTCTTCCTTTTTATTGCGGTATCACAATAATAAAACTTTGGAAACGTAAACATTACATAATTGGAAATATGCTTGTCTGCCATGAACAATATGTTTTCACTCATAAATGATTTAAATTAAAATGAAAAAAATATAATTTTATTGCCTGGCAACAAAATTATTTTATTTTTAACAATTACCATTGTTTGAAAAAGTTTAAATAAATTTTTCAAGTACTTTACTCTTGTTGAAACATAAAATGTTGCAGGTAAACTACCCCTTCCCCTTAACCGATCTTCACCAAACTTGACAGACCTTGAGTCCTCTACAATTCAGGGAGGTATGCAAACAATTATTTGATTCTGTTAAAATGTGCGGCAGTTATCGTTCGTCATAGAAAAAATCACCCTTGTTAAAACATAAAATGCTGCAGGTAAACTACCCCTTTACCTTAACCGATCTTCACCAAAAACAATAGGCCTTGAGGCCTCTACAATTCAGAGCTGTATCCAAAAAATTATTTGATTCTGTTTGAATTTGCGGCTGTTATCGTTTGCCATAGAAAAAATTCTACACAGACACAGACAGACACTTTTCGAAAATATCGGTATGGAGAACCATACATGACTTCCATATTCTAAGATTTATATTTAAAATCATTTTCGAAATGAAATATTACCATAGAAACTACTTCTTTCTACTTACGCTTCAGCCTTAACCATAGTACTGTGGTCACTAACGTATACCACCTCACGTTATCGCACTCGATTTTTACTGATGATGGAAGTCGATGACATTGCCGAAACGTCTGGTTTTGTAGAAAACATTGGACTACGGCCAAATATCCCGGGAAGGAATTTTAACAAAAACTACTTCTTTGTTTCCGATAATGTTGTACACATATATATAAAAAATATGCATAAAATTAATGGCTTGTATAAGTTAATGATTGATCTCCATTAAGTAGTGCTCAAGTTTCCAAAGTTTTAATATTATGATGTCCGTAATTAAAACATCAGAGCAGGTTTAGTGTGTATGAGGGTACACCGTGGACAAAAATTTTCAACATTTCCTATTGAGCGTTGCTTAGAGTAAAGTTGCGAATCTACAGTGTATGTTTCACAGAACAAACACGCGAAAAAGAAGGAGAGCTCCGAAGTCACTCATGGACCCTCAGCATCTTGCAGAGGGTTCATTCCCTAAAGACGAAAAGTCTGTCTATGAATCGTTCCTCTGTAAACACGTGCAGTTACACTGCCCAGCGATCCACAGGAGGCAAATCGCTATCCACTCTGGACACTTTTTCGACTTGCACGCGTTATGTTGGTATGGGTTTCGGCACTTACCATTTACTTACATGCAAATGTAAGAAAATAAACATGAGTGAGGCCAGAAATAACACGAATTTTGTGTGTATGTGTGTGTGTGTGTGTGTGTCTTCCCTGCCTTTTTATTGCGGTAGTCATAATAATAAAATGGAAACGTAAACATTACATAACTGAGATATGCTTGCCTGCCACGAACGATATTGATGTTTGTAACAAACTTTTCTGTTTGTACATTTTGAGTGTAAATTAATCCATTCTACTATTAACTCATACATGATTTACATTAAAATGAAAAAATTATAATTTTATTGCCTGGCAACAAAATTATTTTATTTATAACAATTACCATTGTTTCAAAAAGTTTAAATGAATTTTCAAGAACTTTACTGTTGTTAAAACGTAAAAGGTTGCAGGTAAACTACCCCTTCCCCTTAACCGATCTTCACCAAAATCGAAAGTCCATGAGATCTCTACAATTCAGCGGCACATGCAAATAATTATTTGATTCTGTTTGAATTTGTGGCTGTTATCGTTTGCCATACAAAATACCCTCGTTAAAAAAACGTTGCAGGTAAACTACCCCTTTCCCTTAACCGATCTTCACCAAAAACAATAGGTCTTGAGAACTCTAAAATTTAGGGCTGTATGCAAATAATATTTTGATTCTATTTGAATTTGCGGCTGTTATCGTTTGCCATATAAAATACCCTTGTTAAAACATAAAATGTTGCTGGTAAACTACCCCTTTCCCTTAACCGATCTTCACCAAAAACAATAGGTCTTGAGAACTCTACAATTCAGGACTGTATGCAAAACATTATTTGATTCTGTTTGAAATTGCGGCTGTTATCGTTTGCCAAAAAAAATTTACCCTTGATAAAAAAAACTGTTGCAGGTAAACTACCCCTTTCCCTCAACCGATCTTCACCAAAAACAATAGGTCGTGAGTACTCTACAAATCAGGACTGTATGCAAAAAATTATTTGATTCTGTTTGAATTTGCGGCTGTTATCGTTTGCCATAGAAAAAATTCTACACAGACACAGACAGACACTTTTCGAAAATATCGGTATGGAGAACCATACATGACTTCCATATTCTAAGATTTATATTTAAAATCATTTTCGAAATGAAATATTACCATAGAAACTACTTCTTTCTACTTACGCTTCAGCCTTAACCATAGTACTGTGGTCACTAACGTATACCACCTCACGTTATCGCACTCGATTTTTACTGATGATGGAAGTCGATGACATTGCCGAAACGTCTGGTTTTGTAGAAAACATTGGACTACGGCCAAATATCCCGGGAAGGAATTTTAACAAAAACTACTTCTTTGTTTCCGATAATGTTGTACACATATATATAAAAAATATGCATAAAATTAATGGCTTGTATAAGTTAATGATTGATCTCCATTAAGTAGTGCTCAAGTTTCCAAAGTTTTAATATTATGATGTCCGTAATTAAAACATCAGAGCAGGTTTAGTGTGTATGAGGGTACACCGTGGACAAAAATTTTCAACATTTCCTATTGAGCGTTGCTTAGAGTAAAGTTGCGAATCTACAGTGTATGTTTCACAGAACAAACACGCGAAAAAGAAGGAGAGCTCCGAAGTCACTCATGGACCCTCAGCATCTTGCAGAGGGTTCATTCCCTAAAGACGAAAAGTCTGTCTATGAATCGTTCCTCTGTAAACACGTGCAGTTACACTGCCCAGCGATCCACAGGAGGCAAATCGCTATCCACTCTGGACACTTTTTCGACTTGCACGCGTTATGTTGGTATGGGTTTCGGCACTTACCATTTACTTACATGCAAATGTAAGAAAATAAACATGAGTGAGGCCAGAAATAACACGAATTTTGTGTGTATGTGTGTGTGTGTGTGTGTGTCTTCCCTGCCTTTTTATTGCGGTAGTCATAATAATAAAATGGAAACGTAAACATTACATAACTGAGATATGCTTGCCTGCCACGAACGATATTGATGTTTGTAACAAACTTTTCTGTTTGTACATTTTGAGTGTAAATTAATCCATTCTACTATTAACTCATACATGATTTACATTAAAATGAAAAAATTATAATTTTATTGCCTGGCAACAAAATTATTTTATTTATAACAATTACCATTGTTTCAAAAAGTTTAAATGAATTTTCAAGAACTTTACTGTTGTTAAAACGTAAAAGGTTGCAGGTAAACTACCCCTTCCCCTTAACCGATCTTCACCAAAATCGAAAGTCCATGAGATCTCTACAATTCAGCGGCACATGCAAATAATTATTTGATTCTGTTTGAATTTGTGGCTGTTATCGTTTGCCATAAAAAATACCCTCGTTAAAAAAACGTTGCAGGTAAACTACCCCTTTCCCTTAACCGATCTTCACCAAAAACAATAGGTCTTGAGAACTCTAAAATTTAGGGCTGTATGCAAATAATATTTTGATTCTATTTGAATTTGCGGCTGTTATCGTTTGCCATAGAAAATACCCTTGTTAAAACATAAAATGTTGCTGGTAAACTACCCCTTTCCCTTAACCGATCTTCACCAAAAACAATAGGTCTTGAGAACTCTACAATTCAGGACTGTATGCAAAACATTATTTGATTCTGTTTGAAATTGCGGCTGTTATCGTTTGCCAAAAAAAATTTACCCTTGATAAAAAAAACTGTTGCAGGTAAACTACCCCTTTCCCTCAACCGATCTTCACCAAAAACAATAGGTCGTGAGTACTCTACAAATCAGGACTGTATGCAAAAAATTATTTGATTCTGTTTGAATTTGCGGCTGTTATCGTTTGCCATAGAAAAAAATCTACAGACAGACACACACACACAGACACTTTTCAAAAAACGACTTTTTTTCATGTTTTGAGTGTAGTACAATCAGAATCTGCAATAATCACGAACACGATTTTTTTTGCCATCACCATACTTCCATTTCCTTAAGGAATATGGAAGGAAAATGAGGGTAGTACAATCAGAATCAGCCGTTATCTCGAACACGATTTTTTTTTTTTGCCATCACCATACTTCCATTTCCTTATGGAACATGGAAGTAAAATTACCTATAACAATAATAAAACAGATTTGATAGAATCAAACCTAAAACAGATAAATTAATTCATAATTTAAATGGAGTACACAAAATTGAATTCCCTGACTGTAACAAATTTTATGTTGGCCAAACTAAAAAACATTTAAAAAAAGACATACACACCGTATTCATATTAAAAAAAAAGATGATACTGTAGTTATATTTCTGTGAACATTTGTAATTTACAAAGTAAAAAATATATTCTAGTTAAAACATTTTTATTATTAATAATAATTTAAAATTCAATAATGAAAAAAATGTTATAATTACCCCAATCAGTAAAAGGAGTATAGCAGCAGTTGTTTGCAGCGCAATCATTGTGACCAACTCCTCAAGCAGTAACAGACACTGACTACCAGACGATGAATCCCTTATATACAGTGTAGTATGAAAGCATTCCATTAACAGGCATGAAACTTGTGCCATGCGTGAAGAATTAATTTGTTCGTTGTTTTACGGTCAAAGTACTTTTATGAAAAGTATATTTTTATTAATGTTATTATCTTTTCTATTATTATACATATTATATTGTATTGTTGACCTTTAATATTACTACAGCAATTATGTAATGGGACATTTGTCAAATGCATACAAGGTGTACACAAGGGCATTGAATCAGAAGTTAAAGGTGATAGCAGATTGTTTTACTGTGAGTGGACCAGTGGTGCAACCAGGTGGGTTTTGGGGTTAGAACCCCCCCCCCAAAAATCTGGAAAAAATGTAATCAACGTATGTACAAACAGTAAAAACATAATAAATACAGTATCTTCCTAATACGTTAATTACTATATTCTTACAAAGTACTAAATGATAAACTGATAAAGTTTACTATTACTAAATGATAAACTAAAATTCAGCATAGGTAAGTTTACCAGACGTGAATAAATTGTTCTTTTGCCAATGGCGCATGATATGTAATTGTGTTTGTACTTTTCAAAAAACACCAGTTTTCATCAAAAGCGTAGCGTTTAGTTTTTGCTATATTTTCCGGTTTTGGAGAGTGAGCAAGATCAATCTGGGTGGCCTGTCAATTTCAGTGCAAAGGAAAGTCATGCATAGTTAGAGTCGGAAAATAATGTATAACATGTACAAGTTTATTAAATCGGAAGATAAGGGAATATCAGAAAGAAAGTTGCTGGAAAGGGTAGCTCAGGCATGCGGTGTGTCTCTAAGTACGTAGTGTTTTTAGAAATATTAAAGAAGCATCCGCGTATATGGCTGACATAAAATCTTTCAGTACTTCCCATAAAAAAATGCTCAACAAAGGAAATAAAAACTGATTTAGACGATTTTGACAAGTGTACTATTCGATTAATTATTTACGAATATCAATTCATAGAAGGGGAAACACCAACATTCAAAGTAATTTAAACAATTTTTAAGAGATAAATTAATTATAATGGTAGTGCATCTAGTCTGAGCCACATTATTCGTCAAATGATATTTCGATGAAACCGTGCCAAAAGTAATAGGAAACTTTTAATATAATAACTTATTAGAAAGTTAAGAGAAAAGTATAAGAAAATTACGGCAATTCAGAGAAGAATGGCGGCCTATAGTTTACATAGACAAAACTGAATTCAACATCAGTTAAAAAAACGTGGATAGACGCCGTTCTTCTCTGAATTGGCATAATTTTCTTATATATTTTCTCTTGACTTTCTATTGTGTTATTCTATTAAAAGTTTCCTATTGCTTTTGGCACGTTTTCATCGACAAATGTGGCTGAAAATTTCAATGAATAAATAAATCCACCTGCAACATCATTAACAAAAAGACAAACACGATTAACTGGTTAGTGAATAATGGGATTTCTTTAGTCCATTTATCCTAACCTGAGTTCTATTCACTAATTAAACAAAGTAAACCAACATGCAAAACTTTTATAATAACCACTGTTTTGGCAAACCATGGGCATTAGATTTTACGACTTCCACTCTCTCATCCTGACTTCCTGATCTTAATCCTAGAACTGATTTAGGCAATCGTGAAGAAGCGTGCTAAAAAACGTGCATTTTCCATAGACAGTGTTAGAAACTAAGCAAAATAGGAATTTGAGTGTATTTCTTTCATAGATTGCACATCAAGATGTGACCATGTCATGAAAATTGAAAAGATTACGTGAGATCAGACCAAAGAGTGTATAATGTACTGGTAACAGTTCATTTCAAAATTAATAAATAACGTATGTAACTACTGACTCGGAACACTAATTTTTTATTGGTAAAAATGTTAAACTTTCACCTTGTAGCTTGAACTAGTTTTCATCAGCTTCATCAGAGGCTCGTTTTTACTGATATTACTATGTTTCTTTCAGAATCGTAATATGTACACAAACTACAGTGTACTTCAAAATATACAATGTTTGTTAATGCCTAGGCTCGACTAGAAGATCTGGAGAAAGACTGCAATAGACACAACATGCCAAATCACTATTTACCAAATAATTGCAGTAGGCCTACTAAATGTTAAACAATTTCTAACTCGGTGAAATCTTTGTATGGTACCTCTGTTGTATCTATTGCTTGTTTCGTCTTACAAAACATCCATATGTACTGTTTAGTAGTGTCGAAATAGAAATCGAAATCAAAACCTCCGTACGTAGACTCATCATTCAGGGAGAAGGCTAATATTTTCAAAAGTCCTTTTTCTACTCACGTGTATAACATTCTTCCTGCCTTATCCCCACTACAAAGTCTGCAACTGCTTTATGTCTGATTATTTTAACTATATTATTGTATTATTATTTCAATAAAGTCGGTGTCTACTGATTAAGTAATTTAAATTATTTAATATGCATATGCAAATTAGTAAGCCTGTGCTTAACATAATTTTAACTCATAATTCTTACAAACATTGTGTGTATGATTCTTACACATGCAGTATGTGTAAGAAGGGCCTTTGCAGCATTATAGGTGAAACGTACATGAGTGAAATTCTATGAAGTAAAGTTAATTTTTACCCGTTCTTGCGACACTGGCTCCTTATAAGTTGCGTATTATCGTTCTCCAGGAAAACCCCTGCTTGTAAAGAAAAGAATGAGGAAAACCAAAATTGTGCACCTTGTTTCTAAATTTTCAAACCCACCCCCCCAAATAAAATCCTGGGTGCGCCACTGGAGAGGACCAAATGGGTTTTAGGAAGGGAATGTGGTGTGAGGATGCCACTTTCATATTGAAAAGAATAACTGAAGAGAGACGGGAGTTTAATTGTGAAACACACATGGCCTTTGTAGATCTGACAAAAGCCTTTGACAATATTAAAAGAACCTTATTATGACAAATCCTTGACAAAAGAGGTTACTCTATACATCTTATAGAAGCTATAAAGAGCCTTATGTAGAAACCAGTGTACAACTGGTTATAAGAGGAAGGATGACTGAGGAAGTTCTCACTAAAAAAGGGATAAGATAAGGCTGCTGTATAAAAAAAAAAGAAATCTTATCTTGACCCAGGGGTTTTTCTGAGAGGAATGTTTTTAAACTCCATTTTATACGCAGATGATACGGTAATAATTCAGGACGGTGAGGGATAAACTACAATAATCAATGTACATACTAAATCGAATAGCAGATGAAATTATTTTCAAATATCAGCAGACAAGATTAAAACAATGGCATTCACAGGGAAGCAACTAGTAAGAACTAAGATAGTTATAGATGGAAAGATTATGGAACAAGTTGAGCAATTCAATTACTTGGGATGTTACGTTACATATAGGACAGAAATTGATCTACATGAAAAATTAAACAAATTTAGGAATATCTGCGGAACAATTCACAGATACCTTAAAAATAAGACAAAGAAGGAAACAAGGATAATGTTTTTTAACACTGTAGCGGTACCAGTTCTGATGTATGGAGATGAAGCTAGAGTTTTGACAGAAAGAGACAAATCAAAGACTCAGGCTCCGGAGATGAAGATTATGAGGAGTACTCTGGGCTGTACCATTCTCGATAGAAAGAAGAATGTGGATATAAGGACAGAACTGGGGGTTGACCTATTGTTGGAACAGCTAAGGAGCAACAAAAGAAGGTGGTATGAACATTTGGGAAGAATGGCGGGTGACAGGATTCCAGTGCTAGCAATGGAATATAGACCGGTGGGGAAGAGAGATGTAGGACGGCCAAGAGCAAACTGGGTCCCGGAACTGGTTCAGGATGAGCCTAATCCTTGAGGTTGATGATGAACATTTGTCAAACTAGAATTTTATGGGTCACTGGTAACATAATTGTAAATTAATAAATATTTTCACCCTTTGTATAGCATTTGAATACAAATTTGTATTTTGATAATGTCAACTTCTGTTTACTTTACAGAATTAAGAAACTCTTGTGTAATGTAACTTTCCCAAAGTGTGGGACACACAAAATGTATATTTTAAATAATAAATTAATTTGTGTCAGTGATTATATTCATAAACAGAAATTAAAATATTGCATACCTCTATCCCCAACAGTGTTTCCGAATCGTTCACCCCATTGTGAGTCAGAAAAATATATGGTGTGGCGAGCCAATTTTTCCTATCTGACAATGAGCTGAAAGGCTCGAAAGCGCTAATTAAGGATTGTCTATATAGTGGTGGGAAACAGTTAAATTTCTGTTTGAGAAATTGTATTGTGAAGCAAACCACAAATGGTGGCAGTACTAAAAAATAATATAAATCTCTATTAACTTGCAATTCAAAATGGGAGTAGATTCAGGAACTTCAGAAAATATTAATGAACGTCAACATCTCAGAGATTACTTACTACCAATCAAGCAGCAGACCAGAAACTTTTTAATAATATATAAAATTGCCTGGTCTGTCATGCTATGTCCTTGTTGAAAATGATCATCCACTTTTGAAACTTGCCATTCCAGCATCAAATGGACACGTCACATCAGGGGTGGATCCAGCAAGAAATTTGGGGGAGGGGAAGAGTTGAACTAAGGAAAGGGGATATGAAACGTTGCACCATTCTTTAATGGTATAAATTATAAATGATAGAATGAGTGAAAATAAAAATTCAGTGTGTTATTATCAACATAATACATTTATTAACATACAAGTATAAAATCATATCTGTGTTTGTCAGTTCATTGTTCTTTTAATAATTTTCACTTACAGTTAAAATTCACACTACTCACTTAAGTTATATGTGAAACAAAAATTAAAATTAAGGTAAGGTACTGGTACAATTTAAAGTAGACCTAATTTTAGAGTAAAACCATGAATCTACATAACGTGACATGAATTTTGTATCACATTCACAATCACAAAACCATTCTACAATCAGGAGATGACAAAAAAAATGTTGTCTAAAGTGACCATTGGGGGGGGGGGGCAATCCCCCTGTGATCCACACGTGTGTCACATAAAACAAAGCCCAGGTCCACTTGGTTGTGACTCACTCAAGATTGAGGGTATCCATCCAGGCTCTGTTATACGAGGGCTGCCTTTTAAGTCTTTACAAACGACCACTAGATGGCGCTAGTGAGATATGACATTATCATTGTTGAAACATTTGTCATATGTTATTTGTAAAACAATTGCAGCTCAGATATTGGCCGAGTAGTTTGTTTACAGTGAGCATTTAAAACAAAAGTGTTTGTGAAAAAATGGAAATTTCATGTGAAGGTTTTCGTTGGATGATTTTTTATGATTTTAATAAAGGCCTAACTCAACAACAATGCCTCAAATCGCTTCGTACAACTTTTGGTAATCAATCACCATCAGAAAAGACTGTTTACAACAATTGGTTTGCGGAATTTTGCCATGGTCGTGCTTCAGTCAGCGATGAATTTCGTGAAGGTCAACCTAAATCGGTTGTTGTTCCCAAAAACATCGATGCTGTGCACAACATGATTAAAGAAGATCGGCATGTGACTAACCGTGAGATAGAAGCATCCTTAGCCATATGGAAGACTGCAGTACATTCAATTTTACATGAACATTTAGCTGTTAAAAAGATCTGTTCCCGATGGATTCCGCATAATTTGACCGAAACTCAAAACCAGGCTCGTGTCAATTTGTGTAAGGAAATGATCCAAAAATTCGACCGAGGAAATGCAAAATCCGTATACAACATCGTAACAGGAGACGAAACTTGGATATATTCATATGAGCCAGAAACTAAGCAACAATCAACTGTTTGGGTGTTCCAAGATGAACTGAAGCCAACAAAAGTTGTTGGTTCACGAAGCACTTCCAAGAAAATGATCGCTTGTTTATTTGCTTATACTGGACATGTCGCGACCATTGCTTTAGAGGATCGAAGAACAGTTAATGCTGAATGGTATACAACAATTTGTTTTCCACAAGTCATCGATGAAATCAGGAAACACAACCGAAAACGTCGCATCATTCTTCATCACGACAATGCCAGCTCTCACACAGCATGTCAAACAATTGATTATTTGAAGGATGAAAACATCGAATTAATGTCTCATTGCCCGTATTCACCTGATTTATCGCCAAACGACTTCTTTTTGTTCCCGAATGTCAAACAAAAAATGTGTGGACAGCGATTTTCATCACCTCAAGAAGCTGTTGAATCCTTCCAAAACCATATTTCTGAGGTACCAAAATCAGAGTGGAAAAAATGTTTCGAGACTTGGTTCGAATGCATGCAAAAGTGTGTAAATCTCAAAGGCTAATATTTTGAGAAATAATATAACGATTTGTATCAAAAAATGTTCCTTCTTTCATTGTCTTTGTAAAAACTTAAAAGGTAGCCCTCGTATAGCATATGTTAATATATATGATATACATGTTATTAATATTAACATATTAATATGTTAACATGGTTAATATGTTAATAGACTTTATATTAATATGTTAATAATGTCTAGTGGAACAGATTTCTGATGATGAGGTGATAATCTCCAAACCATGTTATTATTTTAACTAAGAAAGTCACAAGACAAACCAGTACTTTTATATATTATTAAATCAACATGACTTCAGTACTGAATAATACAGTTTTTACAAACTTTTTTGTAGAAAAGATTTTAAAAGTATGAATCTGACATCAACCTGCAGAATTCACTGATAAAACTGTCGCTCCTTGTTAAGTCATTGTTCAGTCGTACAGTTTTGATGCATTTTGAATTAAAATGTACAATGAATACCCTTCTTCTTCTTCTTCCTCTAGTGTTACAATCCTGTGTGGGTTTTGGCCCTCTGTACTGCAAACAACTTCTTTCTATCCTTGGCTACTTCTTTCCTTTATCCTCAAGTGCTCCTCTTCATCTGTTAGCCAGTTATTACTTGGTCCTCCTTCATCTTCTGCTTTTACATATTTTCCACTGAATTATTACAGCTGATACCATTCAGTAGCGGGAGAGAAGTTAAAGAAGAAAACAAGGATAGAGACGCAATTGAAATATTATAATGTAGTTGCCATACCTCAACTACTGTACGCTAGTGAGACTTGGATTAGAAAGGCCAAAGATATATCTAGAATATAAGGAGTGGAAGAAATGAGGTTCTTGAGGGCTGTAAATGGTTGTACCAGGAGAGATCTTATCAGAAATTATCATATTAGAATGGATCTAGGCATAGCTGAAAGCTTAAATGAGAAAATCTCCTGGTACAAAACAGAGTGGCATTTATACATAGAGAATGGATTCAACTAGACTTTTAAGAAGAGCCCTTGACTATCATCCAAGGGGGAAGAGAAGTGTGGGAAGACTCCGTAAGTGGTGGTTGGATGAATTCCATTCAAACTGGAACAGTCTACTAGCCTAAACCATAAAGATGATGACGATGACCATTCAGTGAATATATCCTAGTCATCTTATCCATTTGAAGTTGAAGAATTAGACTATATCTTCATTAACTTATCATATCTTCATCAATGGTGGGTTAGGATATTTTGAAGCCCTAGGACAGTCTACTCCCAAAGGCCTCCATTTTTTAACACGAAAATTTAGTATACCATGTTAACACATTTTCAACGGTTCTGTATCAGTCGTCTTCTTGAGACTTTGTATTCATCTTTCACTTCAGTAAAACATATATAACAATGTTTATATATTTAACAAGATTTATTTAACTTTACTTATTTAAAAATACACTTATATTAGAATACATTTGTGAAACTTTATGCATAATCAATTAAAATAATTAAGGACAACATAATAAAATATACGTGTATGCTTATTATAACATTACTGGTAAAGTGTACCAATTAATGGAGTTTGGGTGTAATGGTAATGAGAGTAGTCATTGATTTAATTGTAACGAGTTTTCATAATTTTATTTATAAAAACAAGCGTGTTAAAAAACAACTACTTCGCCATAAATATTCATTATTGTTCACTTGAAACGTTCAAATGTTGCAGTACATTTAACATTAAATAAATCTTATATTCTACAGTAACAAAGTTATATTCTAAATACTTATTTGTCAATATTAAAACTCGACTGCTCAGTCTGACAGTGTGCTTTACTGCAGTTTCATATATATTTTTTTTTTTTATAACTTCCAACTATGTTAATTTATGTATTGCATACTTGGTAATCATTGATTGCTTTACAAACTAAAATAAAATTGAAATTGACTAAATTAATCACTAAATATCAAAAAAATATTTTAGTAAATTTAAATCAAATTCTCTGACCCTCTTTATCTACATTTTACATAAAACTCTTATTACTATACTGAAAAAAATTATCTACATTTGTCACGCAAATATTTACATATAATTTACAGTGATTCTCTTTTTCATGTTTAAATTTGAAAATGTCTTTGGTCTCTCATTTAAAATTTATAAATGGATTATCTGTCACCTCGATTTTGTAGCTTATACTCATGTCCTCCATTGATCCGTATGTCCTCTTCTGATTGGAGTTCCCTGCATTTCTCCAGGTTCCACTCGTCGTCCTCCAGTTACTCGTCTATCATGGACCCATCTGGTTGATGTAGGATAGTGTGAGAGGTTGCTCTGCACCAGCTGCTGTCGTTCTAGCAGACGCCTCTACTGTTCAGCATAGCGTTCCTCTGCATGATGTAAGATAGTAACTTGTCTTGACTGACGGACCTAACGTACATTCGTATTCAGTAACAGATTAAGAGTTACTATTTTGCACTTATGACGAACATAGCGTCCGTCCGCGTCTACTGTTCAATTAACAAAAATTAGAAACTTGCGTCGCCAACGGACAGAGCGTTCCGCCGCGACTGAACACTGATTGAGAAGAAGGGCTGGCTTCTCTCATGCCCTATTTATAATCGAGCATTGTACAGCACCTGTTGAGACAGAATTCTGCCAGTTTGAAATTGCTCGGTGGCGTCACTTCTCCCACTCTCGTCCAATTTCATATTTTCGCACATTTCTCCCAATGGCAAAGTCTGATATGAACTACAGGGTGCTCTAACAATGGATGATTTAATTACACATGTCCAACATAATTTCCATCATAATAGAATAATCTGTGTAATTACTGTGCACTTAAAATTGCACTGAATTCGCACTGCGCGTCCTTTTCATGCCGTTTTCACACTACACATGCGTATTAATTTTATACACATTTTGGAGTCTTTGAATTTTTCCTACCATCTATGGTTTTCTTATAATTAAATAAAAACTGTAATTTGACAATTATTCAGGGTGAGATTGCAAACTTTCATGCTCGAGCTGGCCTCACTCACACACATCACTTACTACTGTACACACTCCCAGCAACAGTTGTGTGAGTGTTCAGGTCAGCACCTGCCTGTCTACATTCCGTATTTTTAACATAAACCAAGCTTTCAATCTCATACCTGCTTATTTATTAAATATTTATAAATTTAATTTAAATATTTATTTTATCTATTAAATGCATAGTACAGCATATGATTGTACTGTCGCAATATTTATTTCCTGTAGTAAATAATTTTATTGCTTAACTATATAGAATACTACCGACTCGGATCACAAAATTATTATTGATAAAAATGATAAATTTTTACCTTATGGCCTAAACTAGATTCTGACAAAGCTCTAATGGAGTGAAAGCTAGTTTAGGCCATAAGGTAAAAATTTATCATTTTTGTCAATAATAGTTTTGTGATCCGAGTTGGTAGTATTCTACATAGTTAACTAATAACAACAGACACGTCATGGGCAATAAAGTCCAGGAATTGTATTCCTTCCAACCCACAAAAAATAAATGTGCCCCCCCTCCCAGCACTGCATCCTTAGGTAGCTGCATTATTCTCAGTATTTTCTTTTGAAGGTGCTTAAATATTCTTCACCTCTTTTACATAATGACCACATTTCACTACAATAAGTTACAGTCAGTGTAACTTACAAGAATACTATACATTTCTAATTTTACATTGCAACTGAATATTTTAGAGTTTTATATTGGCTTGCTAGTTTGGAAGCACCTGTTTCCTTTCATGACTCCATTTTTAATGTCTAACGTCTTTATATTTATAACAGAAGCTACGTAGAACAAGTTCAATACAGACATTAACATAATCAGGGGTGCTACAACCTTGGGCAGGGCCTGGCCTGCAAAAGAAGACACCCACCAATTTCTTCGATGTAACCATCCTCCAATTGCGGATTCCTACCCTTTCTGCATCCTACTGCACTCCATCTCAGCACCTCAGCTTTGCTCTTCCCACTTTCCTTTGGTCATTTGGGTCATGCAGAAAGAGGCACTTTACAGGGTCCTAGGCTTCCATCCTGACAACATGACCTGCCCATCTAAGCCGTCCTATCTTTATCTTTTTGATAATGGTCATATTGTGTAGCTTGTTGTATACCTCTTCCTTGGTTCTTTATCTCCAGATGCCTCCCTCCTTCATTGGCCCATATAGTCACCTGACTATTTTCCTCTCAAATGTTCCTAGCCCATTCCCAGTGCTTCTGCTCAGAACCTATGTATCCGATCCAAACAGCAGCACTGGAACAACCAATGTTTTGTATAGGAGGCTCTTTTGTTGTCCTTGATAGCAATTTGAACTCGAATTTTCTTTGTAAGCTGAAGTAAGCCCTGTTAACAAGAACAAGTCTTCTTTGGATTTCTTCCTCGATAACGTTTTCATTGGTCACAAGCAGAGCCGGTTTTAGCCTATCTGGCACCCGGGTGCGAGGACTGCTGTGGCGCCTCCAGCCTCCACCCAGCCCCTACAATCAAAACTTATCAGCCTATCACCAATACCTTCCCCCATCATATCAGTCTCATAGATATGACCTTATAATTACCTGTCTGTGGTAATCAAACTTGGGACCTTCGGAACAGCAGTCTAGTAGGTAACATGGTATACTGAACCGGTTTATTTCCATTGATTGCCACCAAAGTCGCCATGGCACTGGTGGTGGATGGAAACATGGAGTAAACCATTACTGAGGATTTCTGGGATTACATAGAAACTTACTTTTGTTATTTATGTTAAACAGTTTATTGCATCATTTATGTAGTATATACTTTGTAACACAAAAATGAAAATTGAATTAGTAAGTAATGTTTGTTTATGATAAATAACTAAAATAACTCACAGTTACAAAAAATTAACTTTTCGTGCCTTTGTATTCGCAAAATTGCTAACAGCGCCACTCACTTCAATATGAGTTTCATGTTCAATACTAATTACAGATAAATTGGTTAATCTGCTTTGCAACATTGCTGAACTGAGAAAATTTTTAATTAATTTTAACTTGGAAAAGATCTTTCACTGTGAGCCACTGTGACTGGTAATTTTAAACAAATTCTTAGCACCATTGACAAATTCGGAAATACCAAAATTAAACTCTTGGATTTCGTGACAAAGAACAGTTAAAATTAAACTGTTTGAAAACAAATACTTCAAAATATCTAATAGGGTTGTGCAATTGTCAACGAACATTGGTAAAAGTTTGATTTCATTGAATAAATCGTCTTCATCAATGTCCGATTCTGGGTCATTACTCTATTTCTGCTGTAAATATAAACAGAACATTTTTTCCTCAGAATTTAAATTTTTTTAATGGTTTCTGTTTTGTAAAAAGGAAAAAGATTCAAAAGTGTTTTCATTTAAAAGTTCAAATTGTTCATCTAATTTTGTTATGGCGGTGTCTAGCAAAAATAGTAGAAATAGTAAAAATAGAAATAATAAAAGTAGTAATATTAATAATAGTAGTAATAATAGCAGTAGTAATAATACCGGTAGCCATACAGGAGATCTTGGATGCCGTCCAGGTGGCCCAGCGGGGTAATCACTTCTCCAGAAGGATGGTGCTACTCGCTACACTGGACGTACGCAACGCCTTTAATTCGGCCAGGTGGACAGACTTGCTAGCTGCTCTGGAGGACGTCTTTCAAGCACCGGACTACCTGCTCCGGATAATACGAAGTTACTTGAGGGACAGGGAGCTCCGGTACGACACAGCAGATGGGCCACGCAGCAGAGAGATAACAGGAGGCGTAGCTCAAGGCTCTATCTTGGGCCCCGACCTGTGGAATGCCTTCTATGATGGAATCCTCCGGATGGAGATGCCAGATGATACCTTTCTGGTAGCATATGCTGATGACGTGGCTGCCGTGATCACCGCGAGAGACGCAGAGGAGGCGCAGCGCATGCTGAACCAGGTCATGCGCAGGGTCCGCAACTGGATGGACGAACACGATCTAAGCCTTGCGACGGAGAAGACAGAGATTGTGCTGCTCACTCGTCGACGTATACCCACAATCACACAGTTCGTGGTGGGGGAAAAGGCGATAATATCAAAGCCAGCGGTGAAGTATCTAGGGGTGCACCTGGATACTAAGCTTTCCTACTGGGAGCAAATTCGATGTGCCTCGGAGAAAGCCGCTAAGGTCGTTGCTGTGCTAAGCAGACTAATGGCAAATGTCGGAGGCCCAGCTGCAGGAAGACGGCGACTGCTGATGTCGGTGACAAACTCGATTCTCCTCTACGGATGCGAGGTCTGGGCCGACGCACTGAAGCAAGAAAAATACCGCAAGCAGATGGCCGCGGTACAACGAAGAGGAGCACTTCGGATTGCAAGCTCCTACAGAACGGTGTCGGAACCAGCAGTGTTGGTCGTCGCTGGAGTAATGCCAATAGATCTGATGGCTGAGGAGAGAAGGAGGGTCTACACAACCAAAGAAGACTTGGGGTTT
This sequence comes from Magicicada septendecula, assembly GCA_034769895.1. NCBI lineage: Eukaryota > Metazoa > Arthropoda > Insecta > Hemiptera > Cicadidae > Magicicada > Magicicada septendecula. The sequence continues at coordinate 354,604,222 of CM068373.1, forward strand.
GTAGAAGCAAGAGCAGTGGCCAGGGCACACTCCATGCGGAGCTGGCAACTACGATGGGAGCAGGAGAGTCGAGCTAGGTGGACGGCGAGGCTGATTGGGAACCTCCCTGAATGGGTGGACAGAACGCACGGCGAGGTAGATTATTACCTTACTCAATTCCTGACAGGGCATGGTTATTTCTGTGCATACCTGCGAAGGATGGGTAAGATGGAGGATCCGTCGTGCGTGTATGGCGACTCAGACTCTGATGACGCTCATCATACTTTTTTCGAGTGTCAACGGTGGGTGCTGGAGAGGCGAGGGCTCGAATCGGAGATTGGCCCCATGACGCCTGATAACATCATAGACGTCATGCTCAACAGCAAAGAGAACTGGGACATGGTTGTGACCTTCGTGAGGATGGTCCTGCGGCAAAAGAAGCCTGAACTGGACCGTCTCACAGGTCGATGATATAGATAAAGCTGTAGAAGCCTTGTAGGCACAATACGAGGTGCCACCCTGAAGCCATACGAATAGTTGTTCCAGGGGGGGTTCCCTGCCTGTAAAGTGGAGGTTTTTTAGTGGGTGCGAGTCCCACACACCGGGAGACCAGTCGGGTGTCTCCTGATGGTGCATAATGCATTTTTCCTCCCCCGTAAAAAAAAAAAAAAAAAAAATAATACCGGTAGCAGTAGCGGTAGTAATAATAGTAGTAGTAGTAGTTAGTAGTAGTAATAGTAAATAGTAAAAATGTATTTTAATGCTTTCTGGATCAGTGATGAGTTCAGCTACAGCCTCATAATTAAAAAATCTTTTTCTGGGAGGAGGACGGGTAGGTACAGGAAATTCAGTTTCGGCGTCAACTTCTTCGGCAACAGATTTTGTGTTATTAATCATTTGCTTGAATGCGGACTGAGTAAAATTACAAATGGGTTTCTGTTCTTATTATATACTCTTGATATTAACAGGTGTTCTGTTTTGTTTTAATTTCATTAGAAGTCAAACATAATGATCCTTGTGATTTCTCTAAGTGCTTCAATGTGACTCCCTTCCTACAAAGAACGCGCTTTCACACATTTTCAGTTTAAGACGCTTGAAGGTAAACACATTTTTTACCATTATTTTTCTTAAAATATAAATACAGAATATCTTTTGACAGAGTACAAATTGAGACTGAACCTTATGTCTTTAAATACCACACAGTAGCATAGTCAAGGAAAGTCATCTCCTTACTCTACAAATCTGCTTGAATGACGTACTCAGAGACCTCTACATTCAGAAGAAGATGATGCAATTAGCTGAAAGATTGGGGCAGACATCAAGTATCAGATTAGGGTTGTTGGAGATATAACAGAGGATGTGAGCACAGGACGACTATAAACCCGTAACCCGTATGGTAGACAGACTACAAACATTGATTCAATGGTTTAGACACACACACAAAACAGTCAGTTAATGTCAAATGATCCATCTGCAACTCCTTATTACAACTGAAAGCAGCATTTTATAAAATAATAGATAACTAATGTTTATAATGTTTTACTATTAATGTTATGGTTGACGAACTGGAAATGTTTCAATACAGTACATCTTGAAGAAGCTTTGCTTATACAATGCTACAAGACAATCACTTTATTGTTTATCATATACCGACTGTGGTGGATAATTATATGAAAGATGATAACATGCACATTACTACAGACTTTTATAACAAAGGAAGCCAACTTAATATCACAGTAAAATGTAATTGTAATATTAATTTTCCAGTTATTATTTTAATTAGTTACACTAGTGTTAGGGTATTCATAGAGTGCAGGTAGGTTGTCAGAGTCCGATAACTGGTACAGGTAGGGTCATATAGTGAAGGCAGAGTATGGGCGCTGAAACAGTACAGATTCAGTCATAGTCTGTGTTTACTCATTGCTGTAAAAGGTTTAGCTTAAAACTGGAACAAGAGAGAAGTGGTGCTCATGAAATTAATCTCTATCACTTTACCTCCAACACTTATTTCCTTTTATATCTTGCCAACAACTGTTGTCTACAATGACCCGGTTGGAATATTCCTTGAGTCACTTGCCTCAAATTTCAGGTTCCATTAAAACTTTTGATATCAGTGCTTCTCTATCCATTATAAAAAATAAGAAACATAATTCAAACGGATAAAACACATGCGGAACGTTCTGACTCGGCACTGGTTTCTGAAACCAGAATGAACATTTCATTCTGGTAAACTGTCTGAGTCAGACAATCTGCATGCGTGTACTGGTGTCTGCTGCCACAATACGCACTCTCGTCTAAACACAGGTGATGTCATGCCGGCTCGCACCAGTCTGCATGGTTGTCGAAATAATAAAATTTGCCTGCCCTCTACACATACTCTTATATTCTAAGCTGGCATTCTCCACCCCCCCCCCTTTGATAGCATCAGTGGCATAACTTATACGGGAAGGGGTCATAGGATCAATCCCCTATGATTTTCAGTGATCACATAATATACGCCTACTTGTATTGTATGCCAGTTGTGTGTATTAAATTAAGGCTTATAAATAATTATAGAAATAAAAGAAATTACAATATTTGTCAATTCAAAAAACAGAGTTAGATTTTTATTAATAATGACAATTGTTCAATGTTTAGTAAATTATCTAGGTATTTGTAGCATTAACAAAAAATTAAATTGCATTAAACTGGAGAAAACGAAGGCAGAGCCTGTTAATTTACCTTCACCTTTATCACCCACACCAAGTCTCAGGGGCGAACCTAGGGGGGGGATATATCCACCCCAAAATCCAAAAATGTTGGAGCAACAATTTTAAACTGATTGCATGTTTTTTTAATGTACTTAATTGAAAAAGACTGACAATCATTATACTTTTTAACAAAATTATTTAACATTATTTTACATGCTGTAAAATTTAAATCTACAGCAATTATATGCATGCTGGTAACCCTCACTTTCTTAATCTTAGCGTTCTTTTTAAAGTATTTATATTCCGCAGAAAGGTATTATTAGGCTTGCAAGACAAACTGGAAGCCTATCTGATGTATGTTTTTAATTTATTTTAATGAAATTAGTGAATTACAGCTATTATTTACCTATTAGTTTTAATTTTTCACAAAAAAAGCGTTTCCGTATTACAACATGAGAAAAACAATACTCTAAGAAAATTATATGTGGTTGAAAAAAATCCTAGGTTCACCCCTACCAAGTTTCCCATAGTCCAATACCTCTATAATTTAAACCATTGTCTTTGCTCAGGTAAACTAGCAGTTTATTGACCTTAATTAGGAAAAATAAGATTTTATTGGTGCATTTTCCATAAAAATAACATACTTTAACACAAACTATAAATTGTATAAGACATTCTTGGAACATGTTACATTAAAGTGCAAAGGGGTAATACTGTCCACCTCGATGTGTGCATTAGTCATGCTTATCTCCATAACACAGTCATTTGATAAGACCAAGCCAGATGACATGAAAGCATTAGAGTGCATTGCGCTTTAGACCCATAACAGTACCTCCATTCCACTCTTGCCCTGCTGTAAGCAACTGTTGAGGAAGGAAAGGGGACTGTGGCAACTGTCATCATCCTTGCTTCTTATTTAGCATAATACTCTGCTGCATTTATTGTCTCATAAATTTGTTTATGCATTATAAAATTAAAATGGACAGTTATTTAAAATTATTAGCGTTAAATTATTTTACAATAGATGAAAATGATAAAACAAAAAAAGAGTAAGGACCAGAAAATATGAAACACAATGTTAAAATTCAAATCTTTTTCTTTTTTGTAATTAATTCATTTTTGTGCAGAATGACCAATAATAATTATACCTCCCAGTTCCAGATACCATTTCACTAGAAAACCTCTGCTGCTGCAGGTATAGTTTGATTGAGTTGTCACTGTTATCCCAACATTTTTTGAGAAAATGTCCATAAACGTGAAGTGTAGGCCTATGCCCTCCTATTCACACAACTCTTTCCATATTGACATATATTTTTATTTTCATTTCATCTGTGCTAATATGACCTGGAACTTGTTTTTTTTTAAACTAAGGTTACCATATCACATAGATGAAAAAAGAGGAGAACCTGAAAATTTAACAGCATGATCGTTACTTTACGGATCAAAAAAAAAATTGACTGTAAAAACATTATACATTATGGATAAGAAGGTATTCATGATTAAGTTAAGCATTTTTACAAAGTTTATACAATGTACAATTTAATTTTTGTGATATAACACGAAAATGCTCACAAACAAAACTTAAAACTATTAGTTAGAAGCGGAACTTACATAAATATTTGCTATATTTATTTTTAATCATAGCAATCATTAATTTAATACTAATCAGTCTGAATCGGATGCACAGTCTAAATGTTCAATTGTGTTGTTGTGGTGCCATTGGTATTTATCAGATGAACCAATTCCCATTTTTATTTTCTAATAAATAATCATCGAACTGAACACATGAAAGTTCAACTTTTTAAAGTTGTACTGTGCACAAATTATACCTTTAACTTTTTCTACCATCAACTTATTTCTCTATTTGATCGAGGGAGTACTCTTGCGCGAGACTACTTTTATCAGTTTTACGAAAAAAAGAGGACATTTCCCTGTTTTTAAAAAAATCCTCCCAGACAGGTTTTTAACACTAAAAAATAGGACGTATGGTCCCCTACTTAAACCTGTAACATTTATTTTAGAGTTGCTACTTTTATTTTTAATCTTCTCGAAAGTTTGCAGAAATGGCCGCTGGAGGACTGCAAAATCGTGAAAATAAATTATATCAAAGGAATCCAATCTAATTTCAACAGGCTGTAAGTTAACCTAATTTCAAATAGCCTACAACCGTAAATTGAATAACTTTAAACGTAACATGTTACTATAAGTGGTAAAATTTCATCAGTATAGTCATTGAAATGTCAACTGCTAAGTTGAAACGACAACTCTGGTTTTAAAAACCTTAGTTTGAATTAATCTTGAACAAAATCCTAAAAACGTAAAAGTGTGATTTAACCATCCATAATACTGTAAATCGCTATTTTGAATACAGTTATGTGTTAATCTACTACTACTCGAGGTGGCTTACGTGAAGTATCATTCATTAAAAATTCACTTATTGTAAAGTGTTCACAATTTACAGTACCTAACTACATTTCGGTAATTATCGACTTTCTGGGCTTTGCTGGTATTGGAGTGACATATTTTTTTTCTATGCTTCTATGTTATATAAACACGGGAAAAATAATTTTAAACGGTGGTCGAACCTATTTACGGAGAAACAAAATAAAATAATTACTCCCATAAGAACGCATGCAAAGGTGAATGAGCGCCATATTAACTGAGTAGAGTTAGTGGGATCACCACTACATTTTGCCTTAATGTAATTCAATTGCCTACAACGCAAAGCATTACATTTCGGACTCGTGGGTAGGGATGGAACGTTCCAGGTGGAACGGTTTTCGGAATGGTTTTTTGTTTGGAACGGTTCGGAACGGAACGAGAGTCTTGAGTTTCTCGTTCCACCTACTGGAACGAAAACAAACGAGATTTCACTTCAATCATTGGGTTCCGGTTTCACGTTCGTTCCACCACTGTTATAGAGGTCTTGTCCAAAATTATAGTTCCTTCCTCCTGTCACAAACAATTATGACCACCTATACACAATGATGTAATAGGCATTTTGCAATATCCACTTATTTTACCATACTGCTTATTCAACAAAGAGTGACTAATCCTTATTGTTTAGTCTCAAGCTGACAGAATCGCATGACATGACTGCACCTGAATAAACAGATACTGTATTACATTACCGACGGTCAACAAAAATTCATTTATTTCAGGTTTCGTTTCTCTGAATATTTACCTAAAATTTTTTTTAAAAAACACAAATTCCTTTCAGGTACATAAACACACATCAATCCAGAAGAGAAAGATAATAAGGTGTATCCCACAATCCAAGCATTATCATAATCAAGAACAAAAAATCCTTCCAACATCAGGCTTGACTGCCTGAGGAAGGGGACTGTTAGATCCTCGAAACATATAGCGATATTGTAACTTTAAGAATAATTTTTTCCAATAGACTGATAATTGTTATAAATTTTATAAATTGATTTTAATGTTTAAAAAATATATTCAATGAATGTTGTAACATGACATAAGGCAGTGAAGATTCAATTGTATTTAATTATAAAATAAAAAGCTGAAGATAAGAATAAGAGGCAAAAACTTATAAACTTAGAGATCAATAACCCAGTAACCCAATAAATGACAAATGACTATTAACCTGACAATGACCTGACACAGTAGATCGGATAAAAAACCAAAGGAACCAAGAGACAATGAAGAAGCAGCCGAAACCTAAGTGCAATCAAATAATCCCAAGTAATAACCAGTATATTGTAAATTAAATAATGAACTGATATTTGTAGTATATGAGATGTAACTAGGATAATAAGATTAATGGAAGGTAATAATATCACATATATCTTGTTGATAAAAGAATGTACTTATATAATATAAGGTAGGGAGTTAGAAACTAACCATACCCCAAATTAATAGTAATAATAATAGCCAAAGACAATAAACAATGCTTTGAGCCAAACAAAAACAAAATTTAAGTAATAACTAAAAGTGATCAGAGTGATTTGGAAGTAAATTAGTTATTCATGACCATAATCACACAGTGATATAAAATAATCAGACAAATCGTGTGAATAAACCAGTGAGTAAGTTAGAAATGTGTGTAAAATTAAATAAGTGGTGAAGTGCTAGGTATAGCATATAATGGAACAAAGTGAGAATGATAATAATTAAAGAAACCTTTTAATGAAAGGAAAAGTGCAGTGGGGGTGTAGAATAAAATATTATATAAACAAACTATAATAAACAGATAAACAATTTTTGATAAAATGAACCTTAGTAAGTAAGATTAAACTAATTGTGATTTTATAAATTTAGGTAATAGGATGTCAGAATTATATAATAAGGTAAGAATTAAGTTACTAGAATGAGTAGTAAATTAAGAAGGACAGACACTGTATTTAAGTGAAGGGATTAGTAGATAAGACCTATCATGTAAGGAACAGTTTATCAGTAGTATTGTAAGAGTTTTATTATTGTTCAAAAACCATAAAATGTAGTAGATTATAGGATAAGCAAGATAACAGTAGAGAAAATAAAAGGTATTTAAAAGTTATTTCAGGCTAGAACCTGACAAGGAATCTTTCATAATAAGAATTAGAGTTAGGAATACTAATGTTTATTGTTTGTTTTGTTTATAAAATTGTATTAGAATTACCAGATATGTTATTAAGAAATGTTAGGTAGAATAAAATCTAGGCTCTAGGCCAAACTGTTGAATATAAATTTAGTAATTTTGAGAGCAGATAATTATCCAAAGTTAAGGCAGAATATGCCAAATGGTTAAACCGATTAAGTGAGTATTCCTAGTACCAAAAAATATGTATAACAACTAATTCTGAATAAAATATATGTAAAATATAAATATGGAAAATAGTAAAAATGTAATTAGCTATTCAAATGTGGGCATGAGGGATATCAAAATGATCATCATGAAAAATTAGGAAGAATGGTACTTAGGTAATAACTCTAGCTATAAGTATAAGATAGAAATCTTCAGTTGAAGATATTTTGGTAAAATTAGACTAAAAAAGACGTTAAATCATAACAATGACTTAAGTTAATAACCAATGAAAATTAGCATAATTTATTAGGTAACCATAGCAACCAGCAATTTATTGCCAAAAAACCGTTAGATTTTCAGTAATGTTCATTGACCAACGCTAGAGAGTGGATCGAGGAGCTCTCGTATTAAAATTTTTATTATTAAAGTAAATTCGAACTTAAATTAAACCAGAAGGAGATAACTACAATAGTCCAGGGAATCCTGAACAACATTTTGTTAATAAAAAATTAATTAACAAACTGTAATTATCTGAAGAAGACGGAACGACGCAGTGAAGAAGGGATACGACAACGGACACCAAATGAAGATCGTCGGAACATCTTAATAGAAGAAGACGGACGACAACCGAAGGAATACGAGGACTGAGTCAGCGAGGAGAAACATCGAGACGAGGGAAATAAACTTCTGGAGAGTATAAGAAGACGACAGCCCAGGAGTTATCCATAGAAGAAGACGACATCAGGATCTTCAGCAGGAAAACCGATGAGTATAAACATTATCCCATAATCGAATTCACAATTTTTTGGTCAGAATTAAAATAACTATTTCACTTCACTGATCACTATTCCGATTCAGAAATAAATGCTTTGTTTAAATTCACTATTAAACTTTAATCAATTAGCAATTATTAAAAGTAAAATATAATAAATAATTGACGAACCTGTTGATAACTAATTTTGACAAACGAAACCTAACCCAAAATTTCTTTACAAGTTTTCATTGGTAATTACTTAATTTAATACAATGATATATTAATTTGTTTATGTAATTAGTATTAAGAATTGTCATAACTTTGTGTGTGTTAGCCGTAAGTATATATTTCTGTAGCCAAAAGGACTTTTTATCACCCCTGAGAAAAATTATATATCTAACTGTAAATTAACGTCAGAGTAACTTGTATACAAACACTGAACTGAGCAAGTACCAACCAAACAAGTGTAATAGCCGGTGCAGAAAACGAATTTGATGTACTATAAAGTAATTGAAATATTCTAAAAGGTTAATAAATGTTCTCAATCTGCAATTCTGTATGTTTGATTCAGTTAATTTATAATAACAACTAAGAACTATTGAAGTGAAAGCGTTAAAGCAAGACGCTAGCCGAGTCAACATTGCAGAAAGCCGTGCGCCAATCAGGTGGCGAGGCGGCAACATTTGAACGCAGCAGAGCGAAATACGGTTTACCCGTAAACGACAGAGCAGTTACATAGTGACACAATTAACACCAAACAACATTAATAACAAATCATTACAACCCACCCACAACCTTTTGTTACAATGTTTTTAATAATTTTTGTTTTTTAAAATTTTTAACCTGTTGGATGAACCAAAAAAATACAAATATAAAATTTCCTCTTCGTTGTGATACTTTAATAAGGCTATCTTCCGACTTGGATTTTTCCGGATTTTTCCGACTAAACTTTTAATAAGAAATACCCCACTATTCTCCTTTTAACAGAATGAGTTTTTCCTAATTATTGTCAGTTCCCGTCTTTCAGTTACTTCAGTGTTATTCTAAAGTTAGCACGCGACGCACTTTTGTGAATTTCCAAAGTGATTTACGTGATCACGCTTTGAGTAAGTTGTGTTCTATTTTTTTTTTTCGTTGATATGTCTAAAAGATTTAAAATAAACCCCATTTGGGACCATTTCACTTCCCAAAATGAAAACTTAGCAACTTGCAACTTGTGTAAAAAACTAGTGAGCTACAAATCAACTATCGGCAATCTAAAGAGACACATTCAAAGGAACCATCCGGCGGTTAATTTAATGTACATTGACGGAAACGCTGAACGTATTTCAAACTTGGATAACGTTCTTGTTGAACCAACAACATCTGTTACCATACCTGTGCAGCACTGCCCCTCACCAGCTCCGCAAGTCCAAGCGACCGCATCAAATGAAGTGAGTACTTTTTTTAATACTGAACTAACACCCAATCCTGTTTCTAAGGAAAAAGAAACTTCCGCTGTTGATAGTCAGAGCCACACAAAAGTTTTAAAACAGCCGAAAATAACTTCAATAAAAAAATTTTCAGCAAAAGATCAAGCTTCAATCGACCAACAACTACTGAAATTATTTATTTGTGACTTCCAACTATTTTCAATTGTGGAAGATAGTGGTTTTCGGGCGTTTGTACATGCACTGAACCCTTATTATGTGCTCCCAAATCGGAAAAAAATAAGCAATTATTTTATACCAGCAATGTATGAAACATGCCAAAGTGAAATAAAGATGGTTTTGACTAATGCGTCAAAAGTTACTATCACTACAGACTGTTGGACTTCCAAAAACAATGAGTCCTTCATCGCAGTAACTGCGCATTTTATTCTGGAAGCCGAACTAAAAACTATTCTCCTTTCTTGCCACGGTATGGACGCAGCACATACTTATGAAAATTTAGCTTCGGAAATTAAAATGGTGATGGCGCATTGGGACATGTAAAATTATTTTACAGACAAAATAGTTTTAGTTGTCTCTGATAATGATGCTAATATTACAGCAGCCATTGAGCAACATCTTAAGCTAAAACATTTGGGATGTGCAGCACATAAATTAAACTTGATTGTTGATGCAGTGCTCAAAGAACCGTTGGTTGCTGAAATTATTTTGAAAGTAAAAACTATTGTTCGATACTTTCGTAAGAGCCCCAAGGCTTTCAAGCTGTTTAGTGACAACCAAATTAAAGAGGGGATCCCAACTCCGAAAAAATTGATAATGTCTGTGCCGACGCGTTGGAACTCGACATATGACATGTTCCACAGATTTGTTGAATTGGAAATTCCACTCAAAACAACATTGGCGCTGACCGACAAAGTTTTGCCAATAATTGCTGCAACAGAGTGGGTAATAATGAGAGAGGTGTGCCTTATTCTCGAACCTTTTAAAAAGCTGACAGAAAGGCTCAGCTCTCAAAAGTACCCAACGGCATCTTCTTTGATTGTGTATATTGACGGGCTTCTCGACGTATGTTTCACATCATTAAACGATGCTGATTATGCACATTTCGATAGTTCAGTGAAATCAATGATTGGAACATTAATTGAAGAAATACAAAGAAGAGACCGGTTTGGTATGCTACAACAAAGCAGAACTTTGACAATGTGCACTTATTTGGACCCAAGATATAAAGACGTGGCCTTCGGGGACCCCGACAATGCTAACACAATAATTTAAAAAAAATTGATTGCACTAATTAAGAAAAAACTTGACGAAGATACAACGAAGAAAATGCAGAATCCAGATGGAAGGAACGGAGGAGAAGAAATTGGGTTTTCTTAAATCGTTCAGAAAAGCCGTCCAACAAAAATCTCCTAAAGGTAAATAATTATGTAATATTATAATTCCTATACAATATATAAATTTAATAAAATGATAACACCTTAGCGCATAGATAACTTTTTACTTTTTAAATGGTAAAATTAATATTTGTATTACTTTTTTTCTCTGCAGAGACAAATGCGGCAGAATCAACTGCCATACTGGAGCTTGAAACATATCTGAGGGCCAGCGTTCTGTCTGAAGAAGAAGACCCAGTAAAGTGGTGGTACACTCAGGGCTACAAATTCCCATACCTCAACATACTGGCTAAAGAAATGATGTGTGTAGTTGCCACTTCTGTGCCTTGTGAAAGGGTTTTCTCAAAGGCTGGTATGATTTTAAACGAGCGTCGCACTAGATTATCAACAACAAAAACGGAAAAACTTGTTTTCCTTAATTCAAATGTGAAGCAATAACTCTATTGTACATATGTATATAATTTAATTTGTTAATATTACTTTGTGTTAATTTATTGTGAATACTTGTAAGTAATCTGCATTATTTTCTACTTTTTATTATGTCTTTATCATAATAAATATATCTGTATTATTATATTGTACTTCCTTGACTGAAGCTCAATGTTTGAAATTTTATTACAATCATGTGTCTTCAATTTCACATTTTTGTTTTGTTTTGGGAAATAATTGATTTCCCTAATTCATTTTTTGAATTATTGACTCAATTGTATATGTGTATATAGTTTAATTTTTAATATTATTTTGTGTTATTTTATTGTGTATACAGTCTGCATTATTTTGTACTTTTCATTGTGTTGCTATCATATTGATATATTTATTTTACCTTCTTTTTTTATAAATTATATTACAATATTAGTACATTGACAGTTTATTTGTAATCAAATTTAAAAATTATTGAGGTTCCGTAAAAAAAAAAAATAAGTAAAGAAAAACATTTATTTTCATCTTCCTTGACTGAAGCTCAATGTTTAAAATTTAATAACATGTTTGTTCAATTTCATATTTTAGTTTGTTTGAGGAAAAAGTAACACTTAGAATTCCATTTTTGTATTCCAGAGAATAAAAAATGTATGCAACAATAATTAATCTATTTTTTTATTTATTACCTGCTGTATGCTATAGTTTAATGTACCTATTAGGTAATTTATCTAAAAATAAAAGGAGTGGTGTCTTGTGATAACATTAAAAAACAAATGAAGAGGGGGGGAGGAGGTGTGAACGGCAACATTGAAAGTGAATCAGAAGAACGAGAATGGAACGGAACGAGAAATGGAACGGTTTTTCAGTCGGAATGGAACGATGGAACGCGTTCCTTTCAAAAGGTGGAACGACCCATCCCTACTCGTTGGCTGCTCATCAGTTTCCTACAGTATCCACCGCTGAGAGTATTTTTGGTAGCCGATTCACCGCACATGCTTTAGTCTCCGGCGCCTCCGAGGTTACTATTGTTACTAATAATAAACTCGAGGTGGGCTCAACGCAAAGCTTTAAACCGCCGTTTGGGCTCAACGTAATTTTGAACATGTAAGAATCATGTAAATTTTGTTTTGAAAACGCATCATGATTTCAAGTCAAATTCGGCTCACCGTCTACACAGTCAACACAGGCGCTCATTCACCTTTGCATGCGTTCTTATGGGAGTAATTATTTTATTTTTTTCTCCATAAATACGTTTGACCGCCGTTTAAGATAATTTTACAGTTTTTATAACATAGAAGAATAGAAAAAAAAATATGTCACTCCAATACCAGCAAAGCCCAGAAAGTCGATAATTACCTAAATTTCTTATAACGAACTATAATATAACCTACCCAGCCACGTATTGAAGCTGTTAAATCCTATTAAACATGTACTAAGTTTTACATTTATTTGAAAGACACGGACAGTAGCCATGACGGAAATTTTCAATTTTAAATTCCCGCTTTCTACGCAAAAACTTCCAACTGGTAAGCGTATGCAACGTATACAGTATACAATAGAGAAGTGAGAAGACGGTAACAGTCGAAAATAGCTGTTGTTATTTGGTTATGTGTATACAAATGTGTATTAATATTGATATTTTGTAAGCGTCGCAGAAATGGCTACGTGTTGGACTCCCGACAAAAAATACAGCGATAGAGAAAGGTACAGTAATGTTTATACAAAGCCATATAGTTTAGTTTCTATGTCTGAAATGAGCAAAACGTGGTCTAACCTAAATCCGTGCAAGATTGAAGATTCCATGTGTTTGTAAGTTAACTACGTCCGTATACGAAGTTAACTGTGGTTAGCTTAGCTTGTGTCATTCATGTGTAACTTTTTCCAACATTGACACGCTAATTCGTACCGTATCCTCAGGTTCAAGACAAAACAATATGTAACAAGAAATGTTTTTACAATCAGAATGATCAATATTGCACACCACTATATAAAAATTATTCCGATTAGCGCTTTCAAGCTTCACAGCTCATCGTCATATCAGGAATAGACAGAAAATATTTAATACCCAACCCTTCACCCCTCTCCCCCACCCTGCTCACCCACAACAAACTAAAAATTAATGACCCTTCCCCACCCCCTAAACTCTGTCCCACCATCTGTACAGTTACATATTTTTCTAGTAAATTCCTTGTGTTTCTGTGTGTGTGTGCATCCTTTTAACCTACCCGCTTCCTCTCCACACACATGGGTCAGTCACACACCCTTATTTTAAAACAACCAATTAGTACTATGAAATATAATTCTTAATCTTATCTATCTGCCCTCTCTCATTTACTTCTTAATCATGTTATAAAATATTTCTTCATTATAAAATTTAATTTTAATATTAATTAAATTGTCTAACCCTTTTTCTCTTTCTTTCAATATTTCTAACTCCTCTCTAAGCTTCCTTTCAACTGTGTTATTTACTACTTTTACAATTTCGTATTCTTCCAAAGGATTAACAAACTTGTGGTTGTCTTCTATGAAATGTCTTGCATATAACGAATTGGTTGTTCTATTACCTTCTCCACGTTTGTGGTCAGACAACCTGCATGCGAATTTTCTTCCTGTCTCCCCTAGGTACACTTTGTTGCAGTCTTTACATTTTAATTTATAAATTCCGCTTTTCTGTAATACTGGAATTTTTTCTATATTCTTATTCCTTATCTTATCAAATACCGTTTCACATTTTTTAATAGCTATATCTACTCCATATTTATTAAAACATTTTATAATTTTTCTAGTATGTGAACCTATGTATGTCAATGACCCTGCATAATTCTTTTGTTCTGGTTCTATTTTAGCTTTTTGTATGTTGACCCTTTTCATAACTTTATCCACTATGTTGGTGCTATAATTATTATTCCTTACAATTCCCTTTATCGTTTTTAACTCCCTATCTTTTGATTCGGTCTCTTTTAAACACTTCTGAGCTCTGTAACAAAAGGAATTGATTGCCGCCATTTTATATCTGTATGGGTGGTACGACTCTCTTGGTATAATTATATCAGAATACGACTCTTTCCTAAATATCCCAAACTGTAGTTTCTCATTATCTTTAATTTCTATGTTTAAGTCTAAGTAATTTATTTGCTTACCTCCTATCTCTTCCTTAAATTGTAAGTTTGTATCCTTATTATTTACCTCCTTTATAAACTCATGCACTTCTTCTATGCTTCCTTCCCAAACTACTAATACATCATCAACGTATCTAGACCATAATTTTATATTGTCTTTATACTTATTGAAGTTTGAATGTGAAGCTTGAAAGCGCTAATCGGAATAATTTTTATATAGTGGTGTGCAATATTGATCATTCTGATTGTGATTTCAACCACTAACACAAATTTCTTCATAAAAAGAAATGTTTTTGTTAACTGCATCGTTTTTCATTGTAGAATAGGCTGTGTAATCTCAGAAAAATAATTACTTTAAAACTATACATTTTGAATGGCATGTTTATGCCCAATGTTTCTGTATGTTACAGTAGCATTTTTAATTATGATTAATCTCTATCATCTTCACAGTAAGTATTCTTAGAACTGCCGTATTTTGGGACACACGAAGACATTTATTTTCAACAACTGGAGTAACCAGTGCATGCTAATGGAATCACCAGATTAACTGATAGAACCCCAATTTCATTTAAAAGCATTACTAAGGCTTCATGTAAATTAATAACGTATTCTTTAAATTCTATAACCAGCCATTTAAAAATCATGGAGTCTTGTCACCCTTTGACTCTGATAGTAGGTATTGTGTTTGTTAACACTGAATACTGTGTATTGGGATAGTTAAAGGCTAGGGATTGTCGTAATTGTTTTCAATAAAAGCAAAGTGTACTTTCCTGTTAACTAGTCTGAGCAAAAAAAAAAAAAACGCAATATCATTTTGGCTGATACTCAAGATATTCTCTGGCAGATGACTAGAGAATATCCTTTGTCTGCGTCTTTCCAGTTTTGCTTATACACAAGAAGCTTTTTATTCATGTTATATGCATTTGTATTCAATTTACTGAGAGTTGAGAGTAGTCAGGACAAAGTACCAGTAACTGAGCAGCAGTTAAAATGTTTCGAGTACATTATCACAATGTTGTTATGTGTATTGTCATCACCATCTTCCCTCAAGCATTAGACCCGTAGCGTATGATACTGGCCATGGCACTACAAGTATGTGTTTAACCACTTGCAGTGACAAACTGCATGGTGTGGAGGGGTGTTGTTGTGTGTATTCACATGTAGGTGTCATATCATTGACTGACCGAGGCCAGCCTATCTCAGTCAGATTAGCATGTTGCCCCAACACTAGGTATACAAGGTTGAATTGACTAGGTTGATCAAACCACAGCCTAGCATAATAATGAATGTTGTGCAAAGTGAGCTCACTCTACCACTGAGCCACCCTACCATCATTATGTGTTCTCATTTCTTGATTACACACATTTCTTTGTGACAATAAAAAGTAAGAACATGCTTTTCATCATTGTGGTAATTATAAATTGTTCTTTGTTTTTAAGAGATTTACCTTTTTTATAACTTGAATATCTGGCCTCAGTGATGACTGGACATGGGCATGTGCATGAAGAGATAGCACACAGAATTGAAGCAGGATGGATTAACTGGAGAAGGTGTGATGGGTGCTATGTAGTAGGAGAATCAAGGCTAAAATTAAGGGAAAAGTATATAAAACTGTAGTAAGCCCAGCAATGATGTATGGTGCTGAAATGCCAGTGACAAAAGCACAAAAAGAAAGCTTGATGTAGAAGAAAAAAAATACTTAGGTGACCGTGTGGCGTAATAAAAATGGATAAGGTCAGGATCAACAAAGGGAGTAGCAATATTGAAGAAAGTGCAAGAAAGAAGACTACAGTGGTGTGGTCATGTGAGGAGAAGAGAAGTACCATATGTGTGGATAAGGGTACTGGAGATGGAGGTACAGGGTGAGAAAATAAGAGGTTGGCCTAAACAGAGATGGCTGGATTGTGTAAGGGATGGCCTGAGGTGAAGTAGCTACCGTTGGAAGATGTGCATGACTGGACCAAATGGAGACAAACTGTTAAAAACACTGACCCCGCTTTTTCACATGAATTTCAACCAATCAGAATAATTTTTGTTATGTCAACTCTCAACAAATAGAACACAGCGTGTGCTCCACTTTTTCAGACCCTACCACTTTTGAGATGTAAAATCCCAAGGCGCAGCTAGAGGGGATTTGGGCACATTAAAACACCACCCAGAGCACAAAGGAAAAGGAAATGTCAAAAAATTAATTTATAGGCAATTAAATTATAGTCACCTAAGTCAAATTAAATAATTAGATTGATACATTATAGCTGTTTAGCAAGTACAAAATCACTTTCTGTAAACATTGCTAGTTGTCTGGTTGTTGATGGAGGTTCAAATTTTTATCCTCGTCTTTGAAGTTATGTCCTCTTAACGAGTAGGCATGATATGCTTTGAATGTTTATTCAATCCGCAGTGTATCCAACTTGTTTTCCAATATTCCACAGTGCAGCAATTTATTCCACAGCAACATAAAAAATGTTATATAGTAGGCCTAAACAGGTTTTTTGCTTGCTATTCAAGTCTTGTAGATTTGCACCAATCTACATGGTGTTTCAATCTGTGTATAATATTTTTGTTGTACTTTTTACTTAGTGTTTTATTGACATTTTGAAAACATGTCCGTTATCCCGTACATACTTATGCATCATTGGGAACACCGTTTACAAGCGCTCCACAGCGTCGTCTGCTGTGAACTTATTTGTATGCTAAATTCAAAAAAGTGTGCGGTTGTTGGCCATGTATTTGTGTAACCTATAGCGCAGTTGTGAAATGTTTGTTTTGAGAACCTGTAGTGTCCACCTTAAGAAAATCTTTTATTAATTTGTGTGGCAAAACGATTGGACTGATTTAATTCCATTTGCTACCAATATTCACAAGAATTTGCTCACTAAGGTGAAGTTTTAAAAAATTCACACTTAAACTTAAGATTAAACATTACCAGCGGGATAATGGTGGAGACACTGAAAGGCCTCATCTGGAGTTTGACAGGTAGCAGTTTAGCAAGTAAGCACGACGAAGTTGGAAGTACAGGGACTGCTAATTCAAAGAAAAAGGTGAACAGTTAATTTTATTTATACCGTTATGTATATTTTTTTTCATTTATTATTTAAATTTACTTTTATTATTATAAATTTACTTTTTTCATTTATCATTTACTTTATTTTTCATGCCATTGTTAAATTTTAGGTATCTATTAATGTAACCCTTACAATTCTTAATTATAAAATATAAGTAGAAAATACCGAGCTCTTTTTATTTTAATTTTGTAGTTTTATTCACAAGAATCTACCCCCAGAATTCCCTTCCCCGTCCCAGAAATCCTGGCCACTCCCTTGTTAACATGGAATGCATGTTAAAGAAATTATGGGAAGATAACACCATTGAAGGGCCTAGGAAAATAAGGAAAAGTCATTAGAATAATTAAGACATTGGCAAAAAGACAAATTGCACAAACCTAACGCTGAGAGATAACAAAGTAAACAAGTATGTACAAACTTTCTGAACATCAAATATGTCACACCATTGGTGTTAGAGACATTATTTCGATTGAAAATTTAACCATTAGAGATATGATTAGAAACTTAATTTTGAAATCTGTTGACTTTTCAGATGGGTTTGTATATATCCGGCATACGTCAACAGCAAAAAGACAATAGCAGAAGGCCGCCGGATTCCGAAAGATAAAGCTGTGGATAACCCGACGCACCAGGAAATCAGAGACATTCTAGTCGCAGCCGGAATGAAAATTGGTGTCGAGAACAAATTGTACTCACGGGAGAGGAGTAAGGAGTTACTATACAGAGGGCGCATAAGGGTACAACTGAAGAACGATGACGGGACACCTTTCAACCCTGACTTCCCAACAAGTAAGTACTTCTAACCCTCTATTCCTTAGTCAGCTCACATTCTTATGCAGGATAGTTTTTCACATTATCATATCAGAATGTAGCATGTCACTGTTACGATCTTTTCGTCATCCAAGGTCATCATTTTTGTTTCGTTTTTAGTTTTTCGTTCTCTGTAACACTAAATGAAACCATCAGTCAATAATTAAATACCTAATTCAGCTGTAAATCTTTGTGAACTGAAATTGTCTATTTGCATGAGAAAACTGTGTGTGCTTGCTGAATTAATTTGTTCTCACAACCACACATTAACAGTAAATTTTTTAATTGAGGGGGCTTCAAGTCAGATGTTATTATAGAAAACCAAACATTTTGTGGAACGGGCTGGCACAGTGTTGGTAACATTTGAGACTAACAGTGTCAAGGGCTGTGCTGTGGTCATAGGATTGAGTCAAGAAAATGTGACACAGTCTGCTTCCCTGTCCCTATCACTGGGGACAAATAAAACAGCAGTTGTGTGTGGGATGTCTCGACTAGATAAGTAACAGAGGCACAGTTACAGTATACATGCATGTGCCTATGCACACACACACACACACACACACAACTCCTGCTACACCATGAGACTCACCACCACACGTGGTTATTAGGTGGCTGATTTCTCGCTGATGGTGGTGTTGGAACATGAATTGTACCACATCCAGGGGGCAGAATGGGCTGCAGGCCTAATGAAGGGAAAAGAAGAAGGTCAAACATTTAAATTTGTTTGATACTTATTGTGAATTAATAACTTCAGAATAAAGAGTTTCAGCAACTTAGAGAATTTGAAATACTTTAGTAGAAGGAAAAATATGCTTTTGTCAGCAAAATGTAAGAAAGATTCTGAGATGGCAATAATAACAGAATAGACAGACTGCTGGAGAGCAGGCACAACAGCCCAGAAGGAACCAACCAATCCCTCCTTCTGTCAGGATGTTCTTAGGAGAATGGCTAGCTTCGAGGCCAGAGCTTGAATCGGGCACATTATCGCTGAGCAATATCTCCACTGCTTTGCCTTGAGCAACTCCCCGATCTGCATAGTGTGCCGAGCAGGTGAGGAAACCTCAGAACACAGCCTTCTCTGTTGTCCAGCGCCAACCGCAGTTGGGTTAGCCCTGAGAGCAGAGTTGTGGGAGGGAGCATTGTATCAAATACTGAAGGAGAGGATTTTAGGTACTAGCAGCAGCTCGGGCCATCGAGGTCACCTAGCCCTGGACGCTTGAAATAAGATGAAGAAGGAAAAATATACCACTAATTTCTGACAGTACAAAATGGGTAGCATCATTTTAATATTGTGCAATAATACGATATATGTAAAACTGAATAAATACAACTTTAGAAATTGGAATGGTATGAATCAGCCAGTGTGACGTAGGCATTACCGTCTCGAAGACTGAATAACCGAACCTTATAAGGTAAGGAATTTTGTATTCTGTCTGATGTCACGAGAATATCACGATAGGAGCATGTGTTTTCGAATAACAAAACGCAATTCTGAATTTTATAAAGTTCTAGACTTTTCGATGGAAGCAGATGAGAGGGGCAGCGGTGAGCAGAAGAAACCACATGACCAACTCATATAGTATATGCTGACCGATCGCCATTTGGGGAGTCTACGAACAACTCAATGCCGTGTAATAGTGTCAGGAGGCATACGCAGACAAGAAATCAGTGTAGGCCTACAAAAGTGTGAAAATGTATTTAAAACAAGTATAAGTAAATCTCTGCAAGTATAAATGTAATTATCCAAATTAATGAACAGTTTTAGTGAGTGTTGGAACAAAAGTGAATCGACGAGGAATGACGCAACATTTGGAATAACTTCTACAGATAAGTACTTTCAAAAATAGGTCGACCAAACAACAGTAAATTACTAGTTACGCAGTACTAAGTACTGCATTCCGATAATAATGAGATCTCAAAGTTAAAGGGGGTTTTAAGAGCATGAGTGAGAGCGTGAAAGCGAAGTACTGGTTCACCTCAATAAATTTAAGTAAGTTAGTCTTGTTCAGTTAATAATTATGTATGTTTGCTGAGTGGTGATTTGTTAATCACCAAATAAATAGGGGTAACACCCTCTGAATTTCTAACTGCCAATAAAATGCAGATTTCAATTTACCACGTGTTCAGTATAAATTATTGCGCTAAAACCTAGCCTGTTTGCTGCGTCCAAATCTCGCCTAATCGAGTTCTAGAATCTTCTGAGTCAAGGGAAATAAAGTGTTTAAATTATGCAGGTGTTGTTTATTGCAAAGAGTGAAATGGTTTGCATATGTTAACCTCAAACTATGCTGGCGACCCTGTAACGTGCTGAGGAAGTGGAAGGTAGGTACGAAGAATAGATTGTGGAGATAAGTGAAAATAAGGTGGGTATGGTTTGTAAAAAAGTGGGTAAGTTTACAATTGGCGACACTGACAGGTTATTTAAAATGAATTGTAAGTTTACAAATTATGTGAAAGGCTTCTGTATTTCCATTTGTCCTTATTAATAAAAACGTGTCATAACTTTGCTTTTCATTTCTAGTGATCACCCATTTATGTGATCCAAGATATCAACAGTGAAACAAATGTATATGATTGTTTCTTCCTCTAATTTTTCATACCTGTTCTTACATTCTCATCATATTGATTCAATTATACTTGACATTAGAAAGTAACTCAAAATATGGTTTGCAGAGTTTATTTATCTAATGACAAAATTCTTGTGAATACTAATCAGACTGTTACATTACTTCACTTGTTATTGTATCTTTGTAATTTGCAATTTAATGTTGTAGGGGAATTACTAATGCTACACCTTGGGCAGACGATTCCTAAATTAAAGTCAAGAGCGGCAAAACAAGGAGGTGGAGATCAAGGAAGTCAAGGCGGTGGCGGTGCAGCTGGAGGTGGTCAAACTGGTGGTTCCAAGAAGAAAGGCAAAGGCAGACGGTGAAAACGGTTTTGTTTTATTGTGTCAAGGTAAGAGTTTTTGCAGTTATTCAATATGAGACAGTTACGTATACATTATAATATACTACCTCACTGATCTCTTATAAAACTTATGACAGTTCAACACATTGTGTTATCAAATACAAGAGAAAATACAATAAAATATACATATAATGTAGTACATGTTCATTATATTCCTTGAAGAGTGAAGAGATGCGTGTTCGCAGCAAGTTGCACACTAACATCATCATCATATTGTTTCCTCTCAACAATTCTTTAAGTGGTACTGACAAATTTTAGTCACAAGCCGTTAAAGGCTGTAAGGAGAGTGATCTACAATTGTCCTGTGAAATTTCCCCAGTTTCTCACACGTTAATGCAGCAGTATGTCGCCTTGCATTGTAGTGAAGGAGCATCACATCTCACATTGGTTTCCAATGTCCCTTGTTATGATAGGCAGCTTTCGCATTATTCAGAAGCTTGTAATAATAGGCGCATTTACCATTCTTTGTCATGAAGAAAATCTATCAACAGAACACCTGTGCAATTCCAAAAAATGGTTACAAGCACCTTTTCAGCTGACAAGCATGTTTTGGCTTTGACTAGTGCTGCTTCCCCTTTCTTCTACCACTCTCCTCCATGCTCGCTTGTTTTGATTTGCAGGTGTAGTGGTGGACCCACATTTTGTCACAAGTGAGAGTACCTGTGTAAAATATCCCCCCTTCCTCCTCATAGGAGTCAGGAGGTTTTAGTTCCTGCATAAGGAGACGAGAAACCTACCTGGCAGATACGGTATTGGCCCGAATATAAGACGATTTTTTTCCTTAAAATGCCCTTCCAAAAACCATACTCGTCTTATATGTGCAACCTAACATTTAAAAATTTCATGTTAAGCGTCTAGCGTATTTTGTAACACTAGCCAGCTGGACAGGCTTGCCATGTGCATTGCGTGAATCATCAAACGTGTTTTATAATGAGCTCAAGGTCAAGGTGAAAACCCAAGCACACTTCACACTTGAGTCTGCAGACTGACGAGCGTGAAGTCACTCGGGCAACTTCAGCTACCTTCGTTCTCATCTATGCCCGCCTATATTCTGTTGTCAGATGTGAGTTAGGTAAACGTTTGGTTGAAGTTTTGTGTATTTATTTTAGCACAATAATTTTATTAAGTTCACGCTTTCAAATACGTAAACTCAAGTGTAACTTTTTCATGTATTCAAGTCTCTGTGTGTATTCGTGTATAACCTACCTATACATGTCCTGTAAGCATTTCGATGTTTCATTTTAAAGTTTCAATTGTCATTTTAATTTTAGTGTAACAGTTTTTATTAGGTACACGCGCTGTAAGTGTTCGATGTCAAGTTCGTGTAACACTTCAAAGGAGTCTTGTCAGTTTAAGGGGGGGTGGGAACCGTATGTGTTAAAATGCCATGTTAAAATTGGTTTTACAAATGACCTATTTTCTCAGCATCTATTTTGTGCTTGAAATTTGTACAGGTTATTCATCACACTTTCAGATTGTTATGACACTAGAATAATAAATTTATAAATTTACAAGATTTATAGTTTTCTAAATTTTTATATATTTAAAAAAACCTTTTTTTATTTCTGTCAGTTTTTAAAACATTTTTATAATTCTAGTAGAAAAATGTTACGAGTAGAATAATTGGTAAAACTTTTAACTTCCTATGTTAAACAGTTTCACAGAAAACGTGACTTTTATATATAAAAAACTGTGTTGTTGAGAAATCGTAATTAAAATTTACTTATAATAATGTTGGTTTACTTACATTATCAAAATAGACCAGCTGCATATTGTGGGTTATCTGGGTTTTGTAGATAGTGTTCTAACTTCTTTTTCACCACCTGCCTAATCTGCCAAGCTTTCTTGCCAGTTCTGTTGTCATCTTTCAGCTTTTACTACCCTGGTATCTATTTCCTTGAGTGCAGCTGGAATTAATTCATATCATATCGTTTCTTACATTTATTACCCTGAATTGTATATTTTGTTTCAGCGTTTATCACTCCAGAAACAAAAATAATTTATTAATTTGACTCCAGATAAATACAAAACCAACCTGCGAAGTTAGTGCACAGGTAAAGAGGAGTTTTACCACAACTGATTAAAGCAATATATT
This sequence comes from Magicicada septendecula, assembly GCA_034769895.1. Lineage (NCBI taxonomy): Eukaryota > Metazoa > Arthropoda > Insecta > Hemiptera > Cicadidae > Magicicada > Magicicada septendecula. Next base: position 354,627,698 of record CM068373.1, read on the forward strand.
TATATCAAAACCAACATTGTGAGTACAAAAAAACTGAACCTAAAAACTGGCAAAACAGTATAAAATAAGTTTTCTTAATAAACGTATATTTCATATACTAATGCGACGATGTAGTCAAAAGGTTCATATTTATCTGGGGAGCCACTGAAATTGTGTTTGTTTCTGGAGGAAACAAAGGTTAAAACAAAAACTACAATTCAGGGTAATAAATGAAGTACAACGATATGATTAAATTAATTCTATATTAATTTCAAAATCCAAAACCTGATTTGGATAAAAATACGTGGATTTCATTATACATGTAAGTCTGGAGTCAACAGATTGACAAGAGACTAGACAATAGTGGCGGACGAACAGTAACGAAGTTCCACGAGTGGCTTCACGCACGTCAATCTGCAGACTCAAGTCACTTTCACCACTGCACTGAAGTACCATATTGTGTCACAGACATTAAAAGTTGATCACTTTAAGGCCCCTTTTATGCATCCGATTCAAATCGTACGACAAGTTTTGCATCCGCGTTGTCTCCGATTTTTATCAGGCATCAAAAATATTGTAAGTGGGTGTGAACAAACTCTTTCTGTGTTGCCATCTTCAGTACGGAAAATGAATCCATGCTTGTTGTGTGCCGCATACCGGTTCGTTTTTATAAGCTTCGGAAGCGGGATCCCGTAGTGCTCTCCTGATCTGAATTTTGTCAGTGAGCCTTTCTATAGTAACGTCTTCCATATTTACTAAACAAATTAATAAATCACACCACGATGTGAATACCACTGATTACTTGGCATAACTTGCCTTGCCGACGCTATTCAGGAAGGTTGGCAGCACTAATGTCTGAAAGTCAAACGATAAAAAACTCGCACGCGAGTACGCACGCACAACGCACGTAAGTGCATCAATTACGGCCTATCTAAACGACTCGTCCGATATTTTATCGGATGTGTTTGGTATGTTTTTAATACGGAATGATAAATTTATCATACGACAGTGCACGAAACGGCCCATTTGTTTAGCAAACTTGGGCTGGTGTAAACGCATGATGCGGAGTTCGAGTCTGTGTTTACGACGTCCTGCCTACCTGCAGATCATACTGACAAATTGGTCGCTTATCAGCGATATATATAATAAACCTGAGCCCACAATTACCTGCTTGGTCAAATGGCAAATGCTGACCAAACACCAGTGTTTTTTGGTATGCCGTCAAATGTTACTGTGGACAGAAATAGTGCAAAATCAGTTATAGTTAAATCTACAGGCAACAAAAAATCATGCATTACTGTGATGCTAGGAGTAACTGCCAATAGAAGAAAACTTCCACCGTATGTTATTTTGAAGAGTAGAAAAATGCTTCCACAGGAACAGTTACCAGCTGGGATTGTTTTAGAGCACAGGAAAAGGGGTGGATGACTGAAGAACTTATGACAGATTGGCTTAAGGTGGTTTGGGGACATAGGCCAGGCACTTTACTAGGGCAGAGAGGTAGTTCCTTCATGGTCACACAAGCAAGAAAATAAAGAAGCTGGTTGCAGAAATGAACACTGATCTTGTTATAATCCCTGGGGGAATGACTTCTGAGATCAAGTTTTAGATGTGGTTGTTAATAAACCATTTAAGGACTACTTACAGAAGAATTATAGTGACTGGTTAATTAATGGAAACCATCCATTGACTTCGACAGACAAGTTGAAGAAACGGTTACTGGCCCAGTGAATAATCACAGCCTGGGGAAAAATCAAAACCGAATCCATTGTAAAGGGGTTTAAAAAAATGTTGTGTTTCTAATAACATGGATGAGAGTGAGGATGACATTTTGTGGAAAGACTACTCCAGTTGTGAATCTGATTCCAGTACCAATTCTGAAGATGAACTTGAAGAAGAAGAAGAAAACGAGGATGATGAATGGAACTAAAAACAGTAAGGTACTTTAACACTTATAATTTCACCTTTAATGTAAAATAGCCATATTTACCTAACGTGACTTCATCGTATGATGAGGACTTCATCGTCGTATTTAGACCATTTAATTGTTTTTCTCATACACCTCTAAAAGTTCAGTGTCGTCTTATATGCAGGCCCTTTTTTTTCCTGTAAAACGCCTTCAAAATTCTAGGGTCGTCTTATATGTGAGGCCGTCTTATATTCGAGCCAAACCGGTACTTTCAGACAATTTAAGTCATTGTGATGTTCAATGGAAGACTTTCATAACTTATTCCTACAGCTGAAGCAATTTCTGAAAGTTGACAGATGGCAGCATGCATAAAACTCAAAATTAAACCAAATGTATGATTACTGTGTTGCTCCTACGGCAGTAAATTTTAAAACGTAACATATATATATATATATATATATGGTAGTCCTACTGCTCTGGGCGTTCACAGTGAGCAAAAAACGTATATAACCTATATGGGATTGCCACTGAACAGGTTAAATATATTATGAATAATATGATTTTTTTCTTGTTTCAGATACTACAGTTTGCATTTCAGTTCACAAATATGGATTGAAGAAGACAAAAATCTAGCTTAAATTGTAATGGGTCAAGTTAGAAGGTTTTTTATTTTTTATTAATCTTGGTTTTGATTTTGTTAAAAGTGTACAATTCACTTCATATATGGGGGCCACCACATTTAATTTTATATTAACACAGATCACCCAGTCAATCACTTTTAAATTGCCAGACTTCACCTGTAAGGAGCCTCCAGTACAGCAATGCAACATACACACAGTCAGTCAAAACAATTGCCAGACGCATTGCGTAATCACATAGCAGCAGCCTTGTGACACAGTCTCCAGTGTGCAGTTTGGTATCAGAGAGTAAGCAGCACCAGACAATAGAATTGTGAATTTAAAACAGGGGCCTCGGGTTTACAAGATAGGCCGTTAAAACAAATTTGGCCTATCTTAGAAAGTGTGAAAACAGTCATTAAAAAGTATTAACAGTGTACAAACAAAAAGTTTGCCGCCCAGTCGACAAGCAACAGTTCCCGTTATCGGGTGGGCCTCTGTAGGCTCGTCACACATATTTAAATATTTTAAAGTTGTAGTACAGCAAAACTGTTAAGTGACCGCGGTCAATACGACTAGGGAGTCGGATCAAGTTTTTTCTTCAGAACAGTGAAACCGTGTAACCGAACAATGCGTGTGCGGGAAGACCGAGTGGCCGGCGAAGGGGGCTTCTGATTTGCATAAAACGTTAAGGGGTTTTTTTTAATTTAGTATAAATGTGAGTGTGGCAAAGCTGGGCGGCTTTCTGTGTATATTTGTGTTTGCATTTTATGTTTGTGTCCTAGAAAAAATAAGGTAAGCCGTAGATTGTAAGTCATATTACAACAGAGTCACGTGTTGCACAACACCTGAAACATGTATTTACTAAATGTATGTTCTTAATTTCACTAAAGTAACAGTAAAACATTAAAATGGAAATTCTCTTCTTAAACTTGTGTTATGTAAATTATTTACGCAACCTTCAAAATTGTGCTTGTATCTTGGTGTTCGTATGAGACCCTGGACCCAAAAGAGCATGTCGGGATGGTAAGTGAAAGTCATTCTAGGTATTTCTATGTGTATGGTACTCAAAATAATTGTGATAAATAAATAGCTTCACATTTGGCGCCCGAACAGGGACGAATTGTAATTATATTTAATTAAAATTCCGCATCTACAGAGATACAAACATGTTCTAGGTTAGCTTAGCAACCTAACAGTATATTACAAAATTTAAGTAGTTACAGTATTTATTTCATTAATCCATTTAAGCAATTTATTTAATTTAAGTATATCAATAACACAAAATGTCAGATAACGAAAATAACGTAAATAAAATGAGTGTCGAAGTTTTCGACGACTCAAACATTAGTAATTTTGAAGCACACTCGACTACAAGTGTGAGTCAGAGTGAAGCAGAAATAAGTATAACAGATCAAAGTAAAGTAAATGAAGATTCAGGGATTCAAGTAACCCCGAAATTAGATAGGGAAAGTAGAATTGATAGTAAAGAAGTCGGCTTCACTGATGGAAACATAGCAGCGCAATCTACTCCATCGACAACACGAACCAAAGAGTTGTCGATGGACGATCTGTTTAATCTAATGAAAACCATGTCTGAAAATATAAATAGCAATTATAAAGAGCAACAAATTGATTCCAATGTCAAATACAATAAAATGAACGATAAATTTGATAGACAAAGTAGCGATTTTAATGCAAAGTTTGAAGTTCAGAACAGAAAATTCGATGTTCAAAAGAATAGTTTGGATGAATTAAAGAACCAAATTAACGAAATAAAGAGTGATTCTGACGTTAAATTTAATATCCAGAATGACAAATTCGATAGACAAAGCAGGGAGATTAATGAGTTGAAATATGACATTCAAGAAATTAATAAACGTTGTAAAAATACCCATGAAACGATAAGAACTAGTCTGAATAAGTTAGAACAGAGTGTTGAGCGAATGGGAGTACATGTGATGAGTACCGAGAAAAATAAAACAAATGAAAATCGTAATGACAAGTACAAAAATGTAATGCCAGGTAAAGAGTTAACAAATAATAACAATAATGTCGAAAATAATGAATTTAATACTGAGAATGTTAATGTGTTTGAAGAGTTAGTATCAGAGACTGATACGGAAAAAATAAATAATGAGATTATTAATGAAAGTGTAGATAGTAGTGATAATGAGAGTTTAATGGGATTAGAGGTTAATGAGGAGGTAATAGTTGTTGATGAGATGGAGAGTGTGTGTAAGGAGAGTTTAAGCGAATGTGTAGAGCAGAGGGTAAAATTTCCCCTTATTTATGATGAACCAGAGTGTTCAAAAGTGTTATTTTTGGGCAAGAGACCCTTATTAATGAAAGATTTGAGTTGTTTAATTTTGTTGAATAATTTTGTACCCTCTGCATGGAATGAGAGAGATTTAAATGGAGAGATAGAATTATATAAACTAATGAGAGATTATAATGAGTTGAAAGAGATGTTAGTTGACATGAAACACTTACCTGTTAAAATAGAGAGTGAAGATTATTTTGATAATACATGTTTAAATAATAATAATTTACTTTATGAAGAAAAAATAACTGACTTGATAACGAATATTACTGATGGGGACTTAACCAATGTACTTAATGTTGACCTGTTTAATGATTATGTGGATAAAATAAATGAGTTTAGTTTGTATGGTCACAACACACAAAACAGTCATTTGTGTGGTAATAAAATTGAACGATGTTATGTGAAACCCCGTCTAATTTTTGACAATGGAGGGTGAGCCTTAAATTCACAATTGGACAATTTCAAATATGATAATATATGGTAATGACCTAGCTGATTTTAGATATTGAAGTGTGATATAACTGAATAATTAGGGATGAAGGATTGTAAATACATGTTTAGTAAATTTATTTGTGTGTTGTAAAACGTTAGATAAATAATGTATGTATGTAGCAAAACTTGTTGTGATATTAATAATAATATTAATATTTTGCAGCTTAAACAAATAACAAAAATAATTTGGAGGAAGATAATGAATGAGTTGTAACTATTATACTTTATGAAAGTAATCAAAAATGTTGTTTTCAATAATTGAAATAATTAAAACAATACATTAAATAGTGTAATTAAATATAACTAAACCACTATAATAAACCTATAGTTAAATAATTATAAATAACTATGAACCATATAAAACAGTAAGTGGTAGCGGATAGATTTTCCCCACTTGTCCCAGTGGGGTTCGTCTATTTCAGGGACGCGCCCCTGCCCACGCGAGCCTTGGTTTTCTCCATTTACCCTTATTTTCGGAGGAAGCTTTGTCCCTACCTTTGGTCCTAGTTCTTGACCTTTTAATAATCCTTATCCCTTTTATCTTCCCGATTTCCCTAACCCTCCCCTTAGATTAAACACATAAACAATAGTTACACAAATTGGCACACTTTTTGGAACCATTTGATTGCTTTAATTCTAAATACTACATTAGGGTAATCCTCAAAATTAAATAAACTGGTGTTATTTATGAATTGTAAACTCATCCCTTAATTAGGTCGGTAGTGGAGAAGTTTTGTGGCTGAGTAGACAAACTAAATAATAAATTTTTGTATAATTCAATAGAAACAATGATTCTGTACATGTAACATATAACCTATTTACAGGTAATTAAGAAAAAATAATAAGTATAAATATTATAATAAGTATAATATTAAGTAAGTAAATAATTTTGGAAAATGTTCTAAAGTAAACTTATGTAACCAAAGGGTTTAATTATTATTTTGTGGTACCTGCTATGTTAGGTTATGAGTAGGGGATATTGGTATTAAGAATGTGATTGTGGAGGAATTTGAAGAGAGATCAGAACCAATGATGTAATGTTTGTAAAATTTATTGAAATATTAAGAAAAAACAAACAGTTAATCACGTAGAATCATTTTGAGAATTATAATCGAAGTCATGGAAATTGTTTTGAATGTACTAAGAGATGAAATTGAATTGTAACCGCCCCTGGAGTAACTTAATATTGTCAGTGTTAGTGCTGGGTAAATTCCAACTGCAAATTGAAATTGTAATTTTACATATTTTATACAGTAACTTCATACAGCCGTAATTAAAATCAAACTGTTTTGGATGGAGATTGTTAAAGAATTTTCAAGTTAAACAAATAATTTGAAAGGGCCAATTTTATTAATGAATCAAAAAATATATCTGACCTGAATGGGAATAAAAAAAAAAAAATGTAAGAGACAAATATGTTATCTAAAAGATTTATAAAACTTGAAAAGTGTAGAAAGCAGATATGACAGTAGATGATGTAACTGGAGTGTTTAGACTATGAATGCTGAAACTGAGAATGTTTGTAACTGTTGTTTATGAAAACGAGTCTGGCACACAACTGTGTTCATGTAAACAGTAAACAGGTGTGTTGTAGTGGTATGTTGTGACTAATGCCTACAGATACACTTGGTGACCATAACAGGAATGTTGTAGTCTGCTGAATAAGTATCTTGAGCAAAATCCTATTGTGACACAAAATAATTAAAGAAAATTTTTTGTTAAAATAACAATGAGGTAATAGAGTGTGTGGCTGGGAGGTGACGCAAAGGAGTCACGAATGTAAATTTTATAACGTAACATTTTTTTATTCAAAGTTTGATCAAATAAAACTGCTTGTGCTCTGTTCAGGTAACTAGCTGCTTAGAGATTTAAAAATAAGGTGTTCATGCTATAATTGTAAGTGTATTATTTTATTGTTGTAAGTTAGATATAGGTATTGATAAGAATATGTATTTTCATTATTATGTGTGTATTTTTTTTTTTAAAGCCAATAATTAAATCGTCTGGCAGGTTAACATAAATAACCAGAATCAGAGAAATGGGAAACAATGAGGTGAGAAGTGAGAATAAATAAAAATAAATATGTATATTTCATGTAAGTGGTTCAAGTAAAAGATGTATTTTCATTGTGTTAGGATATCAGCTGATCAGCAATAATACGTCACTGGTATATTAGTTATAAATGTTTTAAGTAATTGATGTTCAATGTAATGTTTGATGTATTACAGATGCTTTGGAGTAATGATAACAATAATGATAATAAGAAATAAAGCAATAATTGATGCAAATTAATAAAAGATAATTCGTCGGTGATAAATATTTTATGGGACACGTAGACCTGTCCCAATTGAATTCAAAGTTGAATTTGAAATAGTAGAGATGAATATGATGTAATGTTGTTTTTGAGTTAATGTAATGTGACAGAATGTTGTGAAGTACTGATGTTGACACAGGAGTAATGGAGAATAATTGTAGAGTTCTGAATGATATATATTTATGTTTATAATTAATGAGGTTATTTTGTTGTATTGGTAGTAAGGTAATGAGATTGAGATATTGGGGATGGCGATTTTGTATTAGGGGGTAGTGTCAGGTAGGAGTTCGCAACAAGGGTTGCGACGGGATAGGGATAGATTTTAGTGGGGAAGGGGCCGCCTTAGGTAGAATCCAGGCCGCCAAATAAGGGAATTGAGTTTTTGGGTAGGGGAAACACGTATCCTATGTACAAAGGGTTAGAGAGTATTTTTTTTTATATTGAGAGAAGGTAGCGATTTGTGTTAAATGATAAGTGGGGCTTAGAGTGTCTTGATTAGTAGATATTTTGGTAGAGATGGGTGTCATGATAATTGAAGTTGATTAATATTAGAGCTATAGGGAGAAAGATTATATATGCATACAGATCTAGTAATACAGTAAATGAGAATGAATAATTTACATCACCCACAGTAAAGTATAGCGAGATTGTTAAATGAAGAGTAAGATTGTTAAGCATAAAGAGAGTGATTTATAATAAAGATATACAATTGTTCATTTTTTGACATGATAATGTCTTTTGGCTGGCCATCATTTGAAAATTTCTGTAACGCTGTAAACTGTAACGCATCACGCTGCATGACGTCATTCTTGCGTGACGTCATTGGGATTGTTGTAAATAAACGTTTGTTTTGATACGTCGCAATATATATAATGTGTTAAAAATAATATCACTGCAAACAATTAAACCAGATTTATAAAGCGTCCTGAAAGTTTAAAATCAAGTGTTAGCACAATTTACCAGCCGGGAATCGTTAACTAAAACCGCGACCGCTAACATGCTAACGTCGTCGCAGATTAAAGACCTAACAAGCAAACAACACTGCATAGCTGTAGATAGGTTATTGGGGTTATTGTCTCTAGTTAATGGTTGTCTTTGTATGTGATTCAGCTAACGATCTATTCATTAAAATATTTGTCATCGTAAATGCAAATCTACTGTTCTTTATATTTAATTACTCACCGCAGAAATGTGAAGTATAACACAGATACATAATGTCATTGGGATTGTTGTAAATAAAGGTTTGTTTTGTGTTGTGGTGAAATACACTGCTGCTGGTATATAGTAACCATAACGTGGCGACTGATTAAAACAGCGTTCGACAATGGATAGCAGCGACGAGAAGGCTCAGATCAAGAAACGACAAAATGCCGAGCGAGCAAGAAAGTATCGGGAACGAAAGAAGCTCGAGAAGGAACAGCAACGAGCGGTTGCTGTCGGCGGTGAAGCTTCAATACCAGCGGCCCCATCGCAACAAAAAATCAAGTACCGTCTGCCTAGTGGCAAAAGCTAAAGAGCATGATAATGTCTTTCGGCCACCAGCTAAACGCAACATTATTATGGTTACTGACTGACTGATTGTTTCCTTTCTGCAAATGTTGCGTTTAGCTGGCGGCCGAAAGACATTATCATGCTCTTTAGCTTTTTTTGAAGTGGAAGTAAGATAATCATTACCTAGATTAAAATCTACTTTATTAATTGTATTAATATTTTTATTAATTTAGGTAAAAAATTAAACTGAAAGTACTGTTTTCTTTTTAAGAAAAGTTTAGTTAATGGCAAACTCCGGCTTAAATTCTAAGTTTGTATTTCAACCAGTGACAGAATTTTGATAAAATTTGGAAAACAAGATACCAGTAAGAAGTGTTTATTTTAAATAATTTAAATGTCAAGTTGATGATTATTTATATTAATATTTTGTTGGTTCAAATATTTTGTTTTGTATTTCAAGGTAGGATATTACAGATGTTCAGTGTATTTTCAGAAAGCATACATAACATATGTAGGTCAAGGGTCTGGAACTTGACCTAGTTTCGATCAGCTGATGAGGTCATACACCTACTAAGCTTGTATAGTAGGGAATTAATTTTATTTGTTTATTTAATCACTTTAAACCAGTTTTGAATAATTTCTAAATATAAATGAAACCTTTGAACAAATTTAAATTTTTTTTGAATTTTAAAATTTTTGGGGAATTTGATTTTTTTGAAAAAAAAAAAAAATTTTTTTTGATTTTTCGCCTGCCAGCGAATGCATATTTTAGGTAGGGATTGTTTTATTATGTGTGTATTTACCATGTTTTGTTGTTCTGTTAATTGTTTAGTTTACTGATTTCTTGTATTGAACTGTATTGTTAGACTAAGACATGTTAGGTTAAGGATTTGTTCAAGTAGAGAAAACTCTTAATTCAAGTCATTTTAAAGGAAACAAAAAATAATGAAGAGAATTTTTTTGAGCATATCATTTTTTTTTAACTTTGAATTTTTTAAAACTTTTGTCAATTTTGAGGAATTTCTGTAATTTCTCAATTTCACAATGTATCATGTAATGTGAGTATGTGTGAGCCCAGTATTTGCTAAAGGCAGCCCAGCTTTCATAAAAGGGGATCCATATCGGTGGAGGATCTGGCACAAGTTGGCCAGGAATTGAGGATTTTTGGGGGTGGTATGTTAAAAGGCGAGGTGCGCTGTGGTGCGAGTCTGTTCGATTTCTCGGTGTTGGGATCTCTTACGGAGAAGTCCAGTGATCTCGTTCAGATGAGTCCATGGTCGCTGAGCCAGGGGGGTCGTGTACCCATGCAGATTAAGAACAAGGGGGTTGTTGGCACCAGTTCCTCACCGGTCCTCTTCGGGGTTATCGATGAGATTTCTTCTGTTGTGAACAGCAGAATTCTCATCGAGGGGGTATTGTAATGGGTCAAGTTAGAAGGTTTTTTTATTTTTTATTAATCTTGGTTTTGATTTTGTTAAAAGTGTACAATTCACTTCATATATGGGGGCCACCACAGTTTAATTTTATATTAACACAGATCACCCAGTCAATCACTTTTAAATTGCCAGACTTCACCTGTAAGGAGCCTCCAGTAAAGCAATGCAACATACATACAGTCAGTCAAAACAATTGCCAGACGCATTGCGTAATCACATAGCAGCAGCCTTGTGACACAGTCTCCAGTGTGCAGTTTGGTATCAGAGAGTAAGCAGCACCAGACAATAGAATTGTGAATTTAAAACAGGGGCCTCGGGTTTACAAGATAGGCCGTTAAAACAAATTTGGCCTATCTTAGAAAGTGTGAAAACAGTCATTAAAAAGTATTAACAGTGTACAAACAAAAAGTTTGCCGCCCAGTCGACAAGCAACAGTTCCCGTTATCGGGTGGGCCTCTGTAGGCTCGTCACACATATTTAAATATTTTAAAGTTGTAGTACAGCAAAACTGTTAAGTGACCGCGGTCAATACGACTAGGGAGTCGGATCAAGTTTTTTCTTCAGAACAGTGAAACCGTGTAACTGAACAATGCGTGTGCGGGAAGACCGAGTGGCCGGCGAAGGGGGCTTCTGATTTGCATAAAACGTTAAGGGTTTTTTTTTTAATTTAGTATAAATGTGAGTGTGGCAAAGCTGGGCGGCTTTCTGTGTATATTTGTGTTTGCATTTTATGTTTGTGTCCTAGAAAAAATAAGGTAAGCCGTAGATTGTAAGTCATATTACAACAGAGTCACGTGTTGCACAACACCTGAAACATGTATTTACTAAATGTATGTTCTTAATTTCACTAAAGTAACAGTAAAACATTAAAATGGAAATTCTCTTCTTAAACTTGTGTTATGTAAATTATTTACGCAACCTTCAAAATTGTGCTTGTATCTTGGTGTTCGTATGAGACCCTGGACCCAAAAGAGCATGTCGGGATGGTAAGTGAAAGTCATTCTAGGTATTTCTATGTGTATGGTACTCAAAATAATTGTGATAAATAAATAGCTTCACAAAATAAGTAAATTGTCAATAATATTAATATTTAGGACTTATGAAAATACAAGTACATAATGTTTATCATTGTTCAATTATAAATAAGTTTTTAATTTACTACTATACAGCGATTATTATGTACATTAATAGAACAAAAATCTGTTTACAAAGTATATTAAACATTTTGGTTTTATTTCTTCTCCCTTTCATTATATTCTATTCATCACTTTTTGTTTTGCTACTACATTTAGTTTTCCGCTTATGTTGCCGCAGTACTTCATCGGGCACATCCTGGAACGGAAAATTGTCCAGTTTCTGTGTGTCTGGCGTTACACGTAATTCTGAAACATAATACAGAAGAAAAAGACATATAATTTAAAGATTTGTTTTAACATCTTTTAGTTTCTGAGAATGATCCCAGATTCTAGGGATCGAAATGTCATGTAAGAAAAATATTACGATTGAAGAAGTCCGAGTAGAGGATTTACCCACTACAGTTGTAACGGTACAGATTTGTACGCTAATTCAAATCAGCAAATTTTTAATTGTCAGTATTCACCTGTGAGGTGCCCCTTGTAACCAGCAACATAGTGTTATTGTTGATGTCTGGAGACAGCCAAGCCAGACATATTACGTAATAGCCCCAGCAGCAGTCTTTGTGTGTGAATCACAGTAGGCAGAATGTCAGAATCAGACAGAAGCAGCATACAGTGCATTATTAAAAAGTGTGGCCTCGGGCAGTTACGGTAGGCCGAAGTTAAAGTAGGTCTATCATGTGCAACAATATAGCGTGGCCAGAAAATTTAACCATCTAAGTGCTCGAGCTAAGTTACGTCGGCCGACTTAATATTAACTCATGGGGTAATATTAAATTAAATCAGTGAAAATTGAAAAAAAAAACAGTGAACTCAATATTAACACATGCGGGAGTGAGTGCTAACCAAGAAAGCGTCTCAACAGACAGCACTGCGAATTGGACCATGGGCAGTTAAGTAAAAGTGAAAGCACATAATTACATGGCCAAAACAAATTTACAATTTCTATTATTTTAAATAAAAAATGTCCCGTTAAAATGAGATCTCTAAGGGAAAGGGGTTTTTATAAAAGAAAATAGGGGAAAAGATATAAATACATATTGGTTCATACAAAAAATAAATAATTTGTAATAGGTTAGAAGTAAGAAAAATTTCCTTTGTTAATCTGTTTCATTTTAGGTTATTCGTTACTGATTTGTTGTATTACTAATACAACACAATATACTAGTATTTTATTGCTAGTAAGACTATTGCTAGTAAGACGAAGTAATTAATGTGTTTAATAAACCAGAAGCACTTGTTTTAACATAAACTGCGTATTTATATTCGTATCGTTCATATCAAATAATCCTTTCTGCAGCTGTGTTCGTCTGTACGACTCTGGAATAGAACCTTAAGGTAAGAGTTAATTAATTTGATAGAAAATAATATTGTTTTAGTGGCGCCCGAACTGGGACGGCGAGTGTAATTTTTTATTACATTCGCCAGACCTAATTAAGCTGCAGAACGGGTTATTTGGGAAGTGACAGCGTATTTGTAAAAAATTATCGTATATAATTACGTTAAATTAGGTTATGTTTTGGTAGCGTAACGTGCTTGGGAAATTATTGTGTTTACTTTTATATTTGGATAACTAGTTTATGTGTGGGTATTTTGATTTAAACTGAATAATTAGTGTGTGTTAGAAGGGTTATAGTGGGCGTTATACAAAGGGTATTATATAAATAATTTTTGAACATGGGCGAAGTACGAGATAATGATATTGGTTTCACGTTAGAAGGATGGGAACGTGAATTTAGAGGGATGGTAGATAAAATGATGGACGAGGAGTGGGGTAATTTGGATGACAATTTAACACGGATGGAAGAACAAGAAGAGGGAATATTCGCAGAAATTAAGAAACATAGTGAGATGACAAATAATAAAGGTAAGATAGTTGAAGTGATAGGGGTAGAAACTAAGACAGTGAATAGGCCTAATAATAATGATGATAGTGTATTAATGGTAGGAAATGGTAGAGAGACAGACCAATCTAACAAGAATAAAGACGATCAGGTAGCAGATAATAAGGTAGGCCTAAGTAACGATGAGATTGAAGTGAGCGAGTCAGTTGTCATAGGGGGAGTTCGATGTAATAGCAAATTTGAAAAAGACTTGATGAGTCTGCTAGTTAAACAGTTTGATGAGTTAAACGCAAAGTGGGATAAACGAGACAAGAAGTGGAAACGAGAGGCAGATAAATTAAAGGAGAATACAGGTGAATCAAAACAGGTAAGTGATAATAATGTTGTTAATAATAGTGAAGGAATAATTAACCAGGTGAGTAATAACGATAATTCGAATAAGGAATTAATAAGTAATAGTGATAACAATGATATTGAAAAAGGTAATGTAATTGAAAATATAGTATCAGAGAGTGATACATTGAAAATAGATAGTGATGATATAGAGATAGTTAGTGAGAGTGAGAGAGTAATGTGTTGTAAAGGGGGAGAAACAAATGTTAATCAGTTAGAGAGAGAGTATGAAGAGAGTGTACAGGTAGAAGGGTTACAGAGGGTAAAATTTTCACGTGGTGTTGTGGGGGGTGAAGAAAAGTCTTCACGAGGATACTGGGTAGATAAGTGGTCTACCAGTAATTGTTTTTTGAATTTTTTTGTTGTTCCTGGAGGAAGCAGGAAATGTTTTAATGTAGCAGTACCCTCTGCATGGAGTGAGAGAGAAAAAGTGATATGGTGTTGTGATGAGAGAAAGAGAGAAATAGAGATTTTTGAGGTTAATAGAAGTTATGAAATGTTAGTGCAGAGTTTAGATATTGAGAGAGATGAAAAAAGTGACTTACATTGTGAAATAGAGATAGAGGAATATTTTGATAATACTGCTGTAAATGATGCAAACTTACCTGATGTTGTGATGAATGTAGTAGAGGAATATAATGAGAAAATAACGTACCTTATGTTGAACAAAAATACTTCCGGAGACAGAACTGAAATTACCAATGTAGACGGGTTTTATGAAATAATAGGTAATAATAGTGTCAAATACTATGTTGATAATGGTCATAATAATAATAATAATAAATTGTATGTGAATAAAAATGATTTATGTTTGAAATATGTTAGATATTTATACGATGCATACATACATACATACATCCTTGGCGCTACAGCCCAGTCCGGGCCCTGGCCTCCAAAAGAAATCTTCCCCACTGGTCTCTACTCCCGGCCAATGTCCACCAGTTTGCTGCACCCAGCCTCACTGCCTCCTTACCAACCTGGTCCAGCCATCTTGTACGCGGTCTTCCCCTCCTTCTCCTTCCCATCGGCAAATAATTCATCACTCTTTTTGGGATTCTATCCTCCGCCATTCTCTGCACATGACCAGCCCAACGCAATCTGTTAATTTGTATGAGTTGCACGATCGGAAGATCTTTAAACCTTTCGTACAACTCTCGATTATGCAGTCGCCTCCAAATGTTGTTTTCCCTCACAGGGCCATAGATTCTCCTCAGTACCCTCCTCTCAAAAACGGATAGTCTCTGCTCATCTAGTTTTTTTAACACCCAGCATTCCGAGCCATACATCAGGACTGGTCTAATCAAGGTCTTGTATAGGGAGGCTTTTGTATCTTTAGTTATTAATTTTGATTTAAAATGTTTCACCAGTCCGTAGTAACACCTATTAGCAGATAATATTCGTCTTTCAATATCTCTAGAGGAGTCATTTCCAGAGTCCACATATGACCCGAGATATGGAAAACCCTGAACCTTTTCAAATTCATAATCGTTAATGCGCAGGGACAGGGTACGAGTATTGGCACCTACAACCATATATTTGGTTTTGCTTTGGTTTATAACCAAGCCCATAGCCTTAGCGGACAACTCCAGTTCCTGAAAGGCTTCCTTTAAGCCAGATTCAGACCTACTTATGACGTCAATGTCATCGGCATAGGCCAGAAGCTGTACCTCCTTGTGAAATATGTGTCCGCTAGTTTGAATTCCTGAATCCCTGATGACCTTTTCTAGAGCTATGTTGAACAACAGACATGCTAAGGCATCTCCTTGTTTCAACCCATTCAATGTTTTTAAGGAGTTAGATAGATTTGATTGTATTCTGATTTGGCACTTAGAATTGGACATAACTACTCCAACCATACGCACCAACTTAGATGGTATATGCAACTCCTTCATAGCTCTATATAGCATTTTCCGGTTGATTGAATCATATGCCGACTGGAAATCCACAAAGAGATGGTGAGTGGGCACTCCATATTCCAACGTTTTTTCCAGGATTTGCCTTAGTGTAAATATTTGGTCTGTTGTTGACCTATTCCTAGTGAATCCACACTGATATTCTTTTATGTTTTCCTCAGCGTAGGGAAGCAGCCTAGAAAATATGATGTTGGACAATACCTTATATGCTGTATTAAGTAGAGAGATGCCCCTATAATTTTTACATATAAGCGGATCACCCTTTTTATGTATTAAACACACCACCCCATTGTTCCACTCATCAGGCATTACCTCCTCCAGCCATATTCGCTCTATAAGATGGGCAAATTCCTTTATGAAATCTCCTCCTGCGCTCTTTAATAGTTCCCCTGGTAAACCATCGGAACCTGCTGCCTTATTTTTAAGCTTTTCTAGAGCTTCATACACCTCGTCATAGGATGGCACCAACTCCTCTCTATCATCCTCGAATTCTCCTACCTCCTCTTCATTCTCAGATGCCTCCATCGAAGCCTCCCCAACTGAGCCTAGCAACTCTTCGAAGTGTTCTGTCCATCTCCTGATCACGCCAGCATTATCACTCACAAGGCCACCATTATTATCCCTACAGGCATTTGTTCTAGGCTGAAATTCCTGTCTCATATCATTCACCTTCCTGTACATATCTCGGCTCAGCCTTTTACTCTTATATTCCTCTATCTTTTCCATCTGTCTCATCATATACTCCCTCTTTTTTCCTCTATGAATCTTCTTTTCCCTCCGCCTGGCCTTCCTGTATTCCTCTTGAACAGCCCTAGTGCATTTCCTTTGGATCATAAATTTGTATGTCTTGTTTTTGAAGTCAGTTGCCTCTTCACACTCCTTATCAAACCACTCATCTCGCCCATGTCTCTTCTTCAAACCAACGATTTCTTCTCCCGTGGTCACTAACATGTTTTTTAGATTAAGCCAGTGGTTTTCTATATCTTGTTCCTCACGGCATTCAAGTATCCACTGTCTAATTTTCTCATTAGTAACTTCCTCGAACCTCCGTTTTATTTCTTCTTCCTTTAGCATTTCTGTATTGTATCTAACAGTCTTTATTCCTTTTTCATTTCTATTATTGGAGATTCTAGCTCTCAGTTTTGCAACTACGAGATAGTGATCGCTGTCCATGTTGGCACTTCTATAAACTCTCACGTCTTGTAAGTCTGACTTATGGCGGCCATCCAATAGGACATGATCTATTTGATTGACCGTTCTCCCATCTGGAGAGATCCATGTGCCCTTATGTATGTCTTTGTGGTCGAAGAAAGTCCCTCCTATGATCATATTTTGACCAACTGCAAAGTTCAATAGTCGGAAACCATTGTCTGAGTGTTCAGAGTGTAAACTATACTTTCCTATATTACTACAGGTATGGCTGCTTCCCACTTTGGCATTTAAGTCACCTATGATTATTTTTATGTCATGTCTAGGGCTGCTAGCATACGCATTCTCCAGCAAGTCATAAAAATCATCTTTCTCCTCCTCAGGCTTATCATCAGTTGGGGCATGCACGTTTATTATAGTATAGTTAAAGAAAATTCCCCTAAGTCTTATTTTACACATTCTAGGTGTAAGGGGTTTAAAATCGATGATATTTGCTTTCATTCTACGGCTTACCAAGAAGCCAGTTCCAAGCACATGGTCCCGGTTCTGACAGCTGTAATACACCGAGTAGTCCCTTTGATCCATGATTCCAGCACCAGTCCACCTCATCTCCTGCATAGCCAAAACATCTATCTTATATTTGAGAACCTCTCCTATTAATATCTTCAAGGCTCCAGGTCTGTATAAGGAACGCAAGTTCCATGTCGCAAGTTTAAAATCTTTGTCCTTTTTACACGATCCAGTCCCAATTCCATTAATCCGTCCGGCTTTTCCTTTTTCTCTTGGTTTCATAACAATCTTTTTTTTATGGGATGGGTTGTTAACCCTACGCCCAACCCCCAACCTGGAGGACCAGGGGTTTTATGTTTAGAGTTCCCGTCTCTTAGATGAGTTGCCTTCACTGAGCTAACGAGTCTCATCCACCCGTCCGCAGTAGACCATGCTCACTAGATCTATGGGCGCCGCCGTTGACATTTTTATGTTCTTCCGCCGCCAACCCCGCCATGCATCCTGCTGCCGACACACTACATCTTGGTAAGCCGGGTCCCTGATTACCTCAGGGCCACCTCGCCCAGACCCCCATCTCTATTTATACGATGATGGAGAGTAATTATAAACTCAATAAATGGACATTCTAAATATTTTAATTTGTGGTTATGACCTTGCTGATTTAGGAAATGAAGTGTGGTAAACAAGAAAATTATGACGAAAGTTTGTAAATAAATGTGTTAGTGGTAAATGTATTGTGTCAATATTATCTTGTTGTAATGTATATCATAGCTTATGTGTAACTCATGTTGGTAATAAGAATGAAGGGTATAATAATAAATAATAATAATATTTGATTTTACCAAATAATTCACAGGAGGTACGAAGGAATTTTGTTTTGTATTGTGTGTTTAAATTACAAGTGTTTTAAATAATGTAACTAAAACCAAATTGTTTTGAGTGGAGGTGAAATTAAAGTAATTTAAAAGGTTAATTTTATTAATGAAGTAATATTAAATTTGACTTGGACTGTAACAAATAGTAATTGATTAAAAAGTACAGACTAATAAGATTCATAGAAATTAAAAATTGAAGGAAATACATGTGTCAGTAGTGATGTAATCAGAATGTTGAGACTTGAGTTAGTGTTTATAAAACCAGTCTGGCATACAACTGTTAATGTAAACAGGTATGTTGTCTGTTGTGTGACTAATGTTTACAGGTTGATGTTTGTTTCATGCTTGAGTTGACAACAACAAGAATGTTGCAGTTTGATGAATCATTGCCATAAGTAAAATCTTATGAAACGAAAGAAATGTAAGATGTGTTGAAATGGAGGTAGTTTTTTATGAATAACGAAAGGAAATGACGTAGTGTTTTAATTGTAATGCAATTAATATTTTTATTTTGAACATATGAAGAAACTAAATTAACTTTGATGTGGCTTTGGATTAACTTAATAATGTGAATGTTAGTGATGCGTTTAACTTTATTTTGATTGAATTTCAACTGTAATGATAAATTAAATAAAAACTGATGAAAACTGAAGGAAATTTTTGGGTAAAAATAACCAAAAATGTGTGAGCTAAGATAGTGTTTGGAAAATAAGATGTGCATATAACTGTTGATGTAAACTTTTATAAATGTCAATCTGTTTTATGTTTAACTGTAGATTCCCCACCTAAGTGCGGCCACGACCTCACCGGATCATGACCGTGAAAGTAGTTAATTGTGACATCATAAATTTTACTTGATATAACCGGCTTGTGGTTTGTTTTGTTTTGTTAACCCGGTGGTTTGTTAGACTTAGTAGGGGGGTTATTTTTTGGGGAATCTACCAAATTTTGGAACAGGGCTATTTTCACCCAGATAGGGGTGGTAGTCCATTAGGGGTGTATCATTCAATACTAGTAAGTATATTATACTGAATTTTTTATTGTAACGCCGAAGCAAGGATGGGGGTGGAATAAAAGAAAAAATGTCCACCCCTTCCGCATCAGTCCTTGTGGAAGCAACTGGGCGCCACAGTCCAGGGGGGTAATAGTGAGTATGGATTAGGGGGTGACCCAGTTACAGGTCACGAGGGAGATGTGATTACGGCTAGGATGAGGCCTGCGAGGGCCAAGAAGCCTAGTGCTGAACACAGTAGAATTTAACGGGTATCAGGGGTTAAGGGATTAAAAGGGGGGTAGAAAAAAAATTATTATATAGTAGTTAAGGATATAACTTGTATTTCTTAGTTATAATTGTTGATTTAATGCTATTCTGTATAATCAATGTGTTATTTTTGATGGGTAATATTGTACTGGGAACCTTATTTAATTTGTCTGGAACTAAGGCTAGGATACTGTAAACTTATATTGTTCTGTTAACATTGTATCTTCTGGGGTTAAGCTATATTGTTGAGTGAAACCAAGGTAACTTGTTGAAGATGAGTCATTGTGATAGTGTATGCGTATGGGCTTGATGATTAAATGCAAATTAATCAATGTAACCAATGGACAATTTAGAAGTTATATTACAATATAGTCAAATGCATATTATATTTTGTAATAAACATGAACCAGTACAACTAAGAGGAACCAATCAGTTGTGGATATGGAATAATGGAAGGCCATTTATTGATATTTTAATTAAATGTTTCAGAGTCAGGCGGTACTGTGGCGGGTATCTGCCCGAGCTTATGGTGTTGGGATCTCGTACAGAGAAGTCCAGTAAGGTCGGATGGGTGCTGCCACAGTCGCCAGACTAGGGGGGTAAGTACCCATGATTTTAGTAGAGAGTTCAGGGGGGCGGCGCCATATCCTCACTGATCCTCTTAGGTTTTAGGCAATGAGAGTTTGTATGCTTCGGCATACAACCTCTCATTGGGGGGGGGGGTATTGTAACGGTACAGATTTGTATGCTAATTCAAATCAGCAAATTTTTAATTGTCAGTATTCACTTGTGAGGTGCCCCTTGTAACCAGCAACATAGTGTTATTGTTGATGTCTGGAGACAGCCAAGCCAGACGTATTACGTAATAGCCCCAGCAGCAGTCTTTGTGTGTGAATCACAGTAGGCAGATTGTCATCATAGTGTCAGCATCAGACAGAAGCAGCATACAGTGCATTATTAAAAAGTGTGGCCTCGGGCAGTTACGGTAGGCCGAAATTAAAGTAGGTCTATCATGTGCAACAATATAGTGCGGCCAGAAAATTTAACCATCTAAGTGCTCGAGCTAAGTTATGTCGGCCGACTTAATATTAACTCATGGGGTAATATTAAATTAAATCAGTGAAAATTGAAAAAAAAAAAACAGTGAACTCAATATTAACACATGCGGGAGTGAGTGCTAACCAAGAAAACATCTCAACAGACAGCGCTGCGAATTGGACCATGGGCAGTTAAGTAAAAGTGAAAGCACATTATTACATGGCCAAAACAAATTTACAATTTCTATTATTTTAAATAAAAAATGTCCCGTTAAAATGAGATCTCTAAGGGAAAGGGGTTTTTATAAAAGAAAATAGGGGAAAAGATATAAATACATATTGGTTCATACAAAAAATAAATAATTTGTAATAGGTTAGAAGTAAGAAAAATTTCCTTTGTTAATCTGTTTCATTTTAGGTTATTCGTTACTGATTTGTTGTATTACTAATACAACACAATATACTAGTATTTTATTGCTAGTAAGACGAAGTAATTAATGTGTTTAATAAACCAGAAGCATTTGTTTTAACATAAACTGCGTATTTATATTCGTACCGTTCATATCAAATAATCCGTTCTGCAACTGTGTTCGTCTGTACGACTCTGGAATAGAACCTTAAGGTAAGAGTTAATTAATTGGATAGAAAATAATATTGTTTTACAGTATGTTTTGAACAAGGATTAAAATATTTTTGTAATCCGATGAAGGCTTATGGAGAAGGCAGCCAGTGTGAAAGAATTTGTGGAAAGGAAGAATTGACAAAAAAATATGAAAAGGTTGCCCCATGGAACAAGATGTTATGTGAAACCTGGCATACAACAGTAGTAATATTGTAAAGGAAAAAGATAACATGGGGTGATACAAAAATAGGATAGCAAAGAACAAAAAGAAAGGCAGAATAAATTATTGGACTTCTTTGGACCAACAAGAGACAAAACTGCAGATTCATAATCTACTAACTTTAGGTAGCAAAAGTATCATTTAACGATATCATCTGTCATGCTGTGTATATGGCATACATACATACCATAACGGCCAGGCGTCACTTGTCTCGCCTGCACCACCTGCGACTTGAGTTCCTTCTCTACTTCATGTGATAACTTCACCAGCTGAAACACAACAACGTGTTATTTATGAACAAGGAATTTTGTTATCATATATATGTATATATATATTTCAAACCAAAATGAAGTGTGTGTGTGTGTGTGTGTGTGTGTGTGTGTGTGTGTGTGTGTGTGTGTGTGTGTGTGTGTGTGTGTGTGTGTGTGTGTGTGTGTGTGTGTGTGTGTGTGTGTGTGTGTGTGTTTTATTGAAGGACAGCCAGTGAAATGTTTTATACATGCACAGACAGCTAGTGTGGGATGGCACAGACATTTCTCTAGGCCAGTGGTTCTAAACGCATGATTCTCTCTAGATGTACCCATGAAACTTCTGAAATTCTTTGATATTACTGGTAAAGTAATTAAAACAATTTTCTCAATATTTATTTTGAAAAAAAGAAAACAGAAAAAATATTCAAGAGCTTAACATTTGCAAGGGAATTTATTGGCCTAACACCTTACAATAAAAGATCTGCGTTATTAATGAGAAACTTGAGCTTGTTGTTTCTTAAACAAAAGATCAATTTGTGGTGGGATCAAAGATAAAACACATATCCATTTTGTGTTGAACTTTTGCGTTTCTTGTATTTTAGCCTGTTAGTGACAAAAAGGCCAGGTTGCACAAGTAGGTAGTAGAAAAATGCAGCAGGGTATTAACTGCTTCAACTGCAACTTAGGGGGTACTCTTTCTTGCTAATATCCAAAACTTGAGAAGTGGTAGTTCACCATATTTCAGTTGAAGTGTTTGGTCTGACTGAAGTTCTGCATGTTGCTCTTTTCTCTCCATGGCTGGTGGTGGAATCTGGGGACGCAGCATAAGGATTGCGCACCCAGTCATGGTGATAGTGATGGCGGGAAAATATTGTTCTATTAGTTAAACAAACGTTAGCTCGTCTATTAGGCCACTGTCTGTGGGTGTTAAAACCAGACGTGTTGGCCTCACCATTGGACGCCATCTTCAGTGAAAAATTGTGTGAAAAAGGTGTTCACCAAAATAACCCCAGTACTGGGGCAAAGACTAACCTCAGAATCTGATGCCAGCCATGAAAGCTTTTGATCAAATATTACTCCACGTTCCTCTCAGGAGATAGGAACATATTTAAAATCATTTCAAATGTCATGTTCCCAAGAGGTTCTACCTCTAAAGTCCGAAAAAACATGACATACTAACAATCAATCTCAAATTATGCCAGAACACAGACAAAATGACATTACAACTGCACTCTTATAAACAACTGACTACTTACATCAAGCTGCATGTGTACAAGACACAGTCTCTAGTATAACTTGTGAAAGACCTTGGTTTTATAAATCTGAGGATGGAAACAGATTGTGTACAAAATAAAAGTTGCAAGAGGGTCTACTGTGGACTTGTTCACACATGCTAAGAATATGCTTATTGATTACTCATGCAATTTGGTGACCATAACAAGAATATGTATTATCAGAAGGGTTAGGTCGGACAGTACCCGTTTTAAAATTATCACACAACTTTTTGACCACTAAACAATTTGTAGTCATCTTCAGGTGTAAGTAAAACTAGACTTCAGGTGCATGAAATATAAACTCAAGCCTACACAAGATTTGTTCGCTAACGAGCATAAACCATAAGAAAAAATGTTAATAATAAACCACCACCACCTACAAACTTAAACACAGCTAAAGGAAAACTATATAAAAAAGAATCACTACTTACCCTCTAAGTCTGCTGGTTATTAATTCCATTAGGTTTAGTTACACCTGAAGATGACCACAGTTTGTTTAGTGGTTGAAAGGTTGTGCGATATACCTTATAATGGTTACTGTCTGACTTAACCCTTCTGATAATGTTCACGTACCATCAAAAGTTAGGTTTAAAGATTGAACAATATGTACAAAAATTTATTTCTTTTTGTAATGTCTGAGTTTACAGTGTTCTTAAATTATTATGACGACGCGAATATTTTCCAAAATATAAAAATATTTCTGTTAATACTTGCACTCTTTAATTATAGTGCGCCTTACAAGATGTTTGTGCCCAAATATAACTTGAAAGTATGTAAGGTGAAATACTGCTGTATATCTGAGTTTAATTATCCATTTTTTGTAAGTTCAATAAATTTAAATTTCCATTTGCAAAAATTTATAGAATATTTTCACAGCATTTTAACATATATTACAGATTTCTGTTGTAAAACATTCTATTGTAAAATTCCATCCAGGCTTTGCCATATAAAGCACATTAGAGAGTTTTTACTGTATTACAATAAAATTTCTAAAGACAGTAACTATGATACATACTTCTTGTATGGCCTGTGGATCTGACACATGTTTCTTCTTCCTGTATTCTTCATTTATTTTTCTTCTTGCGGCTGTAAAAAAAAATGATTACAGTAGAAGCGGGCATATTACAATAAGTATAATCTATAGTTCATTGAATGAGCTTGGCCAGTAGGCCTACATAGTAACAAAACAAAGCACATAATCGCTGTTCTTGAAATTAAACAGATGACCATAACAAATGAAAAGTATAAGTATAATCAGCAGTTGTAAAGAAGAGAAAAAGATCACCGACTCATCTTATTTTCAAATATTTTACCTAAAGTCTAAAAAACTATATGATTCGACATATTTATTAGAACACAGGTCTACAGTAATGCACAAGTTACACAGAGATGCCTGCTGATTCATGAACATACTCAACTTTCTCTAAGCTGACCAAATGTCACACAGCGCCTTATTCAGTTACTCTCTTCAAATACCGATGATACTGCACATTTTGCCTCTATGTGGCAAAACCTTCTCTTTTGTTGACAAAATAAAACTGTGACTATTCTAAAACATGATTAACTAAAGAAAATTTTATTGACAATTTCAGCATTCAAACACATTACTGTTTCATTTAATAATTATGAACTGATAAAATCTGCCAGTGAGACAGAAACATGGCCTGATAGCTTGCAGATATCACCCTCATTCTCCTCATTTTTCTACTTTTTTTTTTGTAAAATTGTAATATTTTGGAACAAGACAAAATTGCATAACTAAACTTCTAACCTGACCAAGACTAACCCATACCTAAAGACAATCATACCAATCAAACTTAGCTATAACCATACCACCTACTTTGTCTTCTTGCATTTTAGGTGCAATTCTAATACAACAAAAAAAGGAATTATAACATTGAAGTTATTGGTTAACATCAATGGAAATCCAATTTGGACAATCTAATACATCTTGTGAGATACTCAAAACAAGCAAAAATTAATTATGGCCTGTTCATATTTTGTCAGTTGTGGAAACCTTATCACCCGGTAAGGTGCTATCATCTTGTTACAACCCCACTATGAGAAAAACTCAAGTCAGTTTTTCATAACCATTAGCTATACCTAATTAAATATGATACATTAATTGGGTATTAATTTGTCATCCATAACATTCACTACATTTGTTTTATGTATAAATATTATTAATCGCTATTCTCTGCTATACTTTTTAAAAAGAGCACTCCTCCCTTCTATAGATTCTTTTGGGTCTTGTATAATAACAACACTGTCTGCACTTTCCTAACTTCTCTTATATTGTTGTGGAAAAATCTTTTTAGTTATTTTTATGTTACATAAACACAAGAAAAAATTATTTTCAATGGAAATCAAATTTATTTAAAAAGTAAAACATTGTTGAACTGCCGCATTTTTAAATTATTTTTTCTATATAGAAATATGTATTTACATAACATAGAGAAATAATAAACACATTGTTTCACAATAATATCAGAGAAGTAACAAAATTCAGACTTACTCTAAGTATTTATTGATCTGAATATAACATATAAATTATGATGTTGGTTATTTTCATGCCAGCATTATATAAATTTGGCCAAAATAACCTACAAAAGTGACATAGTATGCTAACTTCAACTTTCAAGCTCAAGTTAATTTTGTGAATTTTCAACGCCTTTTAATAATATAATCTCACCTTCCAATGCAAATGCGTCGTCTTTGAAGACCGTTTTCCTTGCATTGTGAAGAGATTTCAACGCTTTCAAGACCTGGTTGAGAAATGTTTACACAATTAGCAATGGCATACATAATCACACTATCAGGCAGTTATTCACTTTATTTTTAAATTGCATAAAGCTTTCTACAAACAAAGTTATCATATAATAAGGGACCAAAACATATTACTTTCTTATTACACTCTTATTTTAAGTAACTAACTTTTGTTCCCTCTTATGAAATGTTCATCTGTTAAATATACTTATTTCACTACCGACTCGGAACAAAGTTTTTTATGAGTAAAAACGTAAAAGTTTTACCTTATAACCTAAACCGGGTTTCGCTTTTAAAAATAAGTATATTGAGTTAAGTAACGGACACGTCATGGACAACGAAATCCAAGAATTTATCTGTTAATAGTTCCTACTATATAACTATGTCAGATACAAAATTAACGCCAACGTTTGATTAGGTTTTAAAATGACTACGTTACCGTATATGTAAAAGGCTATAAAGTAGAAATCATAAAGATAACATAATACGATTATTACAAACGAAAATGAAAATAGTTCACAGATAACCTAAAAACTTTAAAAAGCTGATAAATTATTTAACAGCTCTACTTATTTTTGGCCTACCACAACTTTATTATTGTGTGGGGAATACAAATTCAGCACAGGTTCATTAAATCAATCACACCATAAAACTCAACTCACTTCTTTTCGTAATACCCCTGCCATAAGTTTAAATTTGAAAAAAGCTATGGCAACATAAGAGCTGATAAATTTCGTTATCACTTGATAACGACAATGATAAGGAAATGCTTTATACAGGTCTTTTTCACTACATTTGAAGTAAGCGGTAGGATGTGGGTTAAACTTTCTAAAATTATTGACGTACAAATAATAAATTAGTAAAACAACATTAATTACTGTAAACGTAAAAAACTTTTTTGACATTATACAAAAACATTGACACAATACACACAGCATATTGTTAATGCACTTTTCTGTATGTATTATTATCATTACTTGCAATGCTTACCGCTAACGTCAACAGAAGCTTTAGTTCCTTAACATTCTTAATTACATTTGTCGATACATTCCCAATAAAAAAAAAGATACCGTACACCGTACCTGCACTAATTTTCAATATCTCGATTATGCGATAGTCGGTATCGATATGTAGGGAATATCGCTTCTAATTTTATTAGAATTATGGAAAGCATGTTATTTTATGCCATTATATTGTTTGTTTTCGGTCGAAATCGAAATGTGACTATTACCGTGGCGATGCATGGTGCATACTGACAAAATTCGGGGAAAAATTGCTATCACTTAATTGCAAAATTTAGTGTGAAGTTTGCTGATACAATTTCTGTTCTTAGTGAGAAAGAGGATAGTGACGCAAAGACTTTACCTAACAAGCGTTGTATTTCGGACTGTAATGACTTAGTATGAAGACTGGTCGCTAAAAGTAGTGACAGCTGAATATGGATTGTGATATGGACTGAAACGGAAGCCTTTGAAATATGAATTCACAAAGAGTAAATGGATGTAAAACAGGAATAAGCTTGAACAAAAATATTTGTTTAAATTTAATTTTTAGAAACCCAATATTAAGGGGACCTGGTCCTGAAAAATTTAGTTTTTAGCAGTAAATAAATTCGTTTTCTTACTATTTAACATGCTATTATATATTTTATTATACCAAACATTCATATCGTCTTATAGCAATACAGCATTGAAACTCAATGCTGCTTTGAGTTGGTTGCTTTTCCAGTGATCCGCACAAAAACCGAAGATAAGTGGAGAACAAGTTCTTCCACACAAAAGGGAGACATGTTTAGTAATAGGCAATTTTATAACAACGTCCATTTTATCGTTTTTAAGTTTAAAAACTACCTTACTTACCACGTATGCAGGCAAATTATACGTGGATTCCACGTAGAAAATGGAAAACGCTTAATTTACCGGTACATTATTTGGATCCCATAGTTGTTTTTTTGGAAATTTTTTTCGTATCCTTTGGGAATTATTGACGTCTGTACGTAATTTTGACCTGTAGTTTATGTAGAAACACAAAATATGCTGTTTTTGTAAGTTATGTGGCTGCCAGAGCTCAGGTTGTCACTCGGAACTATTACCGAATCAAGTAAAGAAAAGGCAGTTAAAAAGGAAGAGAGATGAAAGTAATGAAGAAGTGTATAGCGGAGATGCATTTTGAATAAAAACTTTTAAAACGTGATTTTCCACAAGTCCATATTTTTCATGTTTAGGTATAAGTAACTTTGAACTGGAATGTGCTAGAGACTCGAATTTTTTTATTATGTTTGTCTCATCACACTTCTTATGCTGAACTGAAATTTAGCATGATATCTAAAAAAGTAAAAATTTTTGCATTTTTTTAAACACTTTCTTTGAAGAAATCATCCTAATTATTCTTTTATCAATACATGTATTTAATTGTGTTCACAGTATGCCCTATATATTTGTCTTTCTGGGGAAAAAGTTTCACCAAGACTCACACTATCGTCCAAGGGGCAAACGCCCAGTCCACTTTTCAACAAGCGAGACAAGAGACCCAGAGCGACTCTAGTTGTTAGTTGAAGCCCTTTATCAAATATCCTTTGTGTCTTCTTTTGTGTAGTAGTATGGTATTCCTGAACAGGAGCAACACAGGCGATGACCTGTAGCAGATATGTACCAGGTACTAATGATTATCTTGTCTAATTTTCGGATCATAGCTGGCATGACAAGTGTAGGAATCAATTGAACTAGACAGACTGACATTAGAGATCAGTATCGAACAAACTATCAATGATTCCCAGCAAATAAAACTTTGCAGTATGTCACCGATGGTTAGAAAATGCCGGCCTTATTCCATCGATGGTGAAATGTAGTATGCCCGTTGCTTGAGATGGAAAATGAAATTAAAATTGGAATTTTGCAGGCAGCAAAGACCCTGACAGCCCCTTCACACCTGGACTTAACAGGAACCTTATATGTCCAGATGATTCTTGGAAACAGCCTCGGTACATACCCCAAGCCATAAGCTTGGAACTTGATATACGTGCAGTTACAAACTTCACAGCCCAGGTCATCATCTCTTATCAACTTTCTTCTTCCCCCCCCCCCAACACAAATCCAGTTAGAGCCGTATTTAATCTCCCAGTTGCTTGAAGTGATGTACCCTGTCCAGAATTTTCAGCATTGAAATTTTAATTATTTTCCTCCCTCAAAAAGATGATTTTTATTTATGTTTGTTATTTTAGTACTGTGTATGTTACACACACACCTGTAAATTCAGTCTCAGAATGTTTAAAAATCGTAAGTTGCAAACAATGAAACCATTTCAGATACAGCAGGTAGTCTGTTTGTATTAACATTATACAGTACAATGAAAGAACATTTCAATATTTCAAAAACATTTAATCACATTTTTGTGTGTGTTTTATTAAGTTAGAATGCTGAAACATTTATAATATGGTAGTAACAAAAATGTATATAGTAGTAAAAAAAAAGGAATTGAATGAATTTCCTTCTGGATTATTTGGCTAAAAATTCTTCCCTAATCATTTTTTAAATTAACCGTTGATTATCCTACCGAAAGCTTAATATGAACTCTAATTCCCTAAATAGATCGTTTTCACCATTTAAAATACTTAATATTGTTCAGTTTAATTTGTTAAAATATGTTATAGAATTTTCAGTATTAAATAATGACTTTTCACTCATTATTTGACATTCACAAAACAAAAACTCATGCTATATACCGTAATATTTGAAATTCAGTACAAATCAGCATCATAGTTGTTCATTCCCAGAACATTGCGATGGACGTTATCAATCCATGATGAATACCAAATTTATGGGATGTTTTGTCACATTACTTTAATGTTTTTAATTGTTTTAAGTTTGAAATTTAACTTTGTAATCTAATAATTTAGTGAGTAAATTATGTTGGGCACTGAGAGTGTTTCATCTAATTAGTAGCTAATGTGACTGATGTGAGCCTATTGACACAGTAATAAAACAAACCACTGAGAGATCCAAAACGCATATAATGTATTGTAATGCACGGAAAGTAGGCATTTTTTGTTTAATATGATAAGAATTGGCAACATGTATTTGTTGGTATGGGATGACCATCTTAAATATCAGCTATAAATAACTAGATGAAAGAGTGCCAAGCCCCAAACTCCTTCTGCATTTTGAACTGCCAATTTGGAGGTTATATTAAACAGGTCATAATCATTTTTACAGTTATTTTTAGAGCCAGTATGTTATACAGCTTTTTAAACCAGAGCCAATATCACATACACGTGTGTACCATCTTACACTGCTTACTGGCTACTAGTGTTTATATTATTTTACTAGAGGATTTGTCCAGCTTCACTCAGGATAATGATTATAAAAGGATTGAGTTATGCCTTGTTATGAAACCTTGTTATGCCGAAAATATATTTTACTTGTTACACATATTAACAATGTTTATAAGTGAGGATCTTGTAAACAATAACAAAAATTAACAAAACTTCTTATATTACAATAATTAAATTACAATAATATTTTTTTTTAATAATAGAATATTTTTTTTAAATAATAGAAAGATCCAAAAAAATTAAGTATAATAAATTAAGCTAAATTTATCTCAAAGCTTCTATGTTTTTTGTTTGTCTGTCCGGAGCACAGACAAATAAATTATCTGTCGTGCCGACTCTTGAGCAAGCTACATATAATTGGCCATGCGAAAAACATGGACTTTCCAAGTAAATGCCTGCTACACAAAGTGATTGCCCCAATTCCTTGTTGATACTCGTAGCGAATGCAAGCCGGATGGGAAACTGCAATCGTTTGAACTCAAAAGGCATATTTGTGTCACTGGGTATCAACGGAATGCGAGGGATAAATACATCTTCTCCTGCGGCATTCCCCGTGATGATCATGGCTTCTATTACGTTGGGCAACAGATTCTTTACGATGAGTCTTGTTCCGTTGCACAGTTTTGGCGGGTCGATGTTACGTAATAGAATGATAGGGGATCCTTTTTTTAAAGTCAACTTGTGTGGCGGTATTCCTTGGGGTTCCAGAGAATTAAAAACTCCATAGGGTAATAAACATACCCTACTGTATCAATTACTCATCAGTATCCATTACTGTATCAATGGATGAATAGGTAGTAGAGTTGCTGGGAAGCATATCCTGTATGAGATCGTTAACATATTTATTGCTGTCGTTTTTGGGTTTCGCACAGCCATCAGTGCGAGTTGTAATTTTCGTGTACATCCGGAAACACTTCAGTTATAAGTTCGTCAAGTGAAGAGACCATGTTGCAGAAATTTGAGGGAAATGAAATTATACTGGTAGTGGGGTTTACAGGAAATTCTCCATTGCCAAGTAACACCAATTGTTGTGCAAACTGCTCTGCACTTGTTTCTCCTTGTAAGTGAACTCGCATGTTCATCTTGAGATTCATTTTACCCACATGTCTCCATAAGGCTGATGACTTAAGATAGCCGTTAAGTTCATCGGGTGGCATAGACCGGAGAATTACGGGCAGGTTTTGTCGGAAATCTCCTGCCAGGAGGACAACGGCACCGCCCATAATTCGCCTGTTACCCCGTATATCTTGCAAAGTGTGATCAAGCGCTTCTAGTGCCCTTTTGTGAGCCATGGTGCATCGTTCGTCCCAAACGATTAGTTAGCACTGTTTGATCACTTGCGCTTGACCGAAGCCTTTGCTGATGTTGCAAATGGGCTGTTCTGAAACCTGCAAGATTCAATGGTAGTTTCAGAGCTGAATGCGCTGTTCGACCGCCAACTAACAGTGTAGATGCTATTCCAGAGGACGCCATAGCCAAGGAAATTTCATTTCTTTTGCAGATCTCAGCCAGCAAAATGTTGATCAGAAATGTTTTCCCAGTTCCCCCGGGTGTGTCCAGGAAACAGAGCCCACCATTTCCAGCCTGAATAAGACTAGAACAGTGTCATAGGCCTACGCTTGCCTCTGGTCTGTGACCAACAGGGGTCTATTATCTTCAAGAAACTTTTGGAGAGAATTACTGTCGTAGTTCCTTTCGGTGCAGGTGAAGCTCTCTTTCCTCCGTTTTCCTCGCTCTTGACATAGAAGCTCTGATACACTCCTGCTGTAGACAAAGCTCCTGTTGTTCAGTTTCCACTGCACGGATGGGTTTTTTTTGGCTGCATGCATTATCTGACCAATACTCTTTTTTTTCTTCAGTGGCATTTCAATAGGTATCCACTGACAGTAAAGGCACACAATACAGTATGCTTATTAACTTAGAGAGGCGAGTTGTATGCTTTGTTTTAGGTTGTGTATTATAAACTGTCATCTGTAGCATGTAGCATCATAGTAGCGGGGCGTCTTTGCACCCGGTGCATGACTGCAGCATCTGGGTCGAGCCCAATGGCTGCCTGTGGATACACGTAGTTCTGGTTCATTCAACAGGTGCCTAAAAACAGGAATGGACAACCGCCAACCAGTTAACTGAGAAGGCGGGGGAGAAGGTTTTCAATTTTTATTTATTTTAAAAATTTCAGCAATCAGTGGGCACTGCCGCAAGGACGGGTTCAGGTGACAGATGTCGCCCGTTCCCAGTCCCGCGTGCAGACGCCGTGAGGCGTCGGTCGCTCCCCGGGAGGCAGAGAGCCTCCGTGCCAGTGATAGCGCGTAGCAGCGGCATTCAGCGCGGTCGGCATGCTAGGAAGGGAGGAAGGAAGCAGCTTGGCAGGTAAATTCTGGGGCATGGTCAGATGGTGAATATGCAAATTTAGGTTGAAGTAATTTTACTTAAAGTTATGGCGGGTCATCGAGAATCGCCCGAGGGCGTTTGACCCGGACAGGGGGAGGTGGTTGCGTGGTGCTGATGGTCCTGAGGTAAGGGAAGGAAGAGGTCTCAGCTGCGGCAAAGAGAGTCGCAGCTAATGACCAGACAAAGGCTAAGAGAGTAGGAACTCGTAGACCTCCTCGAATTACACTGTTTCTAACAAACCAAGGAGATCCCGACAAGGAACGGAGGGTTCTGGATTGGAAACTTCCAGCCTACGCCTGTTGGTGGCGGAGACAAGTGACCACCATACAGGTGCCGCATAGGTCAAGACAGACCGGAGAAACAACAGATAGAGGGTAACTTTCGTGCGCAGCGCCAGGGGGCTGCGGCACGCGAGGTATGGGTAAAGTTTGGCTCGGACGCCGCGGGCCTTGGCAAGGGTGTCCGTCACGTGGGCGTTGAAGCAAAGGCGACGATCTAGCCGAACGCCTAGATACTTCACCGACTCTTTGTAGGCGATAGGCCTCCCTTCCAGGGAGAGGGGCTGGCATCGGGAGATGGACTTGCGAGTGAAACAGATCGCCTCGGATTTCTCCGTATTGATCGTCACCCGCCATTTCCGTAGCCAGTCCGGAAGCTGGTCCAACTGACGCTGCAGCTGTGTACTCGCAAAACGCGGGGACATAGAGCTGTAATGATACATTGCATCGTCAGCGAACAAAGACAACGTGACTCCGGGCAAAACAGGCAGGTCGTTCGTGTACACGAGATACAGAACGGGGCCGAGGACAGATCCCTGAGGTACGCCGGCGGCGACGGGACGAACTGCAGAGCAGGTTCCGTCGACGCTCACCCTGAAGGTTCGGTCGCTGAGATATGACCGGAGGAAAAACACTATGGACGATGGTAAGGGGGAGTTGGCAAGTTTGAAGAGAAGACCTTCGTGCCAGACTTTATCGAAGGCCTTGCTCACGTCCAGCAGTGCGGCGGCCGTAGCCGCTCGCCTGTTGGTGGCGTCAGAGAGTTGCGATACGACGCGGACTAGTTGAAGTGTGGTCGAGTGCTCTCTGCGAAACCCGAACTGTTCGTTGCGGATAAAATTATCCAACAACGGCGAGATGCGGGCCAGCAGGAGCCGCTCGAACACCTTCGAGATATCTGGCAAGAGAGATATTGGCCGATAGCTTGGAGGAAGCATGCGCGGCTTGCGGGGTTTTGGAATCATAACGATGTTGGCTGTTTTCCACAGGCGGGGAAAGTACTGTAGCCGGAGACAAGAGTTGAACAGCTCGAGCACGAGGTCAACGCCTGAGGCCGGGAGATATTGTAATGCAGCGGCCCCGATCCGATCAGGACCGGGGGCGCGACGGCGATTTAGTCGGCAGACAGACGAAACGAGTTAGTCTCTGTCGAACGGGAGGTCGGGGCCAGCGGGAGGGCGAGAAAAATAACCAGATAGGAAGTCCTGGACTTCTGCCGAGTGGGCAGGGTCCGAAATGCCTCGATGAACGGTAAATTGCGACTCCATGCAGTCGGCGAAGACCTCAGCCCTGCCTTCCGATGAAGACACAATCCCGTTCGGGGTTTCCAGCGGGGTGCGAGTTCTCTTCTCGCGGGTCAAACTGTCATCTGAGACTGGCCGCCATCCTTATATACTCAGCCACGATGTGGGAGGGGGCAGGGCGTGGGTGCGGTGGTGAAGGGAGGAGGAAGGGGAAGGGTGCGCGAGATAGCAAATGAAATGGTGACTCACACTCACAACGGGGTAAAGAACAAAACAGTTGTGCACCAATTTTCAAAATTGATTGTTAATAACTTTGGAACTAAGAACGCTATCAGACCCAGGCAAATTGCATTTTGTAGCAAATTTTATGGACTTTCAGAAAATCACCTTCCACTTTTGTAGATTTCCTCGCAGTTTTCAAGATACTCGTGAAAAACCGCAAAGCTGCGCGGTTTTTGCTTAAGGGGTGGGGGTAATTTTTTCAAAATGAAATGTAGATAAGAATTTTCCTCTTGTTTTGAACTGTTAGTGTGGAAAATTTCATCACGATCGTAATAAAACTGTAGATCTGTATAAAAGACAAAAGGACACACAAACACTCTTCTTTATATATATATATATATATTGTACTATAATACTTATAACTAATTTACCTCAAGATATATTTTTTCCTTTAGGAACATGTTTCGGGAGATCCTGTTCTCCCATCTTCAGCCTTCGCCATCTTGCTTCTGGTGCAGTATTTGTGTGTTGGCTTCTGGATGTTATTAAGGTGGTTTGTTGGTCTTTGGTCCTTCAATGTTGCATTATTGTGTGTGGTTGTGGTATCTGTTTTTGTATTTTGTGTATTTTCGATGTTGAGTGCTTTGAATATTGTGTCATGTTTTGTATTGATTTGTATTTGTTCTGGTATTAATTTGTTTTGTGTTTTATGTTTGTAAATCTGTAAATTTTCCCAAATATTCATTATGGTGCCTTTGTGTGGTATATGTTTTATTAGTGTTACATTGGTTATGTCTGGGAATTCATGTCCTGTGTTTATTGCATGTGTGGCTAAATTGGATTTATATATATTTGGTTTTTTGTATGCATTTAGGTGTTCAAAATAACGTTTTTTCAGCTGTTTTTTTGTTTGTCCTATATAACATTTATTGCAATCTTGGCATTCAATTTTGTATATACCGTTGGTTGTTGTATTATCTTTGTTGTGTGAGCTATTTAGATTTTGTAATTTATTTTTATTAGTTTTGTATGCTATTTTTATATCTATGTTTTTAAATAGTTTTGTTAGTTTTGTCATTTTATTATTTATATATGTGAATGTGGCCCATTTTTTGTTGTTGTTATTATTTATGTGTTGTTCAGTTTGATTAATTCTTAATTGTTCAGTTTTTATTTTGTATTTGATTTTATTTTCTATTTTGATCATAGTATTTTTATTGTATCCATTTGCATAACCAATTTGGTATATTATATTTCTTTCTTTGTCAGTTTCTTGTTTGTTTAGGGGTATTTTGTACATTCTGTTAAATAACGAATAAAATGCTGCCATTTTATGTTTAGGTGGGTGGTCAGAATGGTTAGGTATAATGATGTTAGTGGAAGTTGGTTTTCTATATATTGCATATTGTATGTGTTTGTTGTATCTTGTGATGGTTATGTCTAAATAGTTGATTTTGTTATGTTTTTCTTTTTCTTCTGTGAATTGTATTTTGGGATGTATGTTATTGATTTGTTTCAGTATGTTCTCTGCATTTGTGTTTTTGTTATTTGATACATATAGTCCATCATCTACATATCTTATCCATATGCCATCTGGGTCATGTGTTTTTATGATATTTTGTATTTTGGTGTCTATATGTTGTAGGAATATTTCTGCTATTATGCTTGATAATGGTGATCCCATTGCTAAACCTTCTTTCTGTTGATAAATTTTGCTATTAAATTCAAAGTAATTTTGTTTTAGTATTAGTTGGAGACTATTTTTTATTTCGGTTATATATTCTTTGTTTTCATTTTGTTCTATAAGTTTGTTTATTATTATGTCAATTGTTTCTTCTACTGGGATATTAGTGTACATGTTTATTATGTCATATGATGTGAAAAATGTATTTTCATTAATATTTATTATTTTTAGTTTGTCTATTATTTCGTATGTATTTTTTATGTTATGATGGTTATTTGTTAGATGGTTATTTTTTAGTTTTTGTGCTATTATTCTTGCTATTTTGTATGTAGGAGCTTTTTTGAAATTGATTAATGGACGTACTGGGTTGTTTAATTTGTGTATTTTTATTAGGCTGTTCATTTTAGGTGGTTCTGGATTATTGTTTTAGACATAACCATCACAAGATACAACAAACACATACAATATGCAATATATAGAAAACCAACTTCCACTAACATCATTATACCTAACCATTCTGACCACCCACCCCAACATAAAATGGCAGCATTTTATTCGTTATTTAACAGAATGTACAAAATACCCCTAAACAAACAAGAAACTGACAAAGAAAGAAATATAATATACCAAATTGGTTATGCAAATGGATACAATAAAAATACTATGATCAAAATAGAAAATAAAATCAAATACAAAATAAAAACTGAACAATTAAGAATTAATCAAACTGAACAACACATAAATAATAACAACAACAAAAAATGGGCCACATTCACATATATAATTAATAAAATGACAAAACTAACAAAACTATTTAAAAACACAGATATAAAAATAGCATACAAAACTAATAAAAATAAATTACAAAATCTAAATAGCTCACACAACAAAGATAATACAACAACCAACGGTATATACAAAATTGAATGCCAAGATTGCAATAAATGTTATATAGGACAAACAAAAAAACAGCTGAAAAAACATTATTTTGAACACCTAAATGCATACAAAAAACCAAATATATATAAATCCAATTTAGCCACACATGCAATAAACACAGGACATGAATTCCCAGACATAACCAATGTAACACTAATAAAACATATACCACACAAAGGCACCATAATGAACATTTGGGAAAATTTACAGATTTACAAACATAAAACACAAAACAAATTAATACCAGAACAAATACAAATCAATACAAAACATGACACAATATTCAAAGCACTCAACATCGAAAATACACAAAATACAAAAACAGATACCACAACCACACACAATAATGCAACATTGAAGGACCAAAGACCAACAAACCACCTTAATAACATCCAGAAGCCAACACACAAATACTGCACCAGAAGCAAGATGGCGAAGGCTGAAGATGGGAGAACAGGATCTCCCGAAACATGTTCCTAAAGGAAAAAATATATCTTGAGGTAAATTAGTTATAAGTATTATAGTATTATATACATCAAGAAACGGACTGTAGCAGAAAGTGATTGAAATATATATTGTAATGTTACATAACCCGGTCCCAATAAATTAAATCATGTAAGAACATAAAGGTCAGAAATGGGTAACCTATAACTAGCTCTAAATTAAAGTATATCACTAAACATTATAAACAATTCAAGTGACAAGTGAGTTATAGTGTACCCATTGAGGTAAAAAAGTGAAAGTGAAGGTAACTTGTTACAGAATTGTGCTGTAGGTTTGGGTATTATAAAAAACTATGATAGTAGACTATAATGCTACTAACTGATTCTGTATTTTATTTATTTATTGTAATATTTATATTGTGTAGACAACCAATTGTAATACCTAAGTTAATTTTATATTTTGTCAAATATTTGTGTTATAATATAAGATAACCCAGGGTTCGTTTTAAAAAAAAAAAACATAAAAAGTTTAAATGTCAAAGGATAATAAAAAATTGAAATAATGCTATATGAGGGAAATGGCAGCAGGAAGTAGTGCAGTGTAGGAATACTATGAAAGACTAATAAATAATATATAAATTTATTTAAAGATAATAAAAATATCAAATTCTTATATACAAGGTCATAAGAAAATGAACAAAAACCTATTATGTAAACCAAATTGGTAAAGAAACCGGAATGGAAAAGAATTATTTTTCGGTAAATAAAATATAAATTTATAATAATTACAAACTGCCTGTATAATAAAATATTATGGGTTACTAGGAGTGACGAAAATAACAAGTATGGTTAATAATAAAAAAATTTTGAAAAAAAACCTGGCGAGTTGACAAAATGATGCTACTACAATTCTAATAAAATATCCTTTCTGAAACTTTGGAGAAGTGAAAATTAGTATAAAATTAAAAAGCAATATGAACACTATATAATCATACCTTATTTATCAAAATTAAATGGTTATACTCCCTAATAAACAGTGAAAGAAAACCTTCTGATGATTCGGCCTAGTTTTGCCATGGTTCAAGTTGACGATAGAATATGGGCCAGACGTTAATGAAATTATAACTCAAGACGGACCTCACCAGAGAAAAGGCTTCATTCCAGTAAGAGCTATAAGAAGAGAGGTAATATAAACATTTTGTCTAATAGTTAACGAAGAAAACGCATTCCGAATGGTGATATAGAACACAAAACTAGTCAAATTTAATCACATGTGTTTAAGTAAACAAACGCACGCTGCTCTCTTATGGACACTTCTGGAACTACGTACTAAATAAAAAATAAACAAAATTTATTTCATATTTTTTTCGGTATTATCCATTTCTGACCATCTCATAACAAAAAGAACTTACCCTTAACCCTGGGGAATTATTAAGAATTATATATTAATTGATGTTTTAAAAAATAGTGTAAAGTTTGGTAAACAAAACCATATATGTTTTTTTCTTTAGACAATTCCATGTTTACTCGATGAAGTCGATCTTATGTTTTATTTAAGGAAAGATCAATTGTGATACTTATATTTTGGTGGCAGGAAACAAAAACCAATAATATAAATAAATAATATTATTGAAAAATGATATTGAATAATAAAAATGTGTTATAATTTTTGTAGTGGGTAGTTCTAAAAGATTTCAGAAATCGTCTAAACCGAGTGTAAATAATCGGTACTTACTCTCTCTTCCTCATAAGGCTGAACAACTTCCCTCCTTGACCCCAAATTACACACTCTCGATTTCTGTTTAGATTGAGTAACATTACAAAACACTTTATTTTTTAAAAAAAAAACTTCAGTTATTATAATTCATAAGTGGCGACTGCGGAGAGGCGGAAACTTTGATATTTCACTGCAGTACGTTACAGACTGGTGTACACAACATTGGGAGCTTAATTAAATAAGACGAACACCCAATAAGCAACATACAAAGTTTTCGCTAAAACCTCTAGAAAAAAACGCTACATCACAGATTTGGCGCTCAACATAAAAGGGCTGTAATTAGAAAAGAATTTTGATATATTTAATAAAAAATATATACCAAAAAATCT
The DNA here is from genome assembly GCA_034769895.1 of Magicicada septendecula. NCBI lineage: Eukaryota > Metazoa > Arthropoda > Insecta > Hemiptera > Cicadidae > Magicicada > Magicicada septendecula. The sequence goes on from CM068373.1 coordinate 354,667,150, forward strand.
AATTATCGTCGGCAGTTATGAGAAAACAAGAAATGCATAATACCCGAGGCAAATCGAAGAAGAGGGCAGAAGAAAAGGAGATTGAAGAAGGTGGACAGGAACAAGAAATAGAATTAGTCACGGACAGTGAAATGGACCAACTGACAGGTGATAAAGAAGAAACCGAAGTAGTTATGGACCCGGAAAAGGAAATAGTAGAAGAGGATGCCCAAGGGGACCAACCAGACAAAGCGGTAGCCAGAGAAGAACCTAATTGGCAAGACATGATGAGATTTATAGCCGAAAAATTTGATAAAATAGATGAGAACTCAAGGAAACAAAATGAAACCTTGAGCGAGAAATTTGATAAAATAGATGAGAACTCAAGGAAACAAAATGAAACCTTGAGCGAGAAATTTGATAAAATAGATGAGAACTCAAGGAAACAAAATGAAACCTTGAGCGAGAAATTTGATAAAATAGATGAGAACTCAAGGAAACAAAATGAAACCTTGAGTGAAAAATTTGACAAAATAGATGAGAATTTTAAGAAACAGGAAGAGAACTCAAGGAAACAGAATGAAACTTTGAGGGATAGTTTAAAACAAATTGAGAAAATAAACAAAGAAAATTTAAAACAATTTGAGGGTAAAATGGAGAGTTTCAACAAGGAATTAAGAGAAAATCTAGAAGGTAAAATTGAACTGGTCAGTAATACGTTAAGCCAAAGAGTAGAAGAATATAAGGAAGAGGCAGAGAAGAAATTAATAGAAACTAACCAAAGATTAGATAAAACTGAAGAGAAGATGGAACTAATTAAAACTGGAGTCGAGGCACGAATGGAAAAAGAAGAACAAGATAATCAAGTTCGTGTAATGGCCATACGACAAGAAAACAATGACTGTAAATTTTCAGAGTTTCATAAAACAGTAGAGAATGTAAAAAATCAGTGTGATAGCCAAGCAGAGAAATTAGATAGTTTGCAACAAATACAAACCAATTTTCAATGTGATCTAGATAGAATAAGTGCTAGATCTGCATGCAGCAGTCCTCATGTTTATCAAGATAGTAAGGAAAGTGTAAACTTTCGGGATTATCGCAGAAACCCACTTGAATTTTTAGGGAGAGTAGACGAAATTTTGAACAGATCAAAGGAGAATCGATGGAATATGATAAAAGGTCTATTAGACGAATCGTTCAAAAATATCAATGATAATTGGTGGACAGCAATTAGGAACGAGGTGTGTGATTATGGGGGTTTCAAAACAATGTTCAAACTTAAGTACTGGTCAGAATCAGTACAAAACATTATTAGGGACGATATCTGTCATGGTAGGTATGACCGTACAGTGGGACAAACACCTACTGCTTACTTTTTGGGGAAGGTGTGTGTAGCAAAGTATTTAGACCCTAAGATACCTGAAGAGTGTCTAGTGACCAAAATGGCGTATCATTTCGAAGAGAAGATCATTAGTGCCCGCTTAAGTGGACAAATAAAAACTATTGGAGGCATGGAAATGCTACTAGAAAATTATGAACAGGAATCTTATTATAGGAGAAGTAGATGGAGGTCAGGGAATACCGAGGAGCGGAGGAATGAACCACCCAGAGAGAATCGGCCCAGAGTTAATTATGTGCATGCTAATAACAATTATTTCAATAATAGATATCGAGGAAGATGGCCTAATAGTAATCGACAGAATTACAGACATGATTCTTATCACCGAGACGAAGGTCCACAAAGGAGTACGAACGCGGAGCAGCCTAGATTCAAAGAGAGTGATGAAGAAAGGAGACCGGTAAGCAATATTCAACATAATGAAAATGTTGAACCAAACAATAATAATGATGGAAATAGGGGAAACGGGTACCAGCAGTGAGAAGATGTGATTGCCCGTCACTGCTAGAAACAACAGGGCACAGAATTTACCATACACCCAATTATAATACTAAATTAAATCAACCAATAACCATTATCAGAAATAATTTTCTAAAAAATATACAGTCCGAGTTAATGGAAGAAAGAGCAATTAAAGAGTCATCACCAAACAATGACTAGTCTATATACAAATAAAATTAAATGGAGTGTCAGCAGAGGCCATGATTGATACAGGAGCCAATATTTCAATTATTGATCAATTAGAACTAGATCGTATTACTGAGTTAACTACTGAGAGAATACCTACTTTACCAATTAACAATTTAACAATTGTTGGTGCTACCGGGAAACAAAATAAAACAATCAAAAAACAAGTGTCTTTGAATGTTACCACTAATGGAATAGGAATACCTATGGGATTTTTAGTAGCAAAAGGGCTACCGTTTAGGGTGTTAATAGGGTGTGATATGCTACGGCGACACACTGCAATTATAAATCTGGCCAGGGGTATAGTAACCTTGAGCACAGAAAATGGTGAGTTAACGGCTGAGATAATTGGTAGCCAAAGTGCCCCTCAGTGTCCGAGCTCATTTTTTGTTAGGGAGGATAATAGATTAACCCTAGGTAACAATATAGAAGTAACAGAATCAAAGATTTGGCAAGAGAAGATAGAAGAAATAATGGAGTTTCAGAATAGGCAGGCACCGGAAATAATTAGTGTAGGACAGAAACAACAACTTATAAAAATTTATAATAAATATAAATCAGTATTCTCAGAATCACCAGGAAAAGCAAAAAACTTCTTGTGTGAACTAAAGTTCAAGGAAAATGTAAATTTTAATAAACGATCGTACCCTATTGCTCAAGCTTTGAAAGAGGCAGCAAGGAAAGAAATTCAAAGAATGATATTAGAAGACATAATTGAAAGAAGTAGTTCTCCATATACCAGCCCATTGGTAGCTATACCAAAGAAAGATGGTCAAGTCAGACTATGTCTTGATGCTCGGGAGTTGAATAAAATGCTCATTAACGATCGCACGTCTCCAGGTGAGATTGAAGAGATAATGAAAAAATTCTATGGATGCAAGTACATGAGTACTTGGGATGCAGTCTGTGGATATTGGCAAATAAGAACCTACAAGACCTCAGTGTACCACCCTAGTAGCAATCCTGCTGAACGTGTATTAAGGGAAGTTGGCAGAATTCTACGTACCTACTGTCATCAAGAACATAAAAACTGGAGTCAGTATATTGAACCAGCAGAGACTTTCCTTAATTGGTCATACCATGACACTATCGGTACTAGCCCTTATCAGGTAATGTTTGATAAACCACCACCAAGAGAAATTACCTCATTGATAAATTTCCCTCCAGGAGAGAGAGTAGAGTTTGACCAAGTGGAAATGCACAACAGAATGTTGCATAAAGTGGAACTTCAACAAAAAAGGGATCAAGTAAAAAAGAGAAGATTGGATACATACCAGATGGGAGATAAGGTACTAATAAAAAATAGACAACTACCCAGTTCGATAGAGGGTATTGCTCGGAAGCTACTGTTACTTTATACTGGCCCTTACCTCATAACTCAGGTGAAGGTAAATAATACTTATGAAATTAAAACAATTAACAATAATAGAATAAACGGAGTGTATAATCAGTCGGAAATGAAACACTATTATGAAGATAAAGCCAAGACTATTAGGAGAATTGAAACTATCAACAATTTATTTTTATAAATGAGTAAACCAAAATAAATTTGTTCTAGTGGGGGGGCTTTATGTAACGTTACATAACCCGGTCCCAATAAATTAAATCATGTAAGAACATAAAGGTCAGAAATGGGTAACCTATAACTAGCTCTAAATTAAAGTATATCACTAAACATTATAAACAATTCGAGTGACAAGTGAGTTATAGTGTACCCATTGAGGTAAAAAAGTGAAAGTGAAGGTAACTTATTACAGAATTGTGCTGTAGGTTTGGGTATTAAAAAACTATGATAGTAGACTATAATGCTACTAACTGATTCTGTATTTTATTTATTTATTGTAATATTTATATTGTGTAGACAACCAATTGTAATACCTAAGTTAATTTTATATTTGTCAAGTATTTGTGTTATAATATAAGATAACCCAGGGTTCGTTTTAAAAAAAAACATAAAAAGTTTAAATGTCAAAGGATAATAAAAAATTGAAATAATGCTATATGAGGGAAATGGCAGCAGGAAGTAGTGCAGTGTAGGAATACTATGAAAGACTAATAAATAATATATAAATTTATTTAAAGATAATAAAAATATCAAATTCTTATATACAAGGTCATAAGAAAATGAACAAAAACCTATTATGTAAACCAAATTGGTAAAGAAACCGGAATGGAAAAGAATTATTTTTCGGTAAATAAAATATAAATTTATAATAATTACAAACTGCCTGTATAATAAAAATATTATGGGTTACTAGGAGTGACGAAAATAACAAGTATGGTTAATAATAAAAAAATTTTGAAAAAAAACCTGGCGAGTTGACAAAATGATGCTACTACAATTCTAATAAAATATCCTTTCTGAAACTTTGGAGAAGTGAAAATTAGTACAAAATTAAAAAGCAATATGAACACTATATAATCATACCTTATTTATCAAAATTAAATGGTTATACTCCCTAATAAACAGTGAAAGAAAACCTTCTGATGATTCGGCCTAGTTTTGCCATGGTTCAAGTTGACGATAGAATATGGGCCAGACGTTAATGAAATTATAACTCAAGACGGACCTCACCAGAGAAAAGGCTTCATTCCAGTAAGAGCTATAAGAAGAGAGGTAATATAAACATTTTGTCTAATAGTTAACGAAGAAAACGCATTCCGAATGGTGATATAGAACACAAAACTAGTCAAATTTAATCACATGTGTTTAAGTAAACAAACGCACGCTGCTCTCTTACGGACACTTCTGGAACTACGTACTAAATAAAAAATAAACAAAATTTATTTCATATTTTTTTCGGTATTTGTAGAGATTAGTAATTATCCATTTCTGACCATCTCATAACAAAAAGAACTTACCCTTAACCCTGGGGAATTATTAAGAATTATATATTAATTGATGTTTTAAAAAATAGTGTAAAGTTTGGTAAACAAAACCATATATGTTTTTTTCTTTAGACAATTCCATGTTTACTCGATGAAGTCGATCTTATGTTTTATGTAAGGAAAGATCAATTGTGATACTTGTATTTTGGTGGCAGGAAACAAAAACCAATAATATAAATAAATAATATTATTGAAAAATGATATTGAATAATAAAAATGTGTTATAATTTTTGTAGTGGGTAGTTCTAAAAGATTTCAGAAATCGTCTAAACCGAGTGTAAATAATCGGTACTTACTCTCTCTTCCTCATAAGGCTGAACAACTTCCCTCCTTGACCCCAAATTACACACTCTCGATTTCTGTTTAGATTGAGTAACATTACAAAACACTTTATTTTTTTTTTTTTTTAACTTCAGTAATTATAATTCATAAGTGGCGACTGCGGAGAGGCGGAAACTTTGATATTTCACTGCAGTATGTTACAGATTGGCGTACACAACATTGGGAGCTTAATTAAATAAGACGAACACCCAATAAGCAACATACAAAGTTTTCGCTAAAACCTCTAGAAAAAAACGCTACATCACAGATTTGGCACTCAACATAAAAGGGCTGTAATTAGAAAAGAATTTTGATATATTTAATAAAAAATATATACCAAAAAATTTAATTATCGTCGGCAGTTATGAGAAAACAAGAAATGCATAATACCCGAGGCAAATCGAAGAAGAGGGCAGAAGAAAAGGAGATTGAAGAAGGTGGACAGGAACAAGAAATAGAATTAGTCACGGACAGTGAAATGGACCAACTGACAGGTGATAAAGAAGAAACCGAAGTAGTTATGGACCCGGAAAAGGAAATAGTAAAAGAGGATGCCCAAGGGGACCAACCAGACAAAGCGGTAGCCAGAGAAGAACCTAATTGGCAAGACATGATGAGATTTATAGCCGAAAAATTTGATAAAATAGATGAGAACTCAAGGAAACAAAATGAAACCTTGAGCGAGAAATTTGATAAAATAGATGAGAACTCAAGGAAACAAAATGAAACCTTGAGCGAGAAATTTGATAAAATAGATGAGAACTCAAGGAAACAAAATGAAACTTTGAGTGAAAAATTTGACAAAATAGATGAGAATTTTAAGAAACAGGAAGAGAACTCAAGGAAACAGAATGAAACTTTGAGGGATAGTTTAAAACAAATTGAGAAAATAAACAAAGAAAATTTAAAACAATTTGAGGGTAAAATGGAGAGTTTCAACAAGGAATTAAGAGAAAATCTAGAAGGTAAAATTGAACTGGTCAGTAATACGTTAAGCCAAAGAGTAGAAGAATATAAGGAAGAGGCAGAGAAGAAATTAATAGAAACTAACCAAAGATTAGATAAAACTGAAGAGAAGATGGAACTAATTAAAACTGGAGTCGAGGCACGAATGGAAAAAGAAGAACAAGATAATCAAGTTCGTGTAATGGCCATACGACAAGAAAACAATGACTGTAAATTTTCAGAGTTTCATAAAACAGTAGAGAATGTAAAAAATCAGTGTGATAGCCAAGCAGAGAAATTAGATAGTTTGCAACAAATACAAACCAATTTTCAATGTGATCTAGATAGAATAAGTGCTAGATCTGCATGCAGCAGTCCTCATGTTTATCAAGATAGTAAGGAAAGTGTAAACTTTCGGGATTATCGCAGAAACCCACTTGAATTTTTAGGGAGAGTAGACGAAATTTTGAACAGATCAAAGGAGAATCGATGGAATATGATAAAAGGTCTATTAGACGAATCGTTCAAAAATATCAATGATAATTGGTGGACAGCAATTAGGAACGAGGTGTGTGATTATGGGGGTTTCAAAACAATGTTCAAACTTAAGTACTGGTCAGAATCAGTACAAAACATTATTAGGGACGATATCTGTCATGGTAGGTATGACCGTACAGTGGGACAAACACCTACTGCTTACTTTTTGGGGAAGGTGTGTATAGCAAAGTATTTAGACCCTAAGATACCTGAAGAGTGTCTAGTGACCAAAATGGCGTATCATTTTGAAGAGAAGATCATTAGTGCCCGCTTAAGTGGACAAATAAAAACTATTGGAGGCATGGAAACGCTACTAGAAAATTATGAACAGGAATCTTATTATAGGAGAAGTAGATGGAGGTCAGGGAATACCGAGGAGCGGAGGAATGAACCACCCAGAGAGAATCGGCCCAGAGTTAATTATGTGCATGCTAATAACAATTATTTCAATAATAGATATCGAGGAAGATGGCCTAATAGTAATCGACAGAATTACAGACATGATTCTTATCACCGAGACGAAGGTCCACAAAGGAGTACGAACGCGGAGCAGCATAGATTCAGAGAGAGTGATGAAGAAAGGAGACCGGTAAGCAATATTCAACATAATGAAAATGTTGAACCAAACAATAATAATGATGGAAATAGGGGAAACGGGTACCAGCAGTGAGAAGATGTGATTGCCCGTCACTGCTAGAAACAACAGGGCACAGAATTTACCATACACCCAATTATAATACTAAATTAAATCAACCAATAACCATTATCAGAAATAATTTTCTAAAAAATATACAGTCCGAGTTAATGGAAGAAAGAGCAATTAAAGAGTCATCACCAAACAATGACTAGTCTATATACAAATAAAATTAAATGGAGTGTCAGCAGAGGCCATGATTGATACAGGAGCCAATATTTCAATTATTGATCAATTAGAACTAGATCGTATTACTGAGTTAACTACTGAGAGAATACCTACTTTACCAATTAACAATTTAACAATTGTTGGTGCTACCGGGAAACAAAATAAAACAATCAAAAAACAAGTGTCTTTGAATGTTACCACTAATGGAATAGGAATACCTATGGGATTTTTAGTAGCAAAAGGGCTACCGTTTAGGGTGTTAATAGGGTGTGATATGCTACGGCGACACACTGCAATTATAAATCTGGCCAGGGGTATAGTAACCTTGAGCACAGAAAATGGTGAGTTAACGGCTGAGATAATTGGTAGCCAAAGTGCCCCTCAGTGTCCGAGCTCATTTTTTGTTAGGGAGGATAATAGATTAACCCTAGGTAACAATATAGAAGTAACAGAATCAAAGATTTGGCAAGAGAAGATAGAAGAAATAATGGAGTTTCAGAATAGGCAGGCACCGGAAATAATTAGTGTAGGACAGAAACAACAACTTATAAAAATTTATAATAAATATAAATCAGTATTCTCAGAATCACCAGGAAAAGCAAAAAACTTCTTGTGTGAACTAAAGTTCAAGGAAAATGTAAATTTTAATAAACGATCGTACCCTATTGCTCAAGCTTTGAAAGAGGCAGCAAGGAAAGAAATTCAAAGAATGATATTAGAAGACATAATTGAAAGAAGTAGTTCTCCATATACCAGCCCATTGGTAGCTATACCGAAGAAAGATGGTCAAGTCAGACTATGTCTTGATGCTCGGGAGTTGAATAAAATGCTCATTAACGATCGCACGTCTCCAGGTGAGATTGAAGAGATAATGAAAAAATTCTATGGATGCAAGTACATGAGTACTTGGGATGCAGTCTGTGGATATTGGCAAATAAGAACCTACAAGACCTCAGTGTACCACCCTAGTAGCAATCCTGCTGAACGTGTATTAAGGGAAGTTGGCAGAATTCTACGTACCTACTGTCATCAAGAACATAAAAACTGGAGTCAGTATATTGAACCAGCAGAGACTTTCCTTAATTGGTCATACCATGACACTATCGGTACTAGCCCTTATCAGGTAATGTTTGATAAACCACCACCAAGAGAAATTACCTCATTGATAAATTTCCCTCCAGGAGAGAGAGTAGAGTTTGACCAAGTGGAAATGCACAACAGAATGTTGCATAAAGTGGAACTTCAACAAAAAAGGGATCAAGTAAAAAAGAGAAGATTGGATACATACCAGATGGGAGATAAGGTACTAATAAAAAATAGACAACTACCCAGTTCGATAGAGGGTATTGCTCGGAAGCTACTGTTACTTTATACTGGCCCTTACCTCATAACTCAGGTGAAGGTAAATAATACTTATGAAATTAAAACAATTAACAATAATAGAATAAACGGAGTGTATAATCAGTCGGAAATGAAACACTATTATGAAGATAAAGCCAAGACTATTAGGAGAATTGAAACTATCAACAATTTATTTTTATAAATGAGTAAACCAAAATAAATTTGTTCTAGTGGGGGGGCTTTATGTAACGTTACATAACCCGGTCCCAATAAATTAAATCATGTAAGAACATAAAGGTCAGAAATGGGTAACCTATAACTAGCTCTAAATTAAAGTATATCACTAAACATTATAAACAATTCGAGTGACAAGTGAGTTATAGTGTACCCATTGAGGTAAAAAAGTGAAAGTGAAGGTAACTTATTACAGAATTGTGCTGTAGGTTTGGGTATTATAAAACTATGATAGTAGACTATAATGCTACTAACTGATTCTGTATTTTATTTATTTATTGTAATATTTATATTGTGTAGACAACCAATTGTAATACCTAAGTTAATTTTATATTTGTCAAGTATTTGTGTTATAATATAAGATAACCCAGGGTTCGTTTTAAAAAAAAACATAAAAAGTTTAAATGTCAAAGGATAATAAAAAATTGAAATAATGCTATATGAGGGAAATGGCAGCAGGAAGTAATGCAGTGTAGGAATACTATGAAAGACTAATAAATAATATATAAATTTATTTAAAGATAATAAAAATATCAAATTCTTATATACAAGGTCATAAGAAAATGAACAAAAACCTATTATGTAAACCAAATTGGTAAAGAAACCGGAATGGAAAAGAATTATTTTTCGGTAAATAAAATATAAATTTATAATAATTACAAACTGCCTGTAAAATAAAAATATTATGGGTTACTAGGAGTGACGAAAATAACAAGTATGGTTAATAATAAAAAAATTTTGAAAAAAAACCTGGCGAGTTGACAAAATGATGCTACTACAATTCTAATAAAATATCCTTTCTGAAACTTTGGAGAAGTGAAAATTAGTACAAAATTAAAAAGCAATATGAACACTATATAATCATACCTTATTTATCAAAATTAAATGGTTATACTCCCTAATAAACAGTGAAAGAAAACCTTCTGATGATTCGGCCTAGTTTTGCCATGGTTCAAGTTGACGATAGAATATGGGCCAGACGTTAATGAAATTATAACTCAAGACGGACCTCTCCAGAGAAAAGGCTTCATTCCAGTAAGAGCTATAAGAAGAGAGGTAATATAAACATTTTGTCTAATAGTTAACGAAGAAAACGCATTCCGAATGGTGATATAGAACACAAAACTAGTCAAATTTAATCACATGTGTTTAAGTAAACAAACGCACGCTGCTCTCTTACGGACACTTCTGGAACTACGTACTAAATAAAAAATAAACAAAATTTATTTCATATTTTTTTCGGTATTTGTAGAGATTAGTAATTATCCATTTCTGACCATCTCGTAACAAAAAGAACTTACCCTTAACCCTGGGGAATTATTAAGAATTATATATTAATTGATGTTTTAAAAAATAGTGTAAAGTTTGGTAAACAAAACCATATATGTTTTTTTCTTTAGACAATTCCATGTTTACTCGATGAAGTCGATCTTATGTTTTATGTAAGGAAAGATCAATTGTGATACTTGTATTTTGGTGGCAGGAAACAAAAACCAATAATATAAATAAATAATATTATTGAAAAATGATATTGAATAATAAAAATGTGTTATAATTTTTGTAGTGGGTAGTTCTAAAAGATTTCAGAAATCGTCTAAACCGAGTGTAAATAATCGGTACTTACTCTCTCTTCCTCATAAGGCTGAACAACTTCCCTCCTTGACCCCAAATTACACACTCTCGATTTCTGTTTAGATTGAGTAACATTACAAAACACTTTATTTTTTTTTTTTTAAAACTTCAGTTATTATAATTCATAAGTGGCGACTGCGGAGAGGCGGAAACTTTGATATTTCACTGCAGTATGTTACAGATTGGCGTACACAACATTGGGAGCTTAATTAAATAAGACGAACACCCAATAAGCAACATACAAAGTTTTCGCTAAAACCTCTAGAAAAACCGCTACGTCACAATATATACAGAAGATAATGTAATAATAGTTTCTTTCCAAAACCCAATGTTTCCACTCCTCTCAAGTCAAAAATCACCATCTGCCACCAAGCATTCTGTCCCCCTTTTGTGCCACATTCAAGTGCCTTGCTCACTCCCTATTGGATCTTATCCACCATAGGTAAGCATAAAGTTTTTACAGATTTCCTTGACTGTGTAAATATAAATATAAGTATATCACTACCAACTCAGAACACAAATTTTTTTATTGGTAAAAACGTAAAAGTTTTACCTTATAGCCTGAGCCAGTTTTTGCTTATTATAAGCTTCGTCAGAGGCTCCCACTGGGAGCACTGTCCGTCTTGTTCTTGGCGACAGTGTCTACTTTTGATGGATCGATGTTGTGTGTGTGGGGTGTCATATGTTTGAATATGTGTGATTTGAATTGTGTCTGTTCATTTAGGATGTTATTTTATGGGTTTGTATATGTCCAATTGTTCAAGAGTGTCTAGTTTTCAGCCTTTTGTGTGTATGTGTAGAATATCCATGTTGTTTTTTATGTTTGTGTATGTGTGATTTGCTTCAATGTGGTGGTTTGCAAGGGTGGATTCGGTAATGGAGTGTAGTGCCTTTGCGTGTATCTTTGTTTGAAGCAACGTCCTGTCTGGCCTATTTAGAATTTGTTGCAATCTGAGCAATTTAGTTTGTAAACACCAGGTAGATCAAATTTGTTTTGTTCTTTGTGTGTTTTGGTAGTGTATGTTTTGTTTTGTTAGTAATTTTGTATGCGATTCTGTATCCTGCTTTTTTAAATTTGTGGGCTATTTTTTCAGTGTGGTTATCGATGTATGTTAGTGTTATGAATTTGTTGTTTTCTGTCTTCGTCTGTTGTTTGTTTTGTGTAGGAGTTTATTGACTATTGTTCTGTTGTATCTGTTGGACTCTGCTGGATATTTTATCGTGTTTAGTTCATCTTTGTAGTGTTCTTCATCCAGTGGGATGTTGTTTAGTCTGTGTATCATAGATCTGAAGGCAGCTAGTTTGAGTTGTATTGGGTGATTGGAGGAGTTGTGTATTAGAGTGTCAGTTGTAGTGGGTTTCCTGTATATACTGAAACGCCAAAACGCGAAAAAAAAAAGAAGAAGCAGGTGGCAGATGTTGAATTGACATTGATATATGAAGGGAAATTACGAGAGCGAGTTAACATAAAGAAGTGTGAAACCTTTTACGACGACAGGCATGTTTATGGACATATCATAAACACAACAGAGCAGCTGGTCACTTGAAGAAATTAGGGTTTGTTCTAGCGAATGCATAGAAAAACACCAGAAGAAGAATCACGAGTGTAATATTGAGAAAGATACAGTAAGGGTGGCTGAACGAGATACCAAGAATGCAACAGCAAAGTTGAATAAACTCATAAAAGATGCAGCTGGAAGTGTTCTTACTGAAAGGAATGGAAAACTACCAGATATAAGTATGAAAGGGGACTTACCCAGAAGTATACGACAAAGGTGAATGAACCAATTAACAAGACAGATGCAAGCTTAGCGAACTAAGGGTTGTTCTGGCAGAGGCGTAGAAAAACAACAGTAAGGGGTAACTGAATGAAGTACCGAGAAAACACAACAAAGGTTAATAAACTGTATAGCTGGACACTAAGAGACAATTAAGGAATTGTTCTGGCCAGAGACTATAGAAAAACGCCAGAGAGAGGGTTACCAGTAAATACTGAGAAAACTAAAGTAAAGTTGAGTGAACTCATTAACCAGTGCAGCTGTGCATTAGGAAGGCAGTTAAGGGTGATTCTGTCTAAATGGGACAGAAAAAATGACAGGAAGATTTACAAGTGTGAAATCAGGCTTAACGTAGCAGGAGGGGTTGAACCAGAAGCCAAGAAATAGAGTAGGGTAAGAAGATGATCTATCAGAAATCAGCTTTCAACATAGGCGGGTTTCCAGGAGTGAAGTTCTTAGAAGACAGGAACGTAAGACCAATGGAAACATAGCAGGGTAACATGTAATAGAACTAGGAGGGAATTTCGTAGAAGAAACAGAGAAGTACCAATAGAAATGCAGCAGTGGGACAAAAAGAAACTTAGTGTGAATCCTGTCTATTGAATATATAAAATAAGCTGAAAGCGTGATCATGGAAGTCTAGTACTAAATTTTCGGAGAGTCGGTAGTAACGTATCGATGGAGTCCGTTATAATTTTCGCGAAGTCTTGACGTAAACATTTAAGAGTCTGTATGTAAATTCGGAAGTAGTCGGTGGTGAAAGTTCAGCGAGTTGACTTAAGACTTACGTAGGGTTAACATGTGTAATAGTTGTGAAGATTTATAAACTTATTCTATATTTTTGTAGAATCAAAATTAACAAACAATGTGTGTAATACAGTTAATATTGAAAGAGTGAGAACTAAGGTTTTATTAATTATTAACTTGTAAAAACAATTAGGAACGGAGCATGTGTTCGGAATCAGTCGTGTGCAAACTATAACTCGCATAACGAGAATAAACGCTATAAACTAGTGAACAGTACTTGTACAAATGTAATGTCAGAAAATGCCGAATAGTATTAATTAGAGTGGAGGGATAAAAAAGTGTTAAGCCATTATTCACTACGAGAGTAAACCACGAAATGATTCAGCAAGGTGAGAATTCATGCAAAGGAGTGAGAAGCGGATCATCACGTACAACGCAGATCTAAGGAGCGGGAGATGAGATCATCGCAGATCCACGCGCCGTAGATTTTAATAATCGTACCAACAGTGACTCTTATGTATTAGTTAATATTTTGCCAAAACACCTGTCTGTCCTACTAAAAAAACCTACAATTAAAACATGTCCTACTAAAAGAACTTACAAATAAGACACGTACTACTAAAGAAATTACGCATGAAGTAACATTAAAACGTGAAGTAGTATGATTACATCATTTCAGTTAAGAATAAATTCATATCTTAAACATGAATCCATTTAGAAATAGAACATGGGTTAATATGATAATTAACTAGACATAAGTGTTATTCATGCTTAGATAAATTAAATTGAACCTTGAGATATAGAGATCTTAGAAAATGTCTATTGAGAGAAATCATATATTAAAATAATGAATGATCGTAATATGTTAAAAAATCAAGATAATTGATATTAATGACAAGTAACGTAAAATTAATAAATGCATTAATTAGGCTGATAAATGTGTACGTGTTTCATTATTTAAATAACAACCTGAGGGATGATACAACAATATTACTTAATTAGTTTTCTTGAAATGAAAATATAATTTGTACCCATCACTCCTAAGTATACTTTATACCATTACAATTAACATCAATAGACATATCTGTAACTATAATTACCATTGCAAATGACGCCCAAGAACGTAAGCTAGATTAAAGAGAACATATTCTTTTAATTAACACAATATAATTAATGGTAACGAGTAAGTAACATTATAAATGGCGCCCAAATGCACGGCTTAATATACAAGCAGGGCAGATGACAGACAGAGTGAATATTAACTTGTTAGAAATAAGTAGAAGTAGAATAGTAATAATCTTTAAGTGTGCCTGAATGATTATGCGGAGACGTGCAAAAATGGCAACGAGAGATAATTGTGAAAGCCAGGAGTTTGAAGTAAATAATCAGTTAGGTATTGAAGGATTGGGATATAATACGGTGGAGAGTGACGGAAGTCTCAACGTCAGCGAAGAACATACTCAGAGTAGGGCGCGGGGACAAGAATCGGAACCTCGCGAAATGGTTTCGCTATGTTGATAGAATTTAGGAAACAACAAAATAAAGAAATGAAAGAAGAACTAAGAAAACATAACGAACAACAAAATAAAGAAATGAAAGAAAAACTAAGCAAACAAAATGAAGAAATGAAAGAAGAAATAAACAACATAATGAAGAACAAATTGGGAAATAGAGGAAAGAATTAGTAAAAATTTAGAAGAAAAGATAGAGATGATGAAAGAGAATCTCCAAGGTCAGATCAACAAAGTCAATGTAGAACTGCAAGAACAATCCAAAAAGTGGGAAGGAAAACTTGGCGAGTTGCAGAAGGTAATTGAACAGCAAGTAAGAAATCTGAAAGACGCTCAGCATGACACTGAAGAGAAGTTAAACGGTGTCTCGGTAGAAAAAGGTAGGAGGCTGGATGAGATGACAAACACCCTAACGATGGTTAAAGAAAACCAACAAAGGGTACAACGTAGATTGGAGGAGATGGAGCAGAGACCAGCCGTCGCCATGAACGGAACCAATGGTAATAAAGAAATAACATTTGATGGTGAGGCCAGCTTTCCAATGGAGTTTCTGAAGGAATTGAAAGAATTACAAGAAGTGTATTATCCAGCGGAGAACACGAGATGGCTAAACAGGCATCTGACTGGTGAAGCGGCCA
This sequence comes from Magicicada septendecula, assembly GCA_034769895.1. NCBI lineage: Eukaryota > Metazoa > Arthropoda > Insecta > Hemiptera > Cicadidae > Magicicada > Magicicada septendecula. The sequence goes on from CM068373.1 coordinate 354,682,650, forward strand.
TCTGGTGGCGTATTGTAAGAGGGCAAGTGAATACATTTCAAGAATTTGAAGAGATATTTGTTGAAAAATACTGGGGTGCTACTCAGCAGGAGCGTATTCGCGATCAGCTAGAGTACGGTCTATTTAATCCGAACGGTTCCCTTAGTATGATCCAGTATATGGAAAGATTTGTACTCCAATGTAGGCAATAATACCTATTATGTCGGATCGTCACCTAATTAAGAAATTAGCACGGCATTATAACAGAGAAATTCAGATAGCCGTGGTAACTAGGGGAGTGACTACGATCAATAATTTCGAAGTATTATTGCGTGAATACATGGGAATAAATAATAGAACAAATAATGAATTTCAGAAAGCGAATGAAAGAAACATAAGATGTAACGATGAACACAAAGGTTTTCAGAAGCACAGAGGGGCACCAAAGCAGGGGTGGCAACAGAAATTCTCACCATGGCCTAAAATAGAAAGTGACAAACAGGTCATAAATTCTTTAGTTATTGAAAGACAGGCAGCCGTTAGTAAGAAGGAGGGCGGCCGGTCCGTTAGCTCAAGGGAGAATCACCTGTGACAAAATACAAGGTCAATACACTCGGACGGATGTAAACAAACCAACATATTTATGGAGCCCGGCGCATCCGTAAACACAATGTTTCCGGATATGCGAAAAGAATTAATGGAAGAACACGAACAAAACGTTAAGATGGAAAATGTTAAAAGCCCAGAATTGGTAGTTAAAATAAATAAAGTAACTGTAAATACTTTAATCGACACAGGAAGTGCAATTAATGCATTATCCGAAGGTAAATAATAATAAATGTAAGCTAGGTAAACATGAAATTCTAAGCGTTAATAATACAACTATAATTAGTGCGATGGGTAAGAGATCTAAACATGTAAGAAAGCAAATATTTTGCAAGATTAGCATTAATGATAGTTTAAGCTTCGATTGTGTTTTTTTAATAGTACCAGGTCTTGTAAGGGAATGTATACTTGGTATGATTTTTCTTAAACAAACAGGAAGCATAATTAATATAAAGAACAATAAAATCCAATTAAAAACAGAATTAAAAGCAATAGGAGATGAAGAGTCGTGTGAAGTACCACTAATGGTACAAGAAGACGTCAGTAGCATAGAGGAAGGAATAGGTAAGAAGATCGACGAGATAGAAGAGGCAGACATAACAATGAGAAGCCAGCTAGACCGACTTCTATATCATTACAAAGAAGTATTCGATGAACGACCAGGTCGCATCAAAGGATATAAGCATTACTTCCATGTAAATGATAATACGCCGTATCTACAAAAGGGATGGCCCATACCTATTAAATACCAGAAGGCCGTACAGACGGAAATAAGGAGGATGCTTGAATATGGGATAATAGAACGTGCCCAAAGCCCTTATATTAACCCTCTGGTAATGGTAATCAAAAGGGATGGCAAAGTTCGCCTATGTCTGGACGCCCGAAAAATAAATAGTGTAACCACACCCGATTATGAAGGACCACCTCCAATAAATGAAATATTGGCCAGGTGCAACAACATAAAGGTTATGTCAACAATAGACTTGACAAATAGTTTCTGGCAAGTTCCTCTAATGGATAAATGTCAAAATTATACAGGCTTCTTACATGAAGGAAAATGCTACAGGTTTAAAGTAACGCTGTTTGGTCTAAGTACCAGCCTCGCTAGCTTAGCACGTGGGCTAGACTATGTACTGACAGAAGAGGTAAAAAAGAATACCATAATTTATGTAGACGACATCTTATGCTTTTCTAATAATGAGCAAGAACACATCGTACATTTAGAAAATTTATTGGATAACTTGAAGAATGCAACTATGACAGTCAATTTGGAAAAATCACAGTTTTTTAGAAAAGAGATTCAATACCTTGGCTACTGTCTAACAAAAAACGGAATTAAGACCACACCAGATAAAGTAGCTGCTATAATAAACTTTCCCACACCCAGAAATACCAAACAGCTAAAAGGTTTTTTAGGTCTCACAAATTTTTACAACAAATTCACAGACAAATATGCAGAATGTACACAACCATTATGTTACTGAAACTACTACAGAAGGGTAATAAGTTCAAATGGGATTCGGATATGGCAGAACAGTTCCAACGGATGAAAGAATTATTCATTAATACTGTAATGCTGAAATTTCCCATACCTGAAACGCGATTTTACCTGCAATGTGACGCCAGCAATTATGCATATGGAGGACAACTGTACCAAATCGATGATAATGGGGAGGTTGCTGTCATAGCATACACGAGCAAAACGTTTTGAACGAGAGCTACTCACAATAGTAGTGTTTGCAAAAATTCCGAATATACATATTAGGAGAGCCACTTATCATTATAACAGACAATAAGACATTAACATTCATCCAGAAATGTCATCTAAATAATACAAGAATAACAAGATGGATACTCAGCATACAGGAGTACAACTTTGAGATCTTACACTGCAAAGGTAAAGAGAACATCGTTGCAGATACCCTCAGCAGGTACCCAGAAGATCACGACTGTAATGGAATAACGGAATATCACTATTGCATTAACGACTCGGAACACTAGGTTTTTTATAAGTAAAAGCATAAAGTTTTACCTTACAGCCTAAACCGGTTTTCTCCTTTATAAGGCTTCTTCAGAAGCTGCCGTTGATAGCGCTGTCCGTCTTGTTGTAGGCGACGGAATCGAGTTTCGAAAGATCGATGCTGTGTGTGTGGGGTGAGATATGTTCGAATAATGCGTGCGATTTGAAATGTGTCTGTTCGTTTAGGATGTCGTTTTTATTTGTGTTTGTATATTTCCAATTGTTCTAGAGTGTCTAGTTTTCGGCCTTTTGTGTGTACGTGTAAAATGTTCATGTTATTGTCGATGTTTTTATATGTGTGGTTTGCTTCAATTAGGTGGTTTGCAAAGGTGGATTCTGTAGTGGAGTGGAGTGCTTTTGAGTAACAAAAATAAAAGACATACACATCCCCCATAATGCCACATTAGCCTCCTTTGACATTAAAAACCTGTACACAAACATCCCCATCTCTGAAACAATCACCATCCTACAAAACAAACTCAAACAGAACAACACACCAGACGAACTTATCAACGAAATAACAGAAACTCTGAACATTATCACAAAACAATACTACTTTACTTATAACAATAAATACTACACACAGAACGATGGCTTACCCATGGGCTCCCCCATATCCAGCATTCTAGCATAAATCTTCCTCCAACACTTAGAAAAAACAAAAATACTCACAAACAATGACAGACACTCACATAAAATACTATATTGGCACAGATACGTTGATGACATTCTAATACTATACAGGGGAAACAAAAGACAATGTGAACAGTTACTAACGCACATAAACAAAATACATAAAAACATAACCTTTACTGCCAAATACGAACACAACAATACCATAAACTTCTTAGACCTCTCCATCACAAAACTAGAACACAGGCACAAATTCAGTATATACAGAAAACCAACTACAACTGACACACTAATACACAACACCTCCAATCACCCAATACAACACAAACTAGCTGCCTTCAGAACCATGATACATAGACTTAACAACATCCCCTTAGACGAAAAAGACTACAAAGACGAACTAAACACGATAAAATATCTAACAGAATCTAACGGATATGACAGAACAATAGTCAGTAAACTCCTACACAAAACAAACAACAGACAAAGACAGAAAACAACAAATTCATAACTCTAACATACATCAACAAACAAACTGAAAAAATAGCCCACAAATTCAAAAAAGCAGGATACAGAATCGCTTACAAAACTACTAACAAAACAGAACACACACAAAGCACAAAACAAATTCGATCTACCCGGTGTTTACAAGCTAAATTGCAATAAATTCTACATAGGCCAGACAGGACGTAGCTTCAAACAGAGATACGTTGAACACACAAAAGCACTCCACTCCACTACAGAATCCACCTTTGCAAACCACCTAATTGAAGCAAACCACACATATAAAAACATCGACAATAACATGAACATTTTACACGTACACACAAAAGGCCGAAAACTAGACACTCTAGAACAATTGGAAATATACAAACACACAAAAACAAATAAAAACGACATCCTAAACGAACAGACACATTTCAAATCGCACGCATTATTCGAACATATCTCACCCCACACACACAGCACCGATCTTTTGAAACTCGATTCCGTCGCCTACAACAAGACGGACAGCGCTACCAACGGCAGCCTCTGAAGAAGCCTTATAAAGGAGAAAACCGGTTTAGGCTTTAAGGTAAAACTTGATGCTTTTACTTATAAAAAACCTAGTGTTCCGAGTCGTTAATGCAATAGTGATATTTAGTTAAGTAACGGACACGTCATGGACAACGAAATCCAGGAATAACGGAAGATAAATATGAATACTACATTAATGGGATAGAGGTAAAATTAAATAAGAATAATGCCAGCAAATTACGGAACATAAACCAAATACAAATGACAAATGAAAAATTAAAAGAAAGTATAAAAAAAGTTCAGGAGGGAGATGATAACCGAGTGAAGCAACACTACAAAGTAATCAGTAATAAATTATACCGCAAGTGGAAAAACAACTGGAAGTTATATATTCCTAAGGAATGTCAAACTGAACTAATCAAAGAAATTCATTAAATTTACGGACACACCGGAACCTAGAAAACAATACAGTTAGTAAAGGAGTATTTCATGATGGACTCAATGTGCCAGACAGTCAGCCGAATAGTAAAATACTGTGACGTCTGACAAAAATGTAAAGACAGTGGAAACAAATTTATTACCGGTGAAACTCATCCGATATTACCGGCACGCAAAGGTGAGCTAATCAGCATCGATTATTACAGACCACTTCCGGTATCCAGTGGTGGTGTCAGATATTTGTTAGTGATGGTCGATAATTTTACAAAATACGTAGAGTTGTACGCACTACGAAGAGCAACAACGAATGCTACACTGAAACGGTTACAACAATACATTACCAACCATGGAAAACCAGATGTATACTATACATCAACAATACTATATACTATGGTATATAGTATACTATAGCCGGGGCGGATTTAACATTTTGCCGCCCGTAGGCAGTATAAATTTGCCCCCTCCCACAAATCTCTGTTGGGGGGGGGCATCATTATATTCCCTCTTTGGTTTTACAGTCCGCACTAGTGTTCTGTTTAAATCTAAACTTTGCTACATAATCGCGTGTGCTCTCGTTCATTTGCCAATTAATAGGATCAGAATCTAAGACCTTCCCTACCTGATTTGATGACATTTCATCATGATTTTTGACGTGAACTGGCTCTTCGTTCTTCAAAAATGAAGGTTCCTATACAACGGACCTCTCTGGCTGAACTGTGTGAACAGTATCTTCACCTTCACTGCTACACAGTTATTGTCGGTATCACTAGAATGTCTCGATTCCTTAAATATTAGCTTGCCTCGGTTTCTGGAACCAACCTACAATTCGGTATTACATTGACAGATCTACATTTCTCACTTCGATCTGGATTGTCAACATCTAAAATCTCTCGGATGATCAACGCCAAATATTTCAACGGTTGAAAACATAAACATTCGCCCGTATTACTTTTGGGAGAAAAACGATAACTGCGTTATAGTTACAAATTAAGTGAAGATAATTTTTATATTCGTGTGTGCTTAATTCAACTGGCTTTTATACTTGTAAATTTGTTTGAATCTAAAAATATCATTTCTTAACTCAAATTTTGCCGCCCCAGGCAAGTGCCTAGTCTGCCTGTGCGTAAATCCGCCCCTGACTACAGCTAGTCAAGAGACAAAAAATAGTTGGAGTGGGGACTGCTGCCACAACAGCGTCACAACGAAGGGGGAACGTTACCCCCTCCATTGTCATCAGTCACACTTATTACTGCAGTATTTACACGTATCTATCTATAACATATAAAGCCCCAGAGGTCACTCACTGACTCACTCACTGACTGACATAAATTCTAACCCATAAGGAAGCCTTGGAGCGAAAAAACACAGGAGACCTTTTTTATTCCCCGTCCGAAATAACTTGGGGAAAAATTATAAAACCAAAGCTTTGTGCAACCGGAAGCGGCGAAGCCGCGAGTTATTTATATAGCCTACCGGCAACAAGTGTTCTTCGTGTGCGAAAACGTACGCATGGTATTAATTTGTAACAGACTATTCAAAGTAACAGATCATAAAATAATCATGCACGTTTCTTTAAAATTCACAATAAACAAATTCTAAAATCCTTAAATTTGTATAGACTCTACTTAATTTGAGTAGAGCATAACTCTACTTAATATAAAAATAATATCTGCAGAACCTAATCCCAACATATAAAGCAACCGCCTGTGTAAATCGAGATGCCAACCGCTGTAGTAAAAGTAGGCCTAATGTTATTAAACATTTTTAACAATAAATAATGTTAATTATTATAATTAATTATTAATAATAAAAATGGTAAATATTTATAGTGTTAATTTTCCTTACCTATTCATCTTCTGAATCTTCACTTGTACTTGAATCTGAATCTTCTCCCACAGAAATAATTATTAATTTGTCCACTTCTTCGTCCATAATATGATCCGTAATCCAGTACTGTTCTTCAATTTTTTTTGTATGTTCACAACACTTTTTCCACTTTTCAATTGTAAAATTATCAACTATTTTTTTGCAACAATTTTTCTTTTCGTCTAAAGATAATCCACTAAAATTACGTGCAAGTTCTCCTTTAATATCTCCCCAGACAAGTTCTATAGGATTCAGATCGGGATGGTAAGGTGGCAGACGAAGTGGAATATGTCCTTTTGCATGAATTATTTCGTCGACAATAAATGTTTTTTCACAGTTAACTGAGTTCACTTTTTCCACCAGCTGAGATTTCGTTAATGTAAAATCTATTGCAACACCATGATTCACAAGCCAGTCAATTATTTGTTGTTTTAGTGAACCCGAGGTCGGCCTTTTATCTTTTTCTACACAATGATACTTGGCATTGTCCATCACTATTACAGAGCTGTTTGGGAGATTAGGTAGTAATTTTTCTGATAGCCACTTACCGAAGTTATTAAAATTCATAGAGCTATGATAGTCTCCAGATGTCGACGAAGACTTAAATATTAACAGAGCATTGTTAACAAAACCAGCCTCTCCCCCACCGTGAACTATAATAAGTCTATTACCTTTCCCAATTTTCGTTGTTATCCCGACCTCTTCAGAAGATTGCCGACACGAAGATACTGAATGTGATGCCTGAACATATGTCTCGTCAATGTAAACAATATTTTTACCCTCTCGTCTGTATTTATTTATGTCACTTAGATAGCGAATTCTCCAAGCAACGATATCACTTCTTTCTATTAGGAGCCTTCTATTGGATTGACAGCGAGTCCATTTAAATCCTAATTTTTTAAGTCGTTGCCTCAAATATTCTCGTTCACATTGAATGACATCACCTTCCTTTAGAGATTGCAGTAAACTCTTTATTGAGGGTGAGACTTTTTTCACTGCATAAAATTCGTGCACCTTTCTCCTTATTGCACTATCTGTGAAGGAGTTCACTTCAATCTTTTTTTTTATGAGCCTGCGATTTTCCTTTTGGCGTAAAAAACAGATTTTTTTCACAACCAGAAGTTGACGATATCTTGACTTCTTTTAAAATATTGTAGACAGTAGCCTGAGAGACTCCTGTTGCTTCACTTGTACTGGCGGCAATATTATAATTTAATTTGTATTCCTTTTTTTGTTTTCTTAAATATTCTGCCACGTTGAAAGTAATTTCTCTGGCTTGACTTGTTAGAGGTCTCCCAGAAGCTAGCTTACTATTCGATGACGATGCCATTTATAAAAAAAAAAAATAACACGCTACGGTAACAATACGACAACGAATGGTAGGTCTAATTCATTGGTAATTAGTCAGCATAAAGTAAAATACACAACACACTGTTAGTTCTAATGATTATAATAAAATACTAAACGGAAACTAAATATAAATCGTAATCAGCGGCGGATTATCCATTAGGCCCGGGCCTAGGGGTCGCAGGCCTTTTTTTTGCTTAAATTATTTTTCATAATGTTTAACAAAAGCGTTTTACAGTTGCAAATCGCAATTTCGATCTTATGTTAATTTATAAATGATATAAAACTAAATTAAATGTCTCAAATTCTTCCCATCATTTAAACAACGTTCTCTATTGCGTCACCAGGTGCCACTAGCTGCTAACAGTCATCGAGTTTGACGTATGGCATCATTCTCCAACCCTGGTCCCGAGCTGTATGTACGACCGTGTGCCTGAACAACAAAGCAGCTGTTTGTTTTGAGGTTATTGTTACTGGTTAGCCTAGAAAGTTGGGAAAGTTTTAGTTCTACAAGTGACAAGTGCGTTGTATTAACTAGTGTTGAATGTTTTTGTGTGCGAAGTGCGACTCTGTGTGAGGCTAAACGCTTACAGTAGGCATCTTAATCAAACTCAAACATGAGTAAAAATTTACACACCGCAAGTGGAGCTTACAAACGTAAGTTAAAAAAAGCTAAGGACGGTGCTCATTTGAAATCTTTGTAAAAAACAGTTAAGTTAGATAAGTTTTTTACAACTTCAACGACTTTGCAAAGTATTGATTCTGAAAATACTGTTTTAAATGATAGGCCTAGTTGTAGCGTTAACGAATCTGAAGTTACAGATTCTGTAACGGTTTTGCAAAATACAAGTACTAATCCTGAAAATACTGTTTTAAATGATAGGCCTAGTTGTAGCGTTAACGAATCTGAAGTTACAGATTCTGTAACGGTTTTGCAAAATACAAGTAGTGATCCTGAAAATACTGTTTTAAACGATATTCCGTTAGATTCAGAAGCACGAGCACAGTCTAACTGTAATGTGCAAGGACAAATTCTTGAATTTGATTTAACGGACCCAAATTTTTGGGGACCATTAACAAATGGGCTAAAAGATAAAATTGTTAAAAGCCTACCACAGGACTTGTCAAAAATAACTGACTGTGATTTTTCGAAATCTAAACGCGTTTATCCAGACAAGACAAGATATGCCAACAAAACTATGTAATTTACTCGTTTGCAAAATGGACAATTACAAAAAAGAGAGTGGTTAATGTATTCGAACTCTAAAGGCTGTTTTTATTGTGTACCGTGCAAGCTTTTCCATACAAATGAAAATGATACTGAAAACGCATTTATTCATGGTTTTAACGATTGATCGAGGCTCTTAACTTAAATGTAAAGTATCACCATTTTCCTGCTGAGTTTTTGAAGTTTATACGTGAAAAACAGTTGACAACTCTTTTCCCCAACATTGACACAGCTTTGAGAATTTTTTTGTGTATGATGTCAACAAATACATCTGGTGAAAGATCTGAGTATTTTGAAACGAGTAAAAAATTATCTTCGTACTCAACCACAGATTCCAGACTTTCAAGCTTAACCAGTTTCACAGCAAATGCAGAAATATTGTCAGAAATTAACTTTGATGATATTATTAAGGACTTTTCTTTAATGAAAGCACGGAAAGTTGATTTGTAGTTTATTATTATTTTTTAATAAAACTATTTTAGCACATTAACTTCAGCTATTGCTATGTACTTTTGATTTCCTTATTGATCTTATAATGAATTATTAATTAACTGTCTTTACATTTCAATAAAAATATTGTGCCGAGTTTTGGCAACAAACCCGGCTGTTTTTCTAATGGTTAACGATATGAAAGGCTTCATCACCGTATTTGTTAATTAATTAGCGTAGCGGGGCGTACCACGTTAGCGGTGCGTTCGCTGTACTGATCTGCGCGCGCTCTGGGGTCGGGGCGGCGTAGCGTTTTTTTCCGTCGTAAGTTGGTTCAGTTCACTTTCAGCAGCGTGCGTCTACAGTCCTTCTACTCCCGGCTGCGTTGAGATTTTTGGATCCTTGTAAAATGCCTATTCCTATGGATAGATAAACGCTATGTGACTCTCCGGGTTCCTGACTAAGACGAGAATCTGATTCGCTCCATGAGTGGCTGAACAACTGCCAACAATGCCATAAACATATCTACTCTCCGTCTTGGCCGCCGGGAGGAAGAAACGGACGCCACGCCACAATACCCACGAGATCGGTCCCGGACTATACGCAGGTGATATTTATGCCTTAAAAATATTTTTGGCCTCTGCAGCTAATACAATGTGACATTATTCTCGGAATAGCTCCAGTTAGATTTTCGATTGCGCACAAGTCCAGCGGGACATTAGGGTTACAAACTTTATCAGTTTTACTTTCCGAATACTTACGCCCCCAGAATAAGTGTAAACCCAGACGGGGCCATGTGTCCGGCGATTTTTGATGTTATACCTCTTTTAAACAGTAAAAGTGTTTTTATTTTCTTACCTTTGTTAGGTCCGTCTTGTGACTTTTATCTTTAGAATAATATTAGCGTGACGCGTTTCAGGTCATCTGACCCATCCTCAGACACTTGCTCGAAAAGAGGTCGTCATATATTAAAATCCAATTAAAATAAAAACACATGTAAACTCATTGTCAATAATTAGTGTTCAAAAACATGAATAACCTTGTTAAACTTAATATGTGCAATGGTCTTATATAACTGAATTTTAATGTTTTGGTAATTTAAAATACGTGACTTGGACCGTTAACAAACAAAAATGAGTAAAAGTGTGTGGAATCTGAATGTTATTGATTCATATGGGTGCTGATCATTTATGCGTGTGTGCTGGGGTACTCTTTTTTTCATTGGGGATTTTATTGAATTTTATATATATGGGTATTTTTTTTTTAGAATTTAAGGGTTTGGTGGTGCTTTAACCTGTGGCCGTCACCTGTTGGTGCAGTGGTCTGCAGGCACCCGACATGTTAATTTTTGTTGAATCTGGTTCGGGTGCATGGCCGTGCCTGAGGTCAAGTCAGTTCTCTGTGAATGCCTTATATATGCTTTATTAGGTTCAGTCCATAGATTTGACAATTTTATAAAATTATTTTTGGCTGTTTAATAATTCTTTAATAAGTAAATTCATTATTGTTTTTTTAATGCCATAGCCAGTGCATGATTTGTTGAGTTTTTATAATATAATTACACTATTAGTTTCTCACTACTTCAGTTATAAATGTAAAGTTATAAAATCAGCATCAGTTTCTACGTTATTTTCCGGTGGTTACGTCCCACTTGGTTTTTCTCTCAAATTTTTGTATTTTGTAAAAGCATGAAAGGAAGTGAGAACTTACCATTTTATAAAACCGTACAGCCATGTTGACCTTGTGATGGCACCTTACTATTTGGGAACAAAACCGAAATTTTTTTTATTATGCATTGTAACCTGAGAGTTGTACAGGCTGCCTTGCCAATTAAATTTGGCAATTTCTAGTCCTTGTAATTATTTCGTTTTGTTTTAATTCGGTTAGACTCTTACGAGTTAATGGGTTTGTTCTTTTTAATGAAAAGTTGTTTAAGGCTTGCTGGGCATTTGAACTGATTACGGTAGTCTGGGGGGGGGGGTCTTGATGACTGATACAGGGGTTTTCCACATTCCCGTTTGGGGTATGATGAAGATATACAGGCTATCTGCCAGGTGAACATGTGTGTGTGGTATATAGATGTATATATTTTTCTATGTGTATTGATGTATGTAGATCAATTGTATGCGTATTCTATGTGTATGTGAATTATGTATTCTTGATGTCAGTGGGTTATGTATGGGGTATATTATGCAACCATATTATTATAAATTTTTAAGAGACATGGAAGCAATTGCACTGTGACACTAGATGTTGGATTATAAGGGGGGGGGGTATTTGAATAATTTATATGATGTTGAGCTTATGTGATATTTTATATATGTATATTTTAAGGATGTTTAAAGATTGCAAAAAGAGTTTCTACATTACATTGTTATGCTATCTTGGGGAAGTGGATGTTACCAAAATGTTTTTGAAGAATGATACATTGCATGTTGTATATTCTGAATATTAATGTTATAATGTCAAAGAGTGGATTGGAGAATTTTTAAAATGTAATTTTAAATTATACTAATTTATATTGGGTTAAAAGAATTTGGGTTGCGGCCAATGTATGTATATATTTTTATAATGAATTTGGAAATAATAAAGACTGTTATAATTGGGTAGAAGCGAGTTTAATTGCAAGTCCCGTCTCACTGGACCCAGCGCATTTTTGCTTCTGTAGGCCTTCCGCCTAGTTTTAAATAACTAGTGGCCCCTCTTGCAAAAAAAAAAAAAAATTTAGAGAATTTTTTTTATAAAAAAAAAATTTTAAAGAGGTGTTACAATATCTTTTATTTAGCAATGATTAGGCTATTTTTTATATCCAATCCAAAAACTATGCTTCAAAGGAAAGTTTCACAATTTTTATAGCTTAAATTAATAAATAATTGATTTTTTTTACATAATTTCATAATACTGATCAAATTTTATTCAATTAACACGTAAACTATTTCCTTGAAACTTAATCTATTGTTGTAATTTTTTAAAATTTTTATTTTTGTTTTCATTTCAAATTTCTATTTTTAAAGGTTGTAACTAAACATAAACGTGATGTTTATATTTAATAGTTATTTGAAATATTAAAGTTTGTAGTTGTTGAAAATCGAAAGTTACTAATTTTATAAAGCAATTTAAAATGTAACATTCGAGGTTACTAAAAGTGTTTACGATTGTAGAATTATAATTATCTGAAAAGAATTCCCTTAGATAAAATAAATAAAATAGTTGTATTAATATTATCTAAACACTAACGTTGCTTAAGTTTTAAAAGTAAAGTATACTAGTTGGTCGCTTGATGGTGGTGACCGTCCTGCTGATACTAGCTGCGAAACTCCTCCTCCAGGTTGATAACCGTCTAAGTACGTTACGTCTAGTAATGTCTGGACAACAGAATAAATATAATATACTTTCACGTACCTGTTCGTGTTTTCTGGAAGTTCAATAAGCTGCCAAGACGGTTTACAAAACCAACTCACTTTGTCTACAAGGTTAGGTGACCTTGTTTAATAATGGGCGCCACACGGATTTATTTTGGGAAAATCCCGTGGAAAACCCATTAATAAAATCAAATAATGATTTTAAAAAAAGTTATTATAATCGTTTATTGCCCTTATGGCAATGCAATTCAACAATATTCAATCACAACTGAAGGTTGTTTTGATTCTTCTAAATGAATTATTCAGTTACTTTTTAGAAATAAATTAAGTCGAGTTATGCTGTTAATAATGGGTTTTTATTCATACCCTTGATAGAGAATTCAAACAAATATAATTAAAAGGATACAATGATGTACAATTGCAAATATGTTGTTACAAACCCTATAAAGCTGGCTCAGAGCATAAGCAATAATTCTGGTTAAGTCCAGATATTTTTTACTTTAAACATTAATCTTATTTAAATTTCAGGTGTGAGTTCTTTGAGACACAAAAAAGAATGCTCATGCCTACACAATAGCTAATGATTTTCTGATATAATATAGACTAGTAATGCCTTTGATGTTACTATTACAAAATAACAATAAAAATAACCTATTTTATAGGTTATGCGTTCGTCACGCTTGGTTCATGATTTACAAAGTTATATTTTGAGAACACTTATAACTAACATTCAGCTTAGATAGTATCGACAAATCCATTAAATAAATTTAGACATGGTGTAGTACAGAAAAATGTTTCAGTGTTATGCGTCAGTACAGATCTGTTTATCAAAATATACAGGTTATGGCGCTCGGAGTAAATGAATAAATTGTTACACTGTTACCTTGTGTTTTAATCTTTCGATTAAAATTTCAATTAACACATCAATGATCGGATTATAATGATCATCGTTATTCACTACACACGCACAAGAACAGAGAATTTCGATCCACTTTGACTTAAAGGATCATAAATAATACTATTTAATTATTTCTTCTGTTCATTATTTTTCCCGCACTAATGAAATAAAACTACACTTAAACGCACTGTTTCTTTGTAGAATATCTTGAAGTTGTTGTTGGTGGTTGTCGAACTGTTTCCATCGAAGTACTATTGTGATGACGCTATCAGTTATTAAAAATTTTGGACGAGACCAGCGTACCTTCCACGCTGAATGAAATCAAAAAGTGTCTGTCGTTAATCTGCTGCAGCCTCTTATATACCCGACTATTTGATCGGCCTTAGGTGATGGTGTTAATTACTAAGCTATTTTTTCATTGGCTTAGCCAGGTGTGATAAACGTGACGTATTGTTTTTCCAACCGTCAATAACGGTTTTTTAACCGCCAGTCGCCGAGATGATTGACAGTTGTCGTTGTTATTGGTGTTGATAACCAGATTTCTTATACATTTTTTGTAAATGATGCTAACGCCTTTCACGCACTTATTATAGTTGCGATCTGGGTGGTATCGCTATCAAATTAAAGAATATTTTGTCCTCTTTAATTTGATATAGTTTGACCCTGGTTTATATACACTTTTACTGACATTGCATGATAAACAATGTTCAGGTACATGACTTTACACTGTCGTCTACTAATCGAAGTCGGCAATTACACACTCTGACTAATATTGTTTGTGTTCCACATCGCGTTTTATCGCTCAAACGTTTATGTTAGAACACTATTAAATCTGTACTGATATTTAATTACTGAATATTATGAATAAACCTTAACTTTATACTTTGCAATGAACTGTCCTTACTTACTATGATATTTCGTTTCACATTATTTTGCTCCGTTCTATTAACTAACAATTGAACTATTAATTATATTATATTAATAATGCTTATCGCTATGTTTGAGTATACAAATTGTTCTGTGTATGTTATTTACACTTATATCACCTCCTACTAATCACTTTACTGATTATTGTTTGGTTTAGGCATTGTTGAGACATACCGTTTGTATCGGTTTTCTGTTTTAAAACATTTATTAGTTCACAATCCGGTATTTTGCTGAGGTAGCTTATTGGTATAAGGTTCCCTCTTACAAACATGTTTACTTGTCATAAGTATATTGGAGACTGAAATATAGCTTCATTCTCATATTGTGGCCATCGCTAATTTTAGTTCTTGGCATTAATAATTACTGGTCATCTTTGATTAATTATCAGCCAAATGCTGATTCTGATCTCACATTATTCAGATTCTTATTTAATCATTTTTTATTAACATATCATATTCCATTTAAGTTATTCACTGACTCGCTTGACAGCTTAAAGTGAATTTAATTTGTCCATCAGTTTGTGTCAGTTATAGTCTGGTTGTAGTGTCAAACAGTACTTGGGTTTACTGCTTCTTGTGGTACTTCTGCTTCTTTCTTCTTCCGTGGTTCCTCTCTTCTTGGTTACTCTTATCATTACATTATCTATTTACATTATCGTTATGTACTTATTAAATCTGATAGTATATGTCTAGGTTATGTAACATCTGGTTATGTTACATATACTCCCCCCTCAAAATTGATAATTTGAGAGAAAATTTGATTTTTTGATAAAATTATCATTTCATTTCAGTTTTTTAGTATACTACTACTGGTTTTTGTCTTGTACTCTTTACATTGATCTTTAATATACTATTAGTGTGCTACACTAGTTTGATTTCTTTTCTAGTGATATAATTCTTAGCTTACTAGTATTTTTCAAGATCCTCACATTTTAAGTCATTTAATTACAATAGATTTCACTTCTTAAATTAACAATTTCCTGTCTTATACACACTTTTCTTTCTTATTACATATCTTTACCTTTGTGATTATCTCAATGGTTCTTATATTTTTTACCTCACAGATTCTTTCATAATAGTCCTTGATACATTACTATATAACTCCCTAACCTTTGTAGTGGGTTCGGAATCAGAGTGGCTCACTGTGGCTTACATTCTCTGCCGGTCCTCAATACACATACTCAGATTCAGAGGCATACTCTTCTCTGTCTGAGAAAAAAATAAAAATTGCACCTGGCAATAGTTGCACTATCACAACACATAAAATATCACATATCATTCATTTTCAATAATATAATATATTCAATATAATATTCAAGGTATTAGAGGTTTTCATTTGTATCACATTTCCTTCTTTTATACTTTCTAACATACTTCCTTTTCACAGGTAATTATTTCTTTTCAGACTTGACATTCTCGGCTATGCTTTTTATCAGCCGTATTGTTACTTTTTTATACTAGTTGACAATTTGTTTTGGTTTACTTGAGTATTCTTAAAATTACACACTTACATTGATGCTTATATAATTATGCAGTTGTTTCTTACATATAGAGTTTACAATATTTAATTCTCACAATAGTTTACAAGTTTTTCTTTTTCGTTAATAATTTATACTTATCCTGAATTATCAGGGTTTATAATATTCATATACTAATTGGTTTTTTGTTAGATGTTCTCTGACATATCTTGTGACATACAATATTTGATAATTAATAAACATTTTTCTTTCTCTTCATTCCACAATAATAATAGCCATCTTTATAATTGACTCTCTTTGTTATTCTGCCTCTCTACTCCTTCAAGTGTCTGATAATTTACACTTATTCTGGACGATTTTAATTCTCGTTTATGGTGTATACAATATTTGATAATTACAATACAATGTGATAATATAATAATAACATATTAATATCTGACTTTATAGACATTCTTGGGGTTACATTGTTCATTTAATAAATATTTTTCTCTCTCTCTACTTTCCATAATAATATCCTTCTTTCATGTTACTCTCTTTGGTATTCTTCTTCTCTACTCCTTCAAGTGATGGTGGTTCTCACTTATTCTGGATGATTTTAATTAATATTTTAGTTTTATGAGAGGTATACAATAATCATTTGATAAACATTTTGTTATATACCATACTCATTTGATAAACTTTTTTTTTCTTAAGTATGGCATAGTAATTTTAGTTATAAAATAGTAGTAGCTCCTCTTTAAATTAATCTAACATAGGAGTATTAAAGTAATTTTATGTCATTATCCTAGGTATATTTTGTTATATGCCACTTTTGGTTCTCCATGACATAATAGATGTCTTTCTTCTCATTAAATTATCTGGTTTACTATACACATTTTTCTACCATCTAGTATGATAGATCTGGTTCTTATTCAATAGGTAACAAATAGTTTGGCCTATATCTTAATCCTACACACTTTTTATAACATAGTATGGCAAATAGGTTTGTTACAGACAATTAGTTACTTTCAATACCTTGGGCATAATACATGATTCTTCTAATCACCAACCGAATCCGTTTATAGTAGTTATTTTTAAAACATTTTTTTTTTTTTTTTATACACTAAATATTCTGGTGGTAAATGTCGCCTACCACTATAACTTATCTGCTCTTAACAATAATCACTTTTATGGTCTACATACATGGGGTTACAATGTGCTTTTCCACTCTATTGGGTTCATTGTTGGGGACAATTACGTTTCACAGGTCTCCTTTTCCATATCTGTTTCTAGTATTACATGTTTGGGATATTTGGGCACTCTGTAATTACCTATCCTAACAAATTTCTTTAATTATAGTATTTTTTCAACGACGCTTGGTTGTAGGTACCTTTGACCTTCTTATTCATCATATCAGTAAGTTCATAAGTATTGTTTTCATGGTCTTTTGTGATAGTATATGGGCCGATGTATAGTACTAGTAGTTTCTTTGTGATGCCCTCCATTGTGCTGGGCAGCTCCCTATTTCTCAGTAACACCTGATCTCCTATTTTATACTTTATTACTCGGGTTGGCGCTTGCTGTTTATATTTTCTTTTGCGTTGTTCCAACTTCTCCATGATCTTGTCGTGGTATTGGATCCTATTAAATTGATACTGTGGACTCTGAGGAAACTTAATTATGTCACTGATCTCTCTGGGTGGAGGCTTTTCGAACATGGCATTATACGGGGTGGTGTCAATTGACTGGTGGTACGCTAAATTAATAAAATCTTCTGTAGCTGGGATGTACCCACTCCATTGTCTTTGTTGATTTGCACAATAAGTCCTAAGAATCCGTCCAACCTCTCTTAACACTCTTTCTGAGGGATTGCTACTGGGATGGTACACTGCAGTTTTATATGTTTTTACTCCATGTTTTAGCAGTGTGTCCTTCCATCTCCGTCCTTTGAATTGGGTACCATGGTCCGTTATTATGGTCTTCAGACAGCCCACCTCAGGTATGTAATTCTGTGTTATTAAGTTGAGTATCTTGTTGGTGGTTGCTCGATTCATTGGGTATAGTTTCACATATTTAGTATAATGGTCGAAGATGATTAACAAATAGTTGTACTGTTGTCGGCCTCCACTTCTGGGAAAAGGACCACAAATATCTACAAAAACTTTCTCTAGTTTCGCCGAAGATGTTATGGGAATCATCTGCCCCTCTTTCCTTTCATTGGTGCATTTCACCATGTGGCATATCTGACAAGTTTTAATATATCTCCTCACCCTTCTGTTTATGTCCTTTATGTACGTGTGCTCCTCCAACGCCTTTATCACTTTAACAGCACCCATGTGCCCATAACGAACATGGTAATCTGTGATTATGTCCTTCTCTATTGTTTTAGGTATTACTAATTTCCAAACATTATAGTGACATTTAGTTTTAACAAATAATATATTATTAACTACACAGTAATAAGGGGTTATTCTTTCATCTTGACTATCCAATCTTTGGAAAATTTGTGCTAATTTATCGTCCTGTTTTTGGTGTAACTCTACCTCCTTGATAACACCCTCTAACTCTGTACGGTTTTTCAAGATGTTATAAACCTTGGCTAGTGTTTCTTTTTCACCCTCATAAGTTTGGTTGGTAATGTTTACTCGTGACAGTACGTCGGCGGCTATGTTCTTCTTGCCAGGGACGTACTCCCAACTAATGTTGTACTCCTGTAGGACTAAGGTCCACCTTGCTAACCGACCATGGCTCAGTTTGCAGTTCTTTAAAAAGGATATGGACTTGTGATCTGTCCTAACAGTAACAGAATATCCTAATATGTAGGTGCGGAATTTTCCACATGCAAAAACTACGCTTAAGAGTTTTTTTCCGTTACATTGTAGTTTCTCTCGCACTTATTCAGAGTTCGGCTCGCAAAGCTTACCACAAGATGGTTTCCATCATCGTCTTCCTGATATAGGGTAGAGCCTAAACTGATGTCACTAGCGTCACAATTCAAGTAGAAAGGTTTATCAAAGTCTGGATGGTGTAATATTACTGTCTCTAAAAATTTGGTTTTGATTTGTTGAAATATACTCTCCTGAGCTGGCCCCCATGTCCATTTATCCTTCGAGGACAATTGCGGAGACAACCTGGTTGTTAGTTCCGAATAATTGTTCTGAAACTTACGATAATAATTGCATAACCCTAAAAATGATTGTAGTTGTTTCTTATTCCTGGGAGTGGGGAACTTTTGTATGGCTTCGATTTTTTCTGTGGATGGAGTTATTCCCAATTCGGTTAGTTGGAATCCTAAAAATTGCACCTCTTTCGCAATAAGCTGGGATTTTTCCAGTTTTAAGGTGATATGGTTTTCTGACAGTTTGTTTAGTACATGGTCTACCCTCTGACAATGTTCCTCCCAGTTTGTAGACGTTATTAACAGGTCGTCCACATAGACGGTAGTGAATTTAAGTGCTTCCTGACCTAACACCTGGTCCATGCATTGTATGAATATTGCCACTGAATTGATTAACCCGAAGGGCAACCTCTTAAAGTGATAGTTGCGTCCCTCGAATATAAAAGCAACATATTTTCGACTGTTGGGATGCAGCTCTACTTGCCAATATCCGCAGACCGTATCCCATGAGCTTATGAATTGTACACCATGGAACTTTTTTAAAATCTCCTCGATTTCGCCCGGAGATGTCCGGTTATTAACTAAATGTTTGTTTATTTCTCTCGCATCCAAACAGAGCCTCACCTTACCATTTTTCTTTTTAATTGCTACAATAGGGCTGGTATAAGGGGACTGGCTGTGTTCTATTATATCGTCCTTTAACAGCTGGTTGATTTCGGAGCGTACCGCCTCTTTAAGGGAGTATGCGATGGGGTAAGACTTGCGGTTGAAGTTAACCGGTTCCTTGAAATTTAATACACATTGGTAATTCTTAACCTTTCCCGGGAGATCTGAAAAAACGTGTCTATACTGGTCATATATGTTTATTAATCTTTCAAGTTGGTCTGTACTTGGTGAGTGTGTTCTGTTGGTTGACTGGAACTGTCTTATCTCTCTAATCTTTTCTTCCCATAAATTGTCGTTATTGTTAGTGTATTCCAGTTCATGCCTGGACGTTTGGTATCTAGGGTTGGTCGTTCTTTGGATGTGGTAAACCGTTCTCTCTGGGGGAAATTCCCTGTTTCCAACAATATCTGCAGTCCACTCTGTGTCAGACATTTTCAAAGTTAATTTGTCTATACTTAAATCAATTATAGCTGAGTACCTTCGTAAAATGTCGCAGCCAATTAAACTACGAAATGGCAAACCCGTTGCTATTAAAAATATCATTGGTATCTTAATTCCTTGACTGGTCACTTCTAAACTAACCTGTTTCTTCACCGATTTATTTTGACGTCCCGTAGCTCCTATCAGGATCATGTTATTAACAGGCAAAGTTGGTATGATAGCTCTGCTTTCCTCCTGAATACGATTGAGCTCGGTGCTATCCATTAGGGAAACGTTAGCTCCTGTGTCGATCATTAAGGTGGCGGTTACTTCATTAATTTTAGCCGTCACGTACACGATATCGTGGGTGCACGAATGGTGATCAGTTACTTCCTCTTCTAATAATTCCTGTCTTATATTTTTAAGGTAATGGTTATATAATATGGTAATTTTATTTGGACTTGTGCCGTAATCATACCCAATAGAGTGGTTCAGCGAGGGGTCTATGTTGTTATAGTTTCTCACTGCCGCGAGGCGTTTAAAGAGCTGGTGCTCTCTTCGTGGCGCCTGTCTTGATTATCTACATGATTCCTATCGTCAGTGGTCGGCCGTCCTCCATGATGGTCTGGTTCATGGTCGTGAACGAAGTGCACTTGTGGCCGGTAGTCGCTGTTGCGGCTGTCGCCCTCAACGGTGTTACTCCTCCACCGTCCTCCTCTTATATTTCCTCTATCTCCACTAAAACTGGTTCGCCGCTGGTAGTACCGCCTTCTACCAGGGTCGTAGTTAGCTTGCACATAATTAGCTCGGCGATATTGTTGCGGTGGATTATTCCCTCCTTGGTTTTGTGGTCGGTTTGTGTTATTATTGTAATTGGGTCGCCTATTGTTATTATTATTATTATGGCTACCGTTATTATTATTATGGTTACTACTTTGGTTATTAGGCCTACTGTTATTGTCATTATTATTATTGTTGCTATAATTTTGGTGTGGGTGGTTATTATTATTAAAATTACCTCTGTAATTTCTGAAATTGTTATTATTATTATTGTTTAGGTTACCGCCCCTATCATTGAAATGGTCATTCCTCCGACGACTCCTTCGGTAGTACCCTTCATGT
Source organism: Magicicada septendecula (assembly GCA_034769895.1). Taxonomy (NCBI): domain Eukaryota; kingdom Metazoa; phylum Arthropoda; class Insecta; order Hemiptera; family Cicadidae; genus Magicicada; species Magicicada septendecula. The sequence goes on from CM068373.1 coordinate 354,704,182, forward strand.
TCTTGATCTTCGAGCAATGCGGACATAGCTTGTATGGTTTTAATTTGTCCCCACTGACGTGCCTTAGCGACACCCTCTTCAAAGTGGTACGACAGTTTAGTAACGAGGCATTCTTCCGGTATTTTTGGTTCTAAATTGCGTGCTAAACACACCTGACCTAAGAAATAGGAAGTCATTGTTCCTCCTCTACCCGCATCATATTTACCGTGGCACATGTGGTCGCGTACAATATTTTGTGTGGCCTCTGACCAGTATTTCGCGCGGTATTGAGTTTTGAATTCGTCATAACTGTTGACTTCGTGGCGCGTTGCAGTCCACCAATTATCATATATTTCCTTGAAATACTCATCAATCAAGCTTCTTATGATGTTCCATCTGGTCTCTCGGATTCGTGCCAAGTTTTCATCGACACGTGCTAAAAATTCAATAGGGTTTTTCCGATAGTTTTTGAAATTAATCGCGTCGCGGTTGTCATTCGGTTGTAGATACTGACCTTGGATAGGACGGTTGCGAATGACTTCAATTTCCTCCCGCATTTGCACGATTTCTCGTTGTCTTAATTCCTCAATTTTTTCCCGATTAGCGACGGTTAAAGTTCTTACCGCGTCTACTGATGCACTTACCTCCTCACAGCGCTCACCTACGTCTGCCCTTACCCGCTTAATTTCCTCTTGACTCATTCTTTTCAAGGATTCTATTCGGGCTTCCGTCACCTCCTCTATGGTGTCGATCCTCCCGTCGACCTCTTCTCTCGTTCGCTTTAAATCCTGGTCATGCTGTTCACATCTTTTGTTTACTTCTATTATTTCTTCCCTCACGACCGCTATCTCCACGTCTACTCTGGTGTTAATTTTCTCATTACCTTCTTCCATCCTCCGGCTAATTTCAGTTAATGTGGTGTTCAACTCTTCTCTAATGGCTCTACTGTTGTCATCTATTTTACTGTTTAACATGTCCATGGATTTATGGGTATTATCTATCTTTTTATTCAAGTCTTCTTTCAGTGACTCCATATTTTTACTAATAGACTCCATATTTTTATTTAAGTCACGATGATTCTCCTTCATTGACTCTATATTCTTATTTAATAACTCGATATTCTTCTGATTCTCTTCCCGGGATTTCCTACCGTCTTCCTTTAATGACTCGTTATCTCTAGTCATCTGTTCTATCATCCTTATCATCATGTTCTCTATTCTTGCTCCTTTGGTTGTTTTGTCTGGTTGGTCGCTGACCATCACTTCCACTTCCGGTTCTACATAGAGTGCTTCTTCGGGTCGAGTTTCTATATTATTAATGGTAATGACTTCCATCTCGTGTGTGGGTTGTGCTTCATATGTCTCTGTATTTGGTTGTACTTCTCCTACCCGACTGTCCTTATATCTTGTGTCGTATTGATGTGTGTGTCGCATGTTTGTTCTTTTGTGTCTACCGGGCTGTTTATCAATATAAAAAATACTTTTATTTAATATTTTTTCCAGCCACACTAGTTGGTTCGCCAATTTGTAACTAAACGTAAACGTGATGTTTATATTTAATAGTTATTTGAAATATTAAAGTTTGTAGTTGTTGAAAATCGAAAGTTACTAATTTTATAAAGCAATTTAAAATGTAACATTTGAGGTTACTAAAAGTGTGTTTACGATTGTAGAATTATAATTATCTGAAAAGAATTCCCTTAGATAAAATAAATAAAATAGTTGTATTATTATTATCTAAACACTAACGTTGCTTAAGTTTTAAAAGTAAAGTATACTAGTTGGTCGCTTCATGGTGGTGACCGTCCTGCTGATACTAGCTGCGAAACTCCTCCTCCAGGTTGATAACCGTCTAAGTACGTTACGTCTAGTAATGTCTGGACAATAGAATAAATATAATATACTTTCACGTACCTGTTCGTGTTTTCTGGAAGTTCAATAAGCTGCCAAGACGGTTTACAAAACCAACTCACTTTGTCTACAAGGTTAGGTGACCTTGTTTAATAATGGGCGCCACACGGATTTATTTTGGGAAAATCCCGTGGAAAACCCATTAATAAAATCAAATAATGATTTTAAAAAAAAGTTATTATAATCGTTTATTGCCCTTATGGCAATGCAATTCAACAATATTCAATCACAACTGAAGGTTGTTTTGATTCTTCTAAATGAATTATTCAGTTACTTTTTAGAAATAAATTAAGTCGAGTTATGCTGTTAAAAATGGGTTTTTATTCATACCCTTGATAGAGAATTCAAACAAATATAATTAAAAGGATACAATGATGTACAATTGCAAATATGTTGTTACAAACCCTATAAAGCTGGCTCAGAGCATAAGCAATAATTCTGGTTAAGTCCAGATATTTTTTACTTTAAACATTAATCTTATTTAAATTTCAGGTGTGAGTTCTTTGAGACACAAAAAAGAATGCTCATGCCTACACAATAGCTAATGATTTTCTGATATAATATAGACTAGTAATGCCTTTTATGTTACTATTACAAAATAACAATAAAAATAACCTATTTTATAGGTTATGCGTTCGTCACGCTTGGTTCATGATTTACAAAGTTATATTTTGAGAACACTTATAACTAACATTCAGCTTAGATAGTATCGACAAATCCATTAAATAAATTTAGACATGGTGTAGTACAGAAAAATGTTTCAGTGTTATGCGTCAGTACAGATCTGTTTATCAAAATATACAGGTTATGGCGCTCGGAGTAAATGAATAAATTGTTACACTGTTACCTTGTGTTTTAATCTTTCGATTAAAATTTCAATTAACACATCAATGATCGGATTATAATGATCATCGTTATTCACTACACACGCACAAGAACAGAGAATTTCGATCCACTTCTGACTTAAAGGATCATAAATAATACTATTTAATTATTTCTTCTGTTCATTATTTTTCCCGCACTAAATGAAATAAAACTACACTTAAACGCACTGTTTCTTTGTAGAATATCTTGAAGTTGTTGTTGGTGGTTGTCGAACTGTTTCCATCGAAGTACTATTGTGATGACGCTATCAGTTATTAAAAATTTTGGACGAGACCAGCGTACCTTCCACGCTGAATGAAATCAAAAAGTGTCTGTCGTTAATCTGCTGCAGCCTCTTATATACCCGACTATTTGATCGGCCTTAGGTGATGGTGTTAATTACTAAGCTATTTTTTCATTGGCTTAGCCAGGTGTGATAAACGTGACGTATTGTTTTTCCAACCGTCAATAACGGTTTTTTAACCGCCAGTCGCCGAGATGATTGACAGTTGTCGTTGTTATTGGTGTTGATAACCAGATTTCTTATACATTTTTTGTAAATGATGCTAACGCCTTTCACGCACTTATTATAGTTGCGATCTGGGTGGTATCGCTATCAAATTAAAGAATATTTTGTCCTCTTTAATTTGATATAGTTTGACCCTGGTTTATATACACTTTTACTGACATTGCGTGATAAACAATGTTCAGGTACGTGACTTTACACTGTCGTCTACTAATCGAAGTCGGCAATTACACACTCTGACTAATATTTTTTGTGTTCCACATCGCGTTTTATCGCTCAAACGTTTATGTTAGAACACTATTAAATCTGTACTGATATTTAATTACTGAATATTATGAATAAACCTTAACTTTATACTTTGCAATGAACTGTCCTTACTTACTATGATATTTCGTTTCACATTATTTTGCTCCGTTCTATTAACTAACAATTGAACTATTAATTATATTATATTAATAATGCTTATCGCTATGTTTGAGTATAAAAATTGTTCTGTGTATGTTATTTACACTTATATCACCTCCTACTAATCACTTTACTGATTATTATTTGGTTTAGGCATTGTTGAGACATACCGTTTGTATCGGTTTTCTGTTTTAAAACATTTATTAGTTCACAATCCGGTATTTTGCTGAGGTAGCTTATTGGTATAAGGTTCCCTCTTACAAACATGTTTACTTGTCATAAGTATATTGGAGACTGAAATATAGCTTCATTCTCATATTGTGGCCATCGCTAATTTTAGTTTTTGGCATTAATAATTACTGGTCATCTTTGATTAATTATCAGCCAAATGCTGATTCTGATCTCACATTATTCAGATTCTTATTTAATCATTTTTTATTAACATATCATATTCCATTTAAGTTATTCACTGACTCGCTTGACAGCTTAAAGTGAATTTAATTTGTCCATCAGTTTGTGTCAGTTATAGTCTGGTTGTAGTGTCAAACAGTACTTGGGTTTACTGCTTCTTGTGGTACTTCTGCTTCTTTCTTCTTCCATGGTTCCTCTCTTCTTGGTTACTCTTATCATTACATTATCTATTTACATTATCGTTATGTACTTATTAAATCTGATAGTATATGTCTAGGTTATGTAACATCTGGTTATGTTACAAGGTCAATGTAAAAACCTTGTTATACATGAGGTTGTTGGGGGGGGGGGCAGAGCAAATCGGGCCTAGGGGCCCAAGGGTGTCTAATCCGCCACTATACAATTATATTAAACGAAAACGTAAACAAATCGTATAAAGGAAAACAAATCGCAATTTATTCGTAAATACGCATACGCATCTAACTCAATAACACACTAACACAGCACAGCCGTCAGCGTTGTTGACGGACATGGTGGGGGTGACAGCCTTATCCGCCAAGCCAGCGCATGTGCACTGGAACTTTTTTTTGTCTGTGGTGCCCCTGTAACAGACAATGGGACGCAGTTTACATCCAGAAAATGGACACAAGGCCTCGAACAGTTAAATATAAAGCCAAGGTTTACTGCAATATGGAATCCATGCACGAATATAGCTGAATGTTGGAACAGACAGCTAGGAAACCTGTTTAGAATATTCGTTAGACAGAAGCATACTAAATGGGCTACTTCTATAAAAGTTATAAGAGCATGTCTCAACGAAACATATCAGGAAACCATGAAGATGATGCCATACGAAGCACTATTTGGGACTAAACCAACTAGGGACTGGGAGAAATATATAGATCCTACGGTGGTTGGTACCGAGAAGGTAAACCTAAGCAAGATAAATTTTCATATTAAAGATAGAGGTGAAAAGCAAACAGCCCGGATCAACAAGTCCAACAAAATCACAAGTTTAAAGTTGGAGATAAGGTGCTAATATGTACATATAAACTCTCTGATGCAACACAAAATATTTCAAAGTTTTGCGCACTGTATGAAGATCCATACGTTATCACACGTGAAATTGGAAGTGCTATGTACATGCTACAAGAATGCACAGACAATAACGTAGTACGGTGGGGTCTTCAATATGAGACAATTAAAGCTATATCATTCAGACCGCTTAGTTGATTAATGAAATGCCTTTATAAAAAGAAAATGTGATGTGTATAAATTCTTGTAAAAGTACGACACTAAGTTAGTAATTAATGGAATACCAATATGAATAATCTAATCTTATATCATGTCTTATAATAAGGATAATGGATGTCTTAATGATACCATGTTAGAATAATAAAACTGTCAATTTTGGTAGTTACATTTTTTTTGTCAAACCGTTAGCAATAAATTGTTAATGTAAAATTTTAGTTTGTACCAAAATGTCCAATTTGTTGTTGTAAAACACTAATGATGTTTATTATTGATTTTATAATTATATTTATCTTATTGTTAAAAATTTAATACATAAATAGAGGAAATAAGAGATTGCATTAATAGCATTTGAAATGGAGTAAAGTATAAATAAATGTAGTAAATGTATTTGTTGATTGTAAAGGAGGAAGTTAATGAATTAAATTTAACATTAATTTGTAGATTAATAAAATGTATAAAATTTTGTTTAATATTCTTAAATTAAGATCTATTCGCGATAAAAAGAGAAATGTAGGTTAAGTTAATACTCAGTTATTATATAGCCTATTGACACAAAACAAAATGAACTAAGTGAATACACGTGAATGGACAATCTAATTTTGCTAGGTTACTACTATTGACTATTAATTGTGTTCTTAATTGTAATATTAGTTAGATTTTGCATATATATACATATATATATATATATATATTGGGTATCAATTGAAAGTAATGATAATAACATATAGCAATAAAATCATATCTCAACTTAGACAAAAATAGATGTAAGATTTTATAGATGAATGTTATTATAGAAATTATAATTATATGTAAATTGTAAAAAATGGATTCATAATTAAAATATGAAAGCAAGAAAATAAGTTACAGTGTAGGAACCCTCAAAAATGATGTTCACCATTAGTAGGTCACAAAAGGTAAATGTCACACCTACTACACTATGTTCGTAGGACGTAGAACATTTAAAACAATATCATATTAAGCACAATTCATAGGGTGTAAAAATGGGATCCTTTAGATTCAAGGAGATCATCTCAACAGACCAAGACCCAAATTGGGGACAGATGTAACGCCAAAACGTGAAAAAAAAGAGAAGAAGCAGGTGGCAGATGTTGAATTGACATTGATATATGAAGGGAAATCACGAGAGCGAGTTAACACAAAGAAGTGTGAAATCCTTTTATGACGACAGGCATGTTTATGGACATATCATAAACACAACAGAGCAGCTGGTCACTTGAAGAAATTAGGGTTTGTTCTAGCGAACGCATAGAGAAACGCCAGAAGAAGAATCATGAGTGTAATACTGAGAAAGATACAGTAAGAGTGGCTGAACGAGATACCAAGAATGCAACAGCAAAGTTGAATAAACTCATCAACGATGCAGCTGGAAGTGTTCTTACTGAAAGGAATGGAAAACTACCAAATATAAGCATGAAAGGGGACTTACCCAGAAGTATACAAAGAAGGTGAATGAATCAATTAACGAGACAGATGCAAACTTAGCGAACTAAGGGTTGTTCTGGCAGAGGCGTAGAAAAACAACAGTAAGGGGTAACTGAATGAAGTACCGAGGAAACACAGCAAAGGTTAATAAACTGTATAGCTTAATAATAGGTTAATAAACAGCACTATCACTTTAGTAAAGTGATAGTGCTGTGAAAGAAGAGATGAACAATCAAGACAACATAAGTGTTATTCATGCTTAGATAAATTAAATTCAACCTTGAGATATAGAGATCTTAGAAGAAATGTCTATTAAGAGAAATCATATATTAAAATAATGAATGATCGTAATATGTTAAAAGTCAAGATAATTGATATTAATGACAAGTACCGTAAAATTAATAAATGCATTAATTAGACTGATAAATGTGTACGTGTTTCATTATTTAAATAACAACCTGAGGGATGATACAACAATATTACTTAATTAGTTTTCTTGAAATGAAAATATAATTTGTACCCATCACTCCTAAGTAAACTTTATACCATTACAATTAACATCAATAGACATCTCTGTAACTTTAATTACCATTGCAAATGACACCCAAAAAAGTAGGCTAGATTAAAGAGAACATAATCTTTTAATTAACACAATATAATTAATGGTAACGAGTAATTAACGTGATAATACTGAATTAGTGTCTGTGTTCAAATTTTGTGATGGAGATGTCTAGGACGTTTATGCTATTGTTGTACTCGTATTCAGCAGTGAAGGTTATGTTTTTGTGTATTTTGTTTATGTGGATTAGTAGCTGTTCGCATTGTCTTCGGTACAAAATGAAGTCAGCAGAAAATCAGCAACAGTTAGGTGACATTCAATTTGTTATATTAATTATTAATTCATTCTTTATTTACCATTTACAGTACTTTCACATAATCACTTGTCGGCGTCCATTTCATTCAGACGCCATCTTTAATGTTTACCAACTATATAAAAAATTTGTTACTTACCAGGAATTCGTGTAGGCGAACCTGGAGGACAGAATGGGATTATTCCATTAAATAAAATAGTCATCTGTTCACAAATACTTCTGACCTTTTATTATTACGATAAAAAAAAATATAACAAAAAAGAAAACTTTTTTTTTTTACTCAGCCATGTGGCCCATGATATAAAACCTCATTACCCGAGTTTGGGTTTCTTAACATTTTATCCCTTATATTCATAAACTCATTTACAAAAAATCATTTCATTACATAAAATAATAGAAAGAAGACTTTACTTAAATTTACTCCAAACCAGCGCTTCTTATTTATTATTTAATTTTCATTCACTCACATACACACACGCACTCCATGTCCAAATGAGATCTCAATTTTGTTATTTGATAGTAAAATGAAGCCTTTTAAAAGGACATAACTTTGAATTTGTTCTTCCCCAACTGGTTATATATCTGGCTATATGTCCAAAAGAGTCCAACATCCCGGCGTACCTTCCATCACTCCGCACATTTTCTTCACCATTTTTTACCAAAAGTGTTACTTTCTTTATTACTCACTGTATAGTTACATTATTATTTAAATTATAAATTTGATTTTAAATCACATTTTATGAGTTACGGGCGCCCGCAAATTTGTTTCAAAACTTTTGCGGCTGTACAGCATGACGGAATATTGTAGTCTGGGGCGAAATTTACTGTCTCAATTTCTGAAGTAGTGAGGGAATCACGTGATGTCAATCTATTGTTCTTTCGTGTTTTGAAGTCAATTTTGATGGGGTTATTTGAACCTACATTCCAGCGGTAATGTGAAGCTGGGATCGGCTCTGACATCATCTGGCATGATCGCTGAGTACATAGGTCAAAGTTCGTACTGCTAAAAATAGCTGCTTCTCTGTTGTTTCGCTGGTGACCTTGACACTAACTAGTTCACTCGGCATGCGTCGTTATAATTTACGAATAAAATTCACAATTATTATGTCGTGACCTCTTTTCCCAAATTACCCCTGGGTAGGCCTAAATGTCCTGTTACAATACCCCCTCAATGAGAGGTTTTATGTCAAAACATAAAAACTCTCATTGACACTTTCATACTTCCTAAAGGGATCAGCCTGGATATGTCGCCACAAGCCTCTTTATGTTTTATTTAAAATCGTGGTTAACTTACCCCCTGGTCCAGTGACTGTGACCGCACCTGAATGACCTTACTGGACTTCCCTTTCGAGATCACAACACCGCAAGGCCAGACAGGCACTTGACGCCCCTGCTCTGACGCGCAGGCCAGCACAGGTCCGCCGCCACAGCATCACCAGACACTGAAACATGAAATCAAAATATCAAATAGTGGCCTTGCATAATACCATATCCTCAACTGATCTCTGATTCCCCTTAGCTATGCTGGTTTGTGTTAAGAAGCACTGGTTTTTTCTTAACTTCTAACATATACATTGATACATACTTAACATAAAACAATATAAAACATTTTAAACTTCAATACTAACATTCTGTATACCCTTCTCTTGTTAACTCCTATCCCAAAATTCAAAATATTTCCCTGATCCCAATCAGAATTTACATAAACATTTCCCATTACAACCTTACAAATACCTTCCATTATACAGGGTGTTAAGTAATATGTGGAACATCTCTGGGGGATGGATAGAGGACTTAAAAAGAAGCAAAAAGTTCATATAAACATATGGTCTATTTCCCATAATTTCTTAATTACAGACACTTTTTGGTTATTGCATGTTTGCTTATTACAGCTTTGTTTCTGCTTGTTTGTTTTCAAAGCTCTAGCTTAGTTCTACAACAAATGCTCAAAGTGGCTACCATTAGCTCTAACACAAGCTTCTAACCACCGCATCATGGATTGTCTTACTCCCTCCCATATTCCAGGTGTCTGCTGTATCTGCTGAAATCCTTCTTCAACACGCTGGCGAAGAATTTTAACGTTCGCAACAGGTCTTGAATACACAATGTTCTTTAAATGTCCCCATAAGTAAGTCCAATGGGTTGAGATCAGGAGATCAAGCAGGCCAGAATGTTGCTGCCCCACGACCTATCCATTTATTTGGGAAATGATGATTTAAAATTGCTCTTGCTTGGAGAGAAATATGAGGTGGTGCTCCATCGTGCATAAACCACATGTTCTGAATTAAGTGTAGTGGAACTGCTTCCAGCAAAACATTTAAATGTTCCATTAGAAATTCACTGTATGATGCTCCAGTCAGTGTTCCATGGAAAATGAAAGGTCCAATTACACTGTCTCCAATTATTCCAGCCCATACATTAATGCTGAACTGTTGTTGATGTCTTGTTTCCAAAACTGCACAGGGATTTACGTCTGCCCATACGTGAGTGTTGTGAAAATTCTGCACTCCATTCCTGGTAAACTTTGCTTCATCAGTGAATAGTATGGTAGACAGAAAGGTTTGGTCCTGAGCACACATCTGCAGTAACCAAGTACAAAAAGCTTTTGTGGGTGGAAAATCAGTTTCACTAAGACCTTGCACTCTCTGAAGATGGTATGGATAAAGGAGTTGTTCTCGTAAGATTTTCCACACTGTCACATGACTCACATCTCAGTTCCTGCTATGCCTCTGGTACTGCTACCATTATTTTCCTCAATATGATGAAGTACTCGTTCTTCTAAATCAGGTGTTCTGATACTAATTGGTCTTCCACAATGTGATGACCTTTTCTCAAAAGAGCCTGTCTCCACAAGACGTTCATGTATTCTCTGGAAGGTCTTTCTGTTCGGTAAATTTCTGTTAGGAAATTTTTCAGCTTACAAACGTCTTGCTTCATACGCATTGCAATTTGCAAGTCCATACAACAGGTGCATGTCCGCCATTTGCTGATTAGAATACATTTTGGCCACAAACTGAATGAACAGTAAACACTAAACACTAGTCCAATAACAAATGTACAGTAAGCTTCCACTACTGCTTGTGTACTCAATTGCAAGAGGGTTTGTTTATTTACTAGTTACCATGGCAACTAATGTAGACATCAGAAGGCTTCGACTTAACAATTCACAACACAAACAACATTTGAAAAGAAAAAATACCTGTAGAACTAAGCTAGAGCTTTGAAAACAAAAAGGCAGAAATGAAGTTGTAATAAGCAAACATGCAATAACCACAAAGTGTCTGTAATTAAGAAATTATGGGAAATAGACCATATGTTTATATGAACTTTTTTGCTTCTTTTTGAGTCCTCTATCCAACCCCCAGAGGTGTCCCACATATTACTTAACACCCTGTATAATTCACATTTCAAAATAATTAAATTCGTTATTAAAATTCTTAAATAGAATAAAACATATCTAAATCTACTACATCAGAACAAATTATTTACTTAACATCGTTGAGTACTTGATATTCCTCAAATCAATACAAAATCATTTAGTTACATCATCAGATCTTCTACATCATTGACATAACTCACTTTATTATTCAATACCTCGTTACTAACAATTTAGTAACCCCCTTCTTCATCATTATCTAATATCCCCCCTTTACCCAGTTACAATTAGGTAAATCACCTCATGGGTAAACCGTGTAAGGCATTTACCTTGTTGCATAAATACTCTATTATGAATGCCCCTGGCTTGTAACGGCCAGCTCCTTTCCACACACTCTATTGCTTAATGATGTTGGACTGTAGCACCCATTTGCGTCCAAAAGAACTGAATTTTATTAGGATGCAAACGCTGCTTATACCGTTCTTGCTTCGGCGTTATATAAAAATTTGGCATTACAGTACTGGTATCCGAGGATACGAGTAATCCTACTATAATGATTCATATGCCCTTAATACGGTTCTATTACCCCATTCGGTGGTAGCCGCTGTTCCAAAGTTATGTTGATTCCCCTGATTGAACCCCCTGTTAATTTCTAAATTATACCAATTTCGTAGGCAACCAACCATGGTCAGTTTACAATAAGTCTGGCCACAACTGGTTGTCATCCAAAACCACGGTCTGGGCTGGTAAGGCCGGGACCGCCCTAAAGTTGGGAATCTATTTAAAACAAATACATGTTTACGATTCCTATACTTACATCCTACTCAATTATTCTTAATCAACATAATACAACATAATAGACACTCAAATTGAACATAAACATCATTACATTAAAATAAACATCTCATTTGCATCTGAATAAAATTTCCAAACATTCCAACTTTAATTTCAATTGAACCTTTTAATACTCAACCTTTAATTATTTATCATATATTATACCAATAGATTCTCAAAAATTTCAAATTTATTATCAACATTTCGTTTATTAACTCCTTTCAAATTAATTCAGCTATTTTATCGAACACATTTAATTACTTTAACAAAATTCACAAAGTTGAGTATAATTGAACCTTGCTACATCATTACATTTAACATCAACACAAAAGTATATGCAATCTACATTATTATTCGTTATTGTTTACCACAAATCATTTCATAATACAGTCCATTTCAGAACCCCCTACTCACATAATTAAATGTTCATACATAATAATTATTTACCCTCCATCATCGAATAATAATCTTGTCTAATGTCTACACAATTCATTTTTAATTAAATACATATTGTTATTATGATTATAATAACCATCATCAATAATTTTATCCCTCATATCAATATAGTATTCAAAAACATAATTGCATACAATTAATTCAAAAATTCTGTCGACATTTGGTATGGTCAATTCTCCCTTAGTATCATCTGTTACGATTAAATCCTTTATCATTTCTTTAGTATAGTAATCATCTACTACTAGTGACCCCATCTTATATACAGGTAAGTCATCAATATAATTATCAACGTTATCATCATCTATTGCTGCACCAACCACATCGCAAGGTAAGAATTCAATATAATCATCAACTCTCTCACTATTCACTCTCTCTCTCTCTTAATTTTTTATAACTTCTACTAACCTCAAACAACTCTATCTTCCTCTCTCTCTCAAAATACCTCTCATCATTACACTACTTCACACTTTCTCTATCATTCCCTGCAGAGGGTACTACTACATAAAAACACCTCCTGGCTTTTCCAGGAACACCACAAAAACTCAGGGAACAATTTGAAAACACATCGTCTTCCATTAAGGGACTCTCGCACTTCAACAACAACAGTGAACACCTTGGTTCACCATAAACCCGGGGAAATTTACCCTCTGCCCCATATCCACAAAATAACTCTCTTCATATTCTCTCTCCAACTTAAAAACACTGATTTCTACCCCTTCACAACCCCCTACTCCCATTACTCTCTCACTCCCCCTTACTATCTCTATATTCTCATCATCACTATTAATTTTCACTGTATCACCTTTAAATACCTCGTTTTCCACTATCTTACCACTATTTTTAATTATATCATCATAATTCTCAACCCCACTTACCTTGTTATATGTCACCTGATCGTCTTTAATTTCGTTTAATTGATCAGTCTCTCCACCACTTTCTACCCCCACTATACTCTCATTATTATAATCAACACTATATCAACACCCACTTACCTTATTATATGTGCTATTTTCTACCCCCTTCTTTCTCTTTCTACTTTCATTTACTTTGTCTTGTAATTGTTTTACAATAGCACTAAAATGTTCATTGACTTCTTCTAAACTTTTATTAATATCAAAATTCTGTTGTTTAATTTCGTCTCTAATCTCATTCAACTTTTCACTAAAATTACTCTTTATTTCATTATTTTGTTCTTTCAGCTTATCATTCATTTTAGTGTTTACTTCATCAAAACGACTATTTATTTTGTCATACTTTTCATTAAAATTACTCTTTATTTCATCAAACTTATTATTTTGTTCATCAAACTTGCTATCGTTTACATCAAAACGACTATTTATTACATTAAATTGTGTTTGTAAAAAACTCATTACGTTATTATCGAATTGACTGTTACATTTTGTTGAGGTTGGGGTTGACTGAGTACTTGAGTCATCTATAGCTGATTCAGTTAGGCTGTGTTCATTGAACCTATTCACTGGAGTCGTTTGAACACCTGGTTCCCCCACACCAGCCGACTCACTCATTCCAACCTCAATCTCGTTAGTATCCATTTTTCAAATTGTTTGAATTGTATAATTCTGTCTAAATGATTACTATACACACTATATATAACTACCACATAACAAAATACTTTAATTAACCTCCCCAGCACTTTACGTTTCCACAACAACATCATACGCACATTTATTTGTATTTTATTTTGTTACCTTAAACAACCATTCTGTTCTCCCAAGTAGGCCTCTATTTATATAAAATTTGTTTATATAAATGTCCCTAAGTTCGGAAGCCAATTGTATATTAATATTTCATTCTATTAATTGTATATATTGTATATTATTTCATTCTTTATTCACCATTTACTTTCACATAATCACTTGTCGGCGTCCATTTCGTCAGATGCCATCTTTAATGTTTGCCAACTGTATAAAAAATTTGTTACTTACCAGGAATTCTTGTAAGCGAACCTGGAGGACAGAATGGGATTATTCCATTAAATAAATTAGTCATCTGTTCACAAATACTTCTGACCTTTTATTATTACAATAAAAAAAAATATAACACAAAAGAAAACATTTTTTTTGCTCAGCCATGTGGCCCATGACATAAAACCTCATTACCCGAGTTTGGGTTTCTTATCATTTTATCCCTTATATTCGTACTCATTTCCAAAAAATCATTTCATTACATAAAATAATAGAAAGAAGACTTTACTTAAATTTACTCTCTTCGCAAACCAGCGCTTCCTATTTATTATTTAATTTTCATTCACTCACATACACACACGCACCCCATGCCCAAATGAGATCTCAATTTTGTTATTTGATAGTAAAATGAAGCCTTTTAAAAGGACATAACTTTGAATTTGTTCTTCCCCAACTGGTTACTTATCTTGCTATATGTCCGAAAGAGTCCAACATCCCGGCGTACCTTCCATCACTCCGCACATTTTCTTCACCATTTTTTACCGAAAGTGTTACTTTCTTTATTACTCACTGTATAGTTACATTATTATTGAAATTATAAATTTGATTTTAAATCACATTTTTTGAGTTACGGGCGCCCGCAAATTTGTTTCAAAACTTTTGCGGCTGTACAGCACGACGGAATATTGTAGACTGGAGCGAAATTTACTGTCTCAATTTCTGAAGTAGTGAGGGAATCACGTGATGTCAATCTATTGTTCTTTCGTGTTTTGAAGTCAATTTTGACGGGGTTATTAATTTGAACCTACATTCCAGCGGTGACGTGAAGCTGGGATCGGCTCTGACGTCATCTGGCGTGATCACTGAGTACATAGGTCAAAGTTCGTACTGCTAAAAATAGCTGCTTCTCTGTCGTTTCGCTGGTGACCTTGACACTAACTAGTTCACTCGGCATGCGTCGTTATAATTTACGAATAAAATTCACAATTATTATGTCGTGACCTCTTTTCCCAAATTACCCCTGGCTAGGCCTAAATGTCCCGTTACATTTAGTAGTGTTTTAAAATTTATGTTTCCAGTATCCAAACCACCCACTGATTTAATTAATAACGAAGGAATCCTCTCAAAAAGTCGAAAGTGCACACTTCTCGACTAGCCCAGCATGCCTCATCTGTATCAAGACCATCAATTCACACAATACTCAAGTACCTTGCAGAGTGTTCTGAAGAGCACTCGCAATTTGCATTATGCTGGCATGCCACAGTAAGGATAGAAAGTTATTCTCAAACATCTGCACTACCTATAAAAGCGACAGCGTCAGGCTTTGTCAGTCAGTTACCGTGAGTGATTTCTTTAGTGCAGATCAAGTGGAAAGTGATTACTGTGTTACTATTAGTGTGGAACTCTATTACTTGACATTATTATTGCATGTGGACAAATTTAATTTGAATTATTTATGAAAGAATCTTGTTTATTTCAAAATATTATTCGTGACTCATTAAAGCTGGTAATTAGTGATTTCATTGGTGTCTGTATTTTCTGTTTTCCACTGTACAGTACGACGATTAATGAGACGATCATAACAATATATTACCTTTCTTCAGCTCTGTTTTATGACTTCTAGTAACTTAGTTATGCATTTCGGAATGATCGTTCATTCATCAGACTACATATCACTCATGAGAGGATGTTAAAGATTAAAATTTTATTAAAACACAACACATTACAAAAATTAAAAAAAAAAAAAAATCCTCCGCTCAACAGTCCGTTAAGGACCAAGGCGTTGCAATAGAACATTGCAGTAGGGGAAATGTAGCCAGGACTACATGCTGTTAAAACAGGTTATGACGCTATAGACATGTTAATATTTGATTTCTGTCCAAATATGTAAATTAGATGTAAGTATTAATATAAGGATGGGGCAAAAGACTATTATGTACTAAAACGCCCATAAATGTATTTGTGATTATGTCATGTGCGAGGTAAAGGTGCGAGTGCGCGTGTCAGTCGTATTTTTATGAATAGCTCAAGTATAGATTAGCGTACCGAACTGAGATTTGGACAGCGCACGCATCGCAAGTAGCGCTGTATTTTCTGGGTGTCAGATGCTTGCTACGTAGTATGTAAATTGGGATTTTATTAGTAAAAAGCCGTTTCTATAAAGTCCTTATCTTTGAGAAGGCAGAAAAGTCTTAGATAAAATCTATACCTGCTGCTGCAAAAATCTGCAAAGCGTTTCAAGTAATCATCTATCAGTTGTAGCCATCAATCGCGTGATAAGCTGTTTCGACCAATCAGCGGCCCCAATCTTCCACTAAGATTGGGTCTCCGCCGGCGAATATCAAGACAGTTCTATCCTGCAGCTCGAATTTTTCAGACGTGCTCTCTGTGCGAGTTACCCGTGCAGAAACGTGTTTTTGAACGAGTGATCAGGGTCAAATTTGCGACGAGTTCTCCGTTGCTGATACCTTGACGAGGTACGCACTCATTATAAAAAAAGTACTAAGCGATTCAATAGTGTTAAACAGTGCTAGTATCGCGTGGATCAAGATTTCCGCTTAGGGAAGGTGTATCCACCCGGGATACTCCTTTGTGATCGCGAGGACACCTCAAGACGCGGGAAGGTGCATGCTCAACGCACCAAAAATAAGTGAGATTAAATTACAACCCAATTGTGCCCTGAGATTAGATTAGACTGATTACCGGTGTGACGGCGTGCGCGCGTACAAGAGGAGCCCCAGCGAAGCGGGAGTTTGCAGAAAGGAGGTGACGATCCGAGGAGCAGAATTGCGGCGATTCACAGGACTGGCTGTAAGACGTATCAACCCACGAAAACAACATCCAAGTAACCAATTGACATTTCTTTTAAAAATCAGATCAATCTGATTCAGAGACGATTTTGAAATAAAATAAATATTTTTTACTACAAAGCATATAAAAATTTGTCTTAAAATATACTACCTTGCTCCAGATAACTGTTTATGTGTTCCATTATTACTATATGCCTGACATTTGTTTCGTCGCAGCATACCGCGCGGCTTTTTGTGTTAGTGTAACGGTGTATGGCTAGTACTACGCGCCACCAGCCGCTAGTTGCGGTATTCACAGCCAGGAGACGGCGCTGTTATCTCAGCGCCTACTCAGTTTGCCTCATGACGCTGAGTGCACGCCGTACGGAACCTCCGCCGGGAATTGAACCCGGGACCACGAGCGCATCAATCGCCCGCGTTAGCCACTAGACCACCTGGAGGCTACAAGAATTAAAACCTGTGTTTATGTACATGCTACTTGAATGATATGGGTCCACATCACATATTGCGTGGGCACAATATTGTAAGTTATATCTGTTCAAACATGACATGGTGTACACCATTCAAGTAGCGTGTACAGAAACACAGGTTTTTATTGTTGAATGTGTTGTGCTTAAATAAAATTCAATGTTCAACAACCTCACATGACTGGATATACTATGCTACGTAACGAAAACCATAGGAAGTTTGAAAGTTTTAAGCACACATAAATTTATTAAAACCTGTTGAATCATGTGTGGGAATGACTCATGTGAAAGGCTATGCATTAGTAAGTCCTGATTTATTAACAATTTTAATAAATAAATAAATATTTTACATAACTAATAACTCACTGTTAACATATAACAATTATAAATCAACATTTTTAGCATCAATAATTAAAAAGTAATTAATAAAAACGGAATAAAACGAAATTGTGATTGATCTGGGAAAGTGAACAATACAAAATACAGGCAAGTTATCATCAAATATTATGTAAATTGATACCATGACATCTGAAAAAGTATATCAGCTGATATTTTTGGAATCAGTTGACTGGAAATATCACTATTTTCTTTTTAATTTAAACACTATATGTGATGAATTGAACTTTTTTTGTTCACTATAAGAACAACTGGTCGGGTGCATATTACTTAATAAAAATGTACATTATTTAACAATACTATTAAAAAATATTCAATTTACAGTAATAACAATTAATACAATAAGGTATAAGAAATAATACTATGTACAAAAGTATGACTATATATACTTGATGGTTCTAAGATAAAATTTTATAATTATCAGTAAAAAACGATTTTTTTTTTACATTTTATTTCACTTCAACTGAAGGAAATCTGATAATAAACATCCAAGTCTTCAAAAAATATTTCCTTAAATACAAAATAAGTACAAAAATCTGTTCTTTTTATATATAAAATTTGTACAACTATTAATAGGTAGATGTTTTCAGCTGAATAGAGTTAAGTTAAAAAATTGGGGTTACATATTTTTTGTATCATGTACTTATAAGTGGTTACTTAAAACACCAAATAACAGTATTACAATATTTATTTTCAGTTACTCAGCTGTGGGAATCGTATATGTTTGATAATGCATCCACTGGACCAAATTAATTTGGCAAGTTATACTTTCAATTATGTTTCTCCAAAAATGTTTTTTTTTTTTTTTGTATTTAGCTACACTTTTCTCAAGTATAAGTGAGACATACTAACTTGAAATTTATTGTGGATATGAAATACCATTATGTTTATAAAGTGAAGTAGAACAATCATTATTCATCTTAACTGCATATTAAAATTTTTTTAAATGTATTTCATGGGAAAACTGTGATAGAAACTGTTAAGTATGACTGTGTAAAAATTCCGATGTCTTAACTCTAATAGTTTTCAAAATAAGGGTACCTAAGTGGAGCTAAAATTGAATGAAAAGGTGACACTCTCTCTTTATACAATTTGTGTCGATGTTTTGGCAGTTTTTACTTTTGTATTCTGGACAATTAAAGACAAGTCATTATGATACCAAACACACAACTGTTAAAGACAATTTTGTACCTTCTTGTTGATGAAAACCCACAAAACCTTTCATCGTTTGTTGATTCATAGTCACTACTAAATTAAGTAATAACATTAAAAACTGAGAGTTATAACACTTCACCCTAGGACCATCACTACTGTACAGACTAAGCTGAAAGTTCACACAGCACACTGTCTTCGTTTAATATGAACCAGTCTTTCTCTGTCCACTTTCTACTGACGATCTGTTTTTATGTCCGCTCAGTTCTTCTTGCACTTCTTCAAGAGTTTTACCTTTTGTCTCAGGCACAAGGTAGAATACAAACACTGTTCCGATGAATGAGATCACGGAGAATATCCAAAACGCACCATACGAGCCCATATATTCCTGGATCGTCGAGAAGCTGCGTGTCACAGTGAACACGCAGACCCAGTTCACCATACACGCAATTGAACACGCATAGCCTGTAATCTGTCGCGGGAATATCTCGCTCATAAACATCCACGGTATGGGACCAAAGCCGAGCGCAAACACCACTATGAACGTGCATACGGAGAGGACAGGCAGCCATGATATCGCTGATACATCGTACTTCATACCGTCTTTCAAAAAGAAAAACAATCCCAGTAGTGTGGTGCACACTGCCATGAAGAAGTCGGACAATAGTAGAAGTGGACGACGTCCAAGACGGTCTACAATCACAGTGGACACAAACGTAACGACGACGCTGACGACACCAACAACAATGGTCTGTATTCCAGGTTCCATCTGACTACCAGCACTCTGAAACAACACCAAACATGTTTGATTACAGTACACATATTACTATAAATAAAAATATTACTATACAAAATGTTACTCTGAACACCTAAATGCATGCAAAAACCAAACATTTACAAATCACTTTAGCCCCCTCTCTCTTTCTCCCCCCCCCACACACACACACACCAGGTTTTAGATTTTAGTACAAAATAATAAAAAGAATGCTTACTATTGTTTATACAGGGTACACAAAGGATATGAGGAATGGATCAACATTGTAAGATTCATAAAGGCTCAACAAAGACAATGGTTAGGTCACCTACAGCGGATGGATGATCAGCATATGCCAAAGAAAATTCTGAGGGCGCAGGTCTGTAAAAGCAGAAACAGGGGCCGATCTAGGATACGATGGTTGGATGACGTGCTAGAAGGTCTCAGAAGAAAGAATGTTTGGGGTTACATTGAGATGGCAATGAATAGACAACTGGTGTTGGAAGCTAGGTCTCACGTTGGGCCGCAGTGCTGAACAAGTAGTAGTAGAAGTCTGTGAAGAACAACTGTATCTCTAAATTAAATTCTATATTACAACACTACATATATGTGCATATTTGCCCAGGGTGGTATGTTTTATATTGTAATTAGCATAAAGAGAATAAGGAACAGTTTTATACAATTTTGTGCAAGAAATTGCAGGCTCTGTCATGTCGAGAGTGCACCTGCTTCGATAGTTAAAAATACGGTGTGTGTGTGTGTGTGTGTGTGTGTGTGTGTGTGTGTGTGTGTGTGTGTGTGTGTGTGAGCCAGCTGCGACAAGAATATTGGGGTGACGCTACGAATTGTTTGTTCCAATTATTCAGGTCTTAACAGGATTATAATAAACTAATTAAACCTGTAAGCAAAGACTTACGCCAATTATAAAAACACCATTGCATTAAGGGATTTTTAACGGATGCAGTGATATAAAAATATTGCAGAAAGGTGCAATATTAATGATCCTAACTAATTAATATTAATTACTAGTGTAATTTAAGAGTAATTAATATGTGTGGTATATGTGAGTGACCAGAGAAAAATTACGCAAACAATGATGTCGATCAGGTGACGAGTATGTTCATGAGTTCGCGATAATTAACCAAAAAGTGAGTGTAATAAAAAGGACGCTTAGGCGCGAATGGACCATCTCTCTAGCTTGTTGAAAACAGGCCTGTTCCTGTCAAATCGCCACCAGTATAAATACCACTGGCAATTTTGGGAGATCACACACTCAGACTCCAGAAATCTACAGACGTTACGCTGCCCGTTTGCAGATCGACATGGACACACACACACTACCACACTCACACCATGATGTAAGGAGGATTTCTGGAGCATCAACAACAATAACACTTAGAGACAACGACCCCAGCAGCAGAATAACCATCATCATCATCATCATCATCTTACTCTCAGGATTCTGGACACACACACACACACGCACGCAACGGTAACGGCAGATAAACGCAAGTGATAAAAAAAACAATTATATTTTATCGTGAAAAGAGCTCTCGAAAAAGAACTTAAATATGAACAGATAATAATTAGAGTTTTAAAGTAAAATAGTAGTTAGATAAGAGAGTGTAATTTAACAACAATTTGTAGAAAAGAAATAGTAATCTTTTGTTTTATTTTTTGGGTGTGTCAGTATAAATCAATAATAGATTGGAAGTAACTGTAATATTTTTATTTGTTTATAGCAACAATAAATTCATTCTTGAATCTTAATATTATTTTGTTGGTAAATGAGTTGCTATCATTAATTAAAATTTGAGTTAATTTCAGACACACAAATAAAAAGAATTTAAATAACTTGTTTAACATGTTTGGTTAGTTAATAAGTTTATTTGAGTGTGTATTTTTGTTGTATGTTATGAATAGCATAGCAGGTTACAGATTTGTAAAGCTTATAAAGGTGAATATTTATTTGTACATATAATGTTTGATATTTTAATAGTTAGATATTTTTCTATCGAGTAATAAATCTTAGAATGATTATTTTGAAATGGGATTAATTGATTATTTTATGTCAACAACATCTCACTCCTCTTTAAAAATTATTTAATTATTGTGCAACCACTTATACTTGACGCAACGAGAAACCAAATCCTGCGTTGCGTCAAGTATAAGTGGTTGCATAATAAATTGGTGCGGCCAACATGGGGCACGATAGTCAATTTACATAATAAATTGGTGCAGCCAACGTGGGGCCCGATATTAAAAGAACCATAATAAATTAACGTGCCATAATAAATTGGCAGGCTCGATAATTAACGTGCAATAATAAATTGTTTCAGAATAATTAAGTGTATTGTTATTAATGTTATTGTATTGTAATTGTAATACTGTTGTGTATTTCACAACTGGTGCTCAACAAAACTAAAAGAAATTGTTGGTATGAGATAATTTATAATAATAACAAATATAAATAAATAATATTAAATAAAAAACCAATAGAGTCACGGTTTACCAATGATAATTATTTTAAAATATAAATAATAAAAATAATTCAACATGTCAACAACGTTTAACTTCAGTATGTAGGCAATGATAGAGGTGATGGGGAACCTTATGGACGAATATGGTATAAGACAAAATGTATGTGCTAGACTAGATAGAAACATAGAAGAGTTAGAACCAGATAAAGTACAATTAAGAAAAAAATTAAAAGAATATAATGCAAGACTAAGAGAAGGAGTAAAAGAAAAATTTGAACAAAATATCGTAGGTAATACTACACAACTAGTAGAGACGAATAAGTGCATAGATGCATTGGAGTTTAAAGAACAGAAAGCAGAAGGGTCGAAAGAATTAAAAAGATAGTGTGAAACAAGTAGCTGAACAATGGAATGAGAAGTTTATAGTAACAAAGCAGGAGAAGGAGATAGAAAGAAACGCAGTCAGTGAACAAGTCCATAAAAACATCAATAAGACGCAGAAGCTGGAAGCCAGAGTAATAAGGTTGGAAATTGCCGTAGTCGTCCCTAATAAAACCACAAAGGAATATTCCAGTGAAATAGATACACTAAGGAAAAATCAACGTGGAAAGGTAAAGCGTATTAGAACGGAATTGATGAAGGGAGCAACAAATTTAATGGTAGATACAACACTGAGTGATGAAAGGACAAAATTGTTACTGAACTGGGAACGAGATATGGATTTAACAGGTAATGTGTTAACTTATAAAGAGAAAAGTAGCTTTATTAGTAAACAGTTTCAAGGTTATGCTGTAAAATGGTAAACGAGAGTTCGATATAATTTAACTGCTAACGAACAATTTAAAAACTAATTGTTTGAAGGTTGCTATGGGAATATTCACATGAAAAAAAAACAAATAAGAGACCAAGTAGCAGATGGTAAGTGTCAAGGTAAAGATACACTTATCGTTGGTGAGTACGTAATCCAATGTGTCGAAAGAAGTAAATACTTAAGATCCAGATTGGCAGTACACAGAGTGATACGTAATTTTGCACATCACTTTCACCAAGATAGTAAATTCGCCAGTAAAACACTAGGAATTAAAACGATTAAAGAATTGTTAATTTTACTCGTACAGTCTGAACACATATTTCGCACCGAGGACAGAAATCAAACTAATATTATACAGAGAGCAGAGAATTGTGGAGAGAAAAATACAACGTATTCTCTGAACGCAGGTAAGAGAAAACTTAGAGGGAGAGAAACTAAACTTTATGGTATTTTTAATTCAACTGATTCTCTTAAATATTTAGAGAGGGGGAAACCAGAATCACACGGGAAGAGAAACGTAAGTAAGTATAAGAACAGCTGTTATAATTGTATAAGTAAGGGGGGATTTCACCGCGAGCGATGGAAAATAAGGAATCATAGTAGCGGCAGAACGTTACACAAACATAACAATAAAGCATTGTTATATGCACTGCCGGAACAAATGGGTCGAGACGTATGACATTGGAACTAATGTCTCGACGACAACAAATAGAAAACAGGATACAATGTTTATATTAGGGGGACGAAGTTAGTCACCCTCCACAAACAGGGAAATGTTTCGTACATCCGATAAAAATATTTACTTAAATAAAGCGTTAAAAAACCCACTGTAATATAGTTAATAAGATGTAATAGTAATTATAAGTTACACATGTATATGTGTAAATAAAATTTGACTAACAGTCAAATTTTATTTAAACCCACCTGGGGAATATATGCAACAATACATATATGTGCATATTTGCCCAGGGCGGTATGTTTTATCTTGTAATTAGCGTAAAGAGAATAAGGAACAGTTTTATTAATGCAAGAAAATGCAGGCTCTGTCATGTCGAGAGTGCACCTGCTTCGATAGTTAAAAATACGGCGTGTGTGTGTTTGTGTGTATGAGCCAGCTGCGACAAGAATATTGGGGTGACGCTACGAATTGTTTGTTCCACACAAACAACAATCAGGTCAGGTCAGGAATTCAGGTCTTAACAGGATTATAATAAACTAATTAAACCTATAAGCAAAGACTAACGCCAATTATAAATATTGGTATGGAGAACCATACATGACTTCCATGTTCTAAGATTTATATTTAAAATCATTTACGAAATGAAATGTTTCCATAGCAACTACTTCTTTCCACTTATTGCTTCAGCCTTAACCACAGTACTGTGGTCACTAAGGTATACCACCACAAGTTATCGCACTCGATTTTCACTGATGATGGCAGTCGACGGCACTGCCAAAACGTCTGGTTTTGCAGAAAACATTGGACTAAGGCCAAACAGCCCGGGAAGGAATTTTTACAACAAACTACTACTTTGTTGCCGATAACGTAGTACACATATAAAAATAATCTAACACTAACGTATACCACCGTGAATCTACGGCAGTTATCGTTCGCCATAGAAAAAATTAACCTTGTTATCACATAAAACTTTGCAGGTAAACTACCCCTTTTTCTTAACTGTTCTTCACCGAAATCAATAAGTCTTGAGTTCTCTACAATGTAGGGAAGTATGCAAAACATTATTTGATTCTGTTTGAATGTGCGGCAGTTATCGTTCGTCATAGAAACAATTACTCTTTTAAAACATTAAAGGTGGCAGGTAAACTACCCGTTTCCCTTAACCGATCTTCACCAAAATCAACAGGCATTGAGTTCTCTACAATGTAGGGAAGTCTGCAAAACATTATTTGATTATGTTTGAATGTGCAGCAGTTATCGTTCGTCATAGAAACAATTACTCTTGTTAAAACATTAAAAGTGGCAGATAAACTACCCCTTTCCCTTAACCGATCTTCACCAAAAGCAATAGGCCTTAAGTCCTCTACAACTCAGGCAAATATGTAAAAAATTATTTGATTCCATTTGAATTCACGGCAATTATCGTTCTTCATGAAAAACGTTCTCTTGTTACAACATAAAATGTTGCACGTAAACTACCCCTTTCCCTTAACCGATCTTCAACAAAATCAACAGACCTTGAGGTATCTACAATTGAGGAAGGTATGCACAAAATTATTTGATTGTGTTTAAATGTGCGGCAGTTATCGTTCGTCATAGAAACAATTACTCTTGTTAAAACATAAAACGTTGCAGGTAAACTACCCCTTTCCCACATCCGAACTTCAACAAAAACAATAGGTCTTGAGAACTCTACAATTCACGGCTGTATGCTGTAACCTCTCTATGCTTTTTAGTATTTATCTTATTTCTTGTTAAATTTCTATCTCCTTGCTTGTTGGCTTTCAAAGAGAGGTTACAAGTTATTTAGAACTAGGCAGGAGCCTAGAGAAGCAAAATTATGCTGGGTCCAGTATGACGGGACTTGCAATGAACTCAGCCATAATATAACAATAACAGATTTATTATATCTCTGGAATTCATACATGTGTACAAGATAAATATATGTATCTATATAAAAACTACCAAAAGGTACATCATGGCAAGCATGTATAAATTAAGTGTACATCAGCATAAGTGTGCATAAGGGTGCACAAAGTAAATGTATATACATATATATAATATAAAAAATTTAAATCACAACTAGCATATATAATTCCAGTTTACCTAAGAACAAGTGTATATAATTGAATAGAATTGCATCAGAACAAGTGTATATAATAGTATATAAGTTAAATGTACATACATAAATAAAATATAAAATGCACAAACACATGTAAAATTCTCCCCGTCGTGTGGCTAGCTAGACACATAACAACACACACACACAGAACACAAGGTACACAACTCACAATCATTTACTTTCAACACGCATGCCCCTGTAACGCACCCACCCACCGGGTAAAGCAACTATCATCTTATGCCTCGGCAGTAATAAAATATACGCCCGTCGGCAACCCGTTCAGTAGGATAACATAAACGCCAAACCCCTTTAAAGACGAATAATTCATGAAGCATAAATGAAACTGGACCACCCATTTGTCTAGCATTCCGTTTATTAATGACCCATGATGAGTGTGTGAACCTTTGTTCCGTTCACAGCACCAGGTAATGTTAACAAACTCCTCACCTACTTCCAGACAGTGTTTATAAAATTCTAGACAGTATTGACTTCACAAAATCCCAAAAAGGAATTAAATCCTTATGTACTTTAATAACAGAAATTAATTGATTGAGGCTTTACAATTTCATAAGATTTTGACAATATGTATATCTATTTAATTTACCCCAAAAAGAAAAGGATGAAAACCAGTTTTATATTCAAAATTAAACAGCAACTTCTCTACGTGTGAAGTCAACCCATATGTGTTTGCCAGTTAAGAAAACAATCAGCTTAGCCCTTGTGCAAGGGGCAAAATCGGCTAAAATATTTCAAGAACATTAATAAATTGTTTCGATTAGCCTCAGATAACTGTATAAAATAATTAGGAAAAGAATACAATAAGGTGGTTGTGCTCTGGCATCTGTGGGAGCGCGCCCACATGTAGTTGACAAAACTTGACAGGACATCAGCCTGTCTGAGAATGCCCCAGCGCGTGTCCAAGAAACTAAGTGCCCTTTTTGTAAACCCTTAAAACGTCCCCAAAAAAAACTTCAGGAAAGCCCCCAACCCTTAATTGTGAAACCACAGTCAATATAATTTTTTATACACCCCTGTTCCAGCCGGAACAGGGCTACAGGGCCGTAACCTAAATTTGTGTAATGAGTAAAAGCGAAAAGAGATACAACTGTAAAATGGTACAAGAGTGAAATGGCTGGCGCGCTCCCGCAGTGCAGCACGCACTTACAGTCATAGCATTTAGTGTTATAGAAAAGGGTTATAAAAAGTTCAGTAATTTTTTATCGAGAGTGTTCAGAGTCATGATCACAGTTCACTTCCCAACAGACAGTCTGGACACGTGGTCCCCTGGCTTCTAAGTTATTCACATAAAACAGGCACACTGCCGGTTCGGCCCCCAAAAAAGAAAAAGCATAAATGTCACCTCATAAGTGCTGGCGAGTGCAACATAGTGATTCCGTCTCCATCTCCCTCTTCGTAGGCGGTCTTGACATGGTTCACAGCTCGGGCAGATGTTCAGCCCACCGCAGACCAGGAAACCGACTTAGTGCGAGAACCCAGGAGTCGTTTTATTCTCTACTCCATCATGTAGAGAGATTCAAACTGCGTAGAAACGAATCGAAGAGAGGAGATGGAGGACAATCTTTCTAGCAGAGGCAAGCGTTGACTGCTGGACACCGGCAGCACACAATCGTAACAGCACAAGTAGAGCTGCGCGCGCAACGGCACACAATACCGCTCCCCTTCACACCGCCGGACAAAGGTCGCGAGTGCTTCACGTTATGTTACAATAAAATGACTTGTTCTAAAATATTTTGTAACGGCCGGCTCCGCGCCGGCACACCCCCACCCCGAAAGGGCAACCCGGTTGCCCCACAAAACTCGGGAAAGTACCCTGCAGTGTACTCCCAATTGAAAAATACGGTGGTCATCGTGGGTAAGGTGGCCCGATGGCATTTGCTCTCAGGAGAACAGAGGCTCAGAAGGGAAAACGAAAGAGACGAAAGAAGACGTGTATAGTGTAAGTGTGCGGTTGCTGCACACTGACCTGATCAGGGCCAGCCCACAGCAAAGAGGGACAGAGAAGAAAGACAAAAGAAAAGTTCGGGAGCTCCCTGAGTTCCGACCTCCTGAGGCTCGTCCACCCAAGCCAGAACACGATAGCCACCTAAACAGGCCCATCTGCCCCATATAATTACGGGATGATTCCCTAATACTATTCCCCATTTTACACACTACCATACTGCACGGGCCAAGGAGAAAGAGGGGCGATGACAGTCCCCATGATGCGGTGGTCCCCGCTGGGACCTAACGGAAAACCATGTCAACTGTGACTATGGCACCTTTCCAATGTATATATATA
The DNA here is from genome assembly GCA_034769895.1 of Magicicada septendecula. Taxonomy (NCBI): domain Eukaryota; kingdom Metazoa; phylum Arthropoda; class Insecta; order Hemiptera; family Cicadidae; genus Magicicada; species Magicicada septendecula. The sequence continues at coordinate 354,732,407 of CM068373.1, forward strand.
TATATTGTGTTTTACAAGTGTGCTCCAAGGGCCTGTGGTGCAGCAACAGGGTGGAAGAGGAGCACAACAGACCCCTGCCCCCCTATTGCTCCACACTTCTCTCGCTAACTCCTTTTTTTTGCTTTTTCTAGGTTTTTTTTTTTTTTTTTTTTTTTTTTTTCTCTCTCTGGGTAAGGTTAGGAAAATCGGAAGGTGGATGGTCAAGGATGATTATGGTCATGGGCTAGGACCCAAGGTAAGGACATGGCTCCCTCCGGACATAAGGACAATTGGAGAAAACCAAGGCTCGCGCAGGCAGGGGCGCATCCCTAAAGTAAACGATTCCCACTGGGACTGTGAGAAACATCTACCCACTACCATATTATTCTCAATCTCGCCCCCCCGGAGCACACCCTCTCAAAACCGAAAACATCCCCACCCGCACAGAGACCGCCATCATTTACCCCCCCCTTTGTTCACAGCCCGTTTACCCTTTTCGACATAATTTCAATTTAGAAATGTGTGTGGTAATCTCTTTGGGACTACTACCCTGTTCTTCTAATCGCGCCGTCACCGGTGACGTAAACCCGAGGATACGGTATGGTCCCGACCAACGATAGCACAATTTAGCGGCTCTTTTGTCCGCGGCTGAGCTGATCGGATGGCTCTGGCAGTAGACCCAGTCCCCGGTCTGAAAGGGGTTCGGAATTCGCCCCTGATTATATCGTCGACGGACCCGCTCGTGCGCTCGTAGCAAATTCTTCCGAGCCTCCCTCCATCTCTCCGCAGTTCCATTATCGGGCTCCCGTGGCAGAAGATCATCAATATTCCACAAGTTAGTCAACGGGAGTGCGGGCGAGAATCCAAACATGATCTCAAACGGCACGGCCTTATGACTGTCATGCAGTGCCGTGTTAAAGGCTAGCTGTAACCACTTTAAGTTCTGGTCCCAGGTAGTCTGTTGCTCAGCGTGATAGGCAATAAGTGCGGACCGTAGATTCCTATTGAACCTCTCCGCATGAGACGGCTGCGGGTAATACGGGGAAGTGGTTACATGCTTGATACCGCTGACGAAACACATCCGCCGGAACTCACTCGAAATGAACTGCGGTCCATTGTCGGAGACAATGATGGTCGGAAGACCGAAATGCTGAAAAACATGGTTCTGAAGCGCGCTTATGGTCAAACGAGCTGTTGCCTGCCGTAAGGGCAGTAGCCAGGCAAACTTCGAAAAAGCATCCACACAGACAAGTAGGTAGGCGTTACCTGACTTGCTACGCGGGAAAGGTCCCACGTAGTCGATGAATAGCTTCTCCATCGGTCTGCTCGCCACGTCTGATGACAACAACCCCAACTTAGTGTTTTGAGCAGGCTTGCTTAAGCCGCACAGATGACAGGCCTTCACACGCGTCGCAATGTCCCTATCCATGCCCTTCCAGATGAAGTTCTTCCTAATACTGGAAATGGTCTTCGAAATTCCCTTATGGCCACCTACCGGGGAATTGTGGTAATAGCTGAAGACCATGGGCACTAACTTGCTAGGCAGCACGATCTTCGGGGCACGTCCCTTTCTTTCTCGACAACACAGGACGCCCTTGGACAAGAAGTATGGGGCCTGCGCGTTACCCTCTTTTATTTTTTGGATGACCGGACCCAGCTCTTCATCATTCAACTGATGGGGTAACACATCAGTGAAGGCTAACGGAAAGTCTAGTAGAACAGAACAGGGTTGCTCAGATTGGGCTTCACTGGGTTGGGAAAACATGCGTGACAAAGCATCTGCAACCACATTTTGAGTTCCCCTAATGTGTTGCACCTTGAACTTAAAGGATGAGATTTTAACCACCCATCTACCAATCTTACCCAGTTGCCGGGGGTGAGCAAGAAGCCAAGAGAGAGCCTGATTGTCGGTCTCGAGCAGGAACTCAGCGTGTTCCAGAAAACGCCTGAACTTATCTAGAGCGTATACCACTGCCAAACACTCTAGCTCATATACTGATGACTTCCTTTCTTGCTGGGTCAATGTTCGTGAAATAAAGGCCACAGGCTGCCTAGCACCATCAACGACTTGGGACAGAACCGCCCCGAGCGCCACCGAACTCGCGTCCGTCTGTAAAATAAACGGTTGAGAAAAATCCGGCATCCTCAGCACCGGCGGGGAAATAATCGCTTCCTTCAATGTTTCAAACGCCTTTTGCTGGCTTTCGCCCCACACAAACTTGACCCCTTTCTTTCTTAATTCATTTAGGGGTGCGGCAATCTCCGCTGCATTGGGGATAAACCGCCGATAAAAGTTGACCATCCCCACAAACCGGGCGATGCCTTTGGCATCCCTTGGCGGGGGAAAATCCCGGATACCCTGGGTCCTTTCAGGGTCCACTGTAACGCCTTGGTGCGACACCAGATGCCCCAGAAAAGAGATGCTCTCCTGGGCGATTCGCACTTTCTCCGGATTGACCGTAAGGCCCGCTCTTCTCAACCTACTCATCACCTCCCTGAGATGGCTCAGATGTTCATCATAAGTTTTGCTGTAGACCAGCAGGTCATCTAGATAGTTGAAAATAAACTTAAACTTCACATCCTGAAACACTAGGTCAAGCAGACGCGTGAGCGTTTGGGCGCCCACCGCCAGACCCATGGGAACCCGCGTATACTGATATAAATTCCACGGGACACAAAACGCCGTATACGGTCTACTTTCCTTGGATAAGGGTATCTGGTGATATGCCGCGTTGAGGTCAATCACGGTGAAGTACTTGGCCTCACTAAACCAATCAAAAGCTGAGTGAAGATCCGGAAGGGGAACCGAATCCACTTCAATATTAGCATTTAACTTACGGTAATCGATTACCATACGGTGCTTACCCCCAGGCTTGGGTACCAGGAACGCTGGACTGGCATAGCTGGAATTAGAAGGCTCAATTACCCCTTGCTCTAAAAGCTCTTGAACCTTCTCCCTCAGAACGGCCATTTTCGGAGGGGCGAACTTATATGGGTGTGACTTCACTATCTTAGTGTCTGTTAAACGAATCTTATATTCTAATAAATGTGTGAGTCCCAACTTGGGAGTTAAGACAGACGGAAATTCCTCACACAAACGGTCTAAAGCTCTCTGCTGGGCGGGAGTGAGATGATCTCGTGCAGAATCGGGACAAGCAACCTCTTGGATACCTCCCTTAGCTCCCTGATATCCAAGAAATGGAATAACTACACCCCGATTAAATTTAAAATAACACTGGTGCCCATGGATGTCCAACACGAGACCACTTTTAGCGATGAAGTCGGCACCCACAATACAGTCGACTCCCAGAGCCGGAGAAACCAGAAAAGGCCACACCCAAGAAAAGCCATCAATCTTGAACTTGAAGGAAACCACCCGGGAGATGGGCAGAATTTCCCTAGAAGCAGTCCAGCATACCACAGACGACTTACTCGACCCTTTTATTAAGCCCTGTTTCTCAAGGTCCGCGCATACTCGAGATGAGATGATAGATCGGGCTGACCCGGAGTCAACTAACGCTCTGAGTTGACCCTTCTTTACCTCGAGCGACAGGAAGGGGCATACAGAAGCCTTTTGAGGGACGGTGGTAAGGACCTTGATATGAGAAGAGTCTGGACCTATCCTCGGCCTGGAGGCGCTAGAATTCAGAAAAGTCTTGCAACGAGGGGAAGACTACCTCCGATTTGTCCCCCCCTGATAATTTAGTTTTTTGGATACCGGACCCTCGGGGGAAGCGCCGGACGCATACCACCCTCCGGACAATCGCGGGCAACATGCCCCTGTCTATGACAGCGAAAGCACACAACGCCTCTCACTCGTCCGCTCCGATCGCCATTATTTCTCTCTGGCCGCGGTTGGGACTGAACAACCCGTCGTTCTACCACTCGGGGTTCGCCAAGACTGGCCCTTACTGGCCCACGGGATTCATCTACGGACTGTATGGCGCGAGATAACGCACACAGTTTCTCCAGATCTTCATAAGTCCGCGGTCGCTCGGCAAAAGTTAAGCGCGATCTCTCCTGGGGAGTAACCCCTTCGAAGATCCACTGTACCACTTCATTCTCGGGCAGTCCCAACCCTAAAATCCGGACCGCCTCACGGAGGCTCTGCACGAACTTCGAAATATTCTCCCCGTGTGCTTGTACTCGATAAAAATATTTGTCCTGCAGCTGCTTACGCAAAAGCCCAGGCACGCATGCGTCCAACAACCCCCGATGGAAAGACGCCACACTGCCGCCATCTCGTATAGTGCGCGCGACCCGCTCAGCCACAGACCCCCGACAATAGGGATACACGAGTTCAAGAAGTGTGCCGTCCGACATCCCCGGGAAGTCGGACAGCTGAAACAAAATCCGAAAAAAACTCATCAACTGGTCCACGTCCAGTCCGTCTACCACCGGAAGCCCCTGCATAATTGAGGACATGGGGTGAGGTAAGTTATTATACGAGATACGCGCTCCTCCCGAAAGCGTCGGCAATGGAGCCGCAGGGTTCGACGTCTGCTCTATGTTCATTTCAGGAGGCTGGGGAGAGCTCACGGAAAGCGGGGACTTCACAGGCTCGAAGTTCCGCAATGCTTTAGCCACCTGTTCCGCTATCAGCTTCACCGTAGCGCTGACTTCCGCGATTGTAGTCTGTGCGGACAAGTTCTCCAGTCTATGTTGCAGGTGTTCCGCTCGCTGCCGTACTCTCTGTCTTGCCCTGAGGTTGGAAGGGGCCGACTCAAAATCTTCCATTACCTCCCGCAACTCGCCCCACTTCTCCTGGCACAACTCAAGCTCGGCCGTCACATCAGTGACCTTTACAAGCGACGTTGTGCCTCCGGACGCGAGGGCGTCTCTCAACTGCTTCCTCAAAGAGGCAACATCCCCTTGGGGCCTCCCACCCCGGGACTTAATTTCAAACTCCAACTCGTTCTTGAGAAATAAATCGGGATTTATCACACTCATGCCGCCACCGCTGTAAACACCTATCTAACAAACCACAAACAACATCAAAACGAAAATCACTAAACCAGGAAAACCTTGAGTACTGTTCTTCCATCAAGAAGACCCCCGGGTTCTCTAGCGCTGCGGAAACCTGGCCTATTCTGAACCATGCAAACCCCCACGAAAGGCGACAAGAGACAACAAAATACTAAACACATATAACAGCAACCAGCAACTCGACACACACGCCGTACCAACACATAAATCACAACAACCCACTAGCAATCAACCACCAGTCCTAATTCGGGAATTAAATATACTTCGACATCAACCGGACACAAGTCGGTTCCGGTACCGATTTCCGATCGGGCCATACCGCATCCCGTCAATATACCACGTTAAATACCGACCCTAATGAACATTCCATATTCCAGGCCACGCTTGCGACTCCCGGCCGTACAAGCTATCAAAATTTTTAAACACCCTTAACCGCCTCAGTGGTGCGACCCAACTCACAAATTAAACAACTTACAATTAGCCTACACTGGCATATATCAACTATGTTACAACAATCATTAATTTACAACTGCATTAATATTCCCGAGTCCGCAAGCCCCGTCACACACCAGGACCCAAGGGTTCAAGCCTAGAATGAACCACGCTCCGGCTACCATTTGTAACCTCTCTATGCTTTTTAGTATTTATCTTATTTCTTGTTAAATTTCTATCTCCTTGCTTGTTGGCTTTCAAAGAGAGGTTACAAGTTATTTAGAACTAGGCAGGAGCCTAGAGAAGCAAAATTATGCTGGGTCCAGTATGACGGGACTTGCAATGAACTCAGCCATAATATAACAATAACAGATTTATTATATCTCTGGAATTCATACATGTGTACAAGATAAATATATGTATCTATATAAAAACTACCAAAAGGTACATCATGGCAAGCATGTATAAATTAAGTGTACATCAGCATAAGTGTGCATAAGGGTGCACAAAGTAAATGTATATACATATATATAATATAAAAAATTTAAATCACAACTACCATATATAATTCCAGTTTACCTAAGAACAAGTGTATATAATTGAATAGAATTGCATCAGAACAAGTGTATATAATAGTATATAAGTTAAATGTACATACATAAATAAAATATAAAATGCACAAACACATGTAAAATTCTCCCCGTCGTGTGGCTAGCTAGACACATAACAACACACACACAGAACACAAGGTACACAACTCACAATCATTTACTTTCAACACGCATGCCCCTGTAACGCACCCACCCACCGGGTAAAGCAACTATCATCTTATGCCCCGGCAGTAATAAAATATACGCCCGTTGGCAACCCGTTCAGTAGGATAACATAAACGCCAAACCCCTTTAAATACGAATAATTCATGAAGCATAAATGAAACTGGACCACCCATTTGTCTAGCATTCCGTTTATTAATGACCCATGATGAGTGTGTGAACCTTTGTTCCGTTCACAGCACCAGGTAATGTTAACAAACTCCTCACCTACTTCCAGACAGTGTTTATAAAATTCTAGACAGTATTGACTTCACAAAATCCCAAAAAGGAATTAAATCCTTATGTACTTTAATAACAGAAATTAATTGATTGAGGCTTTACAATTTCATAAGATTTTGACAATATGTATATCTATTTAATTTACCCCAAAAAGAAAAGGATGAAAACCAGTTTTATATTCAAAATTAAACAGCAACTTCTCTACGTGTGAAGTCAACCCATATGTGTTTGCCAGTTAAGAAAACAATCAGCTTAGCCCTTGTGCAAGGGGCAAAATCGGCTAAAATATTTCAAGAACATTAATAAATTGTTTCGATTAGCCTCAGATAACTGTATAAAATAATTAGGAAAAGAATACAATAAGGTGGTTGTGCTCTGGCATCTGTGGGAGCGCGCCCACATGTAGTTGACAAAACTTGACAGGACATCAGCCTGTCTGAGAATGCCCCAGCGCGTGTCCAAGAAACTAAGTGCCCTTTTTGTAAACCCTTAAAACGTCCCCAAAAAAAAACTTCAGGAAAGCCCCCAACCCTTAATTGTGAAACCACAGTCAATATAATTTTTTATACACCCCTGTTCCAGCCGGAACAGGGCTACAGGGCCGTAACCTAAATTTGTGTAATGAGTAAAAGCGAAAAGAGATACAACTGTAAAATGGTACAAGAGTGAAATGGCTGGCGCGCTCCCGCAGTGCAGCACGCACTTACAGTCATAGCATTTAGTGTTATAGAAAAGGGTTATAAAAAGTTCAGTAATTTTTTATCGAGAGTGTTCAGAGTCATGATCACAGTTCACTTCCCAACAGACAGTCTGGACACGTGGTCCCCTGGCTTCTAAGTTATTCACATAAAACAGGCACACTGCCGGTTCGGCCCCCAAAAAAGAAAAAGCATAAATGTCACCTCATAAGTGCTGGCGAGTGCAACATAGTGATTCCGTCTCCATCTCCCTCTTCGTAGGCGGTCTTGACATGGTTCACAGCTCGGGCAGATGTTCAGCCCACCGCAGACCAGGAAACCGACTTAGTGCGAGAACCCAGGAGTCGTTTTATTCTCTACTCCATCATGTAGAGAGATTCAAACTGCGTAGAAACGAATCGAAGAGAGGAGATGGAGGACAATCTTTCTAGCAGAGGCAAGCGTTGACTGCTGGACACCGGCAGTACACAATCGTAACAGCACAAGTAGAGCTGCGCGCGCAACGGCACACAATACCGCTCCCCTTCACACCGCCGGACAAAGGTCGCGAGTGCTTCACGTTATGTTACAATAAAATGACTTGTTCTAAAATATTTTGTAACGGCCGGCTCCGCGCCGGCACAATGCAAAACATTATTTGATTCTGTTTGAATTTGCGGCTGTTATCTTTAGCCATAGAAAATACCCTTGTTAAAACATAAAATGTTGCAGGTAAACTACCCCTTTCCCTTAACCGATCTTCACCAAAAACAATAGTTCTTGAGAACTCTACAATTCAGGGCTGTATGCAAAACATTACTTGATTCTGCTTGAATTTGCGGTTGTTATCGTTTGTCATAGAAAAATATCGGTATGGAGAATCATACATGACTTCCATGTTCTAAGATTTATATTTTAAATCATTTACGAAATGAAATGTTTCCATAGAAACTACTTTTTCCAACTTATTGCTTCAGTCTTAATGACAGTACTGTGGTCACTAACGTATACCACCACACGTTATCGCACTCGATTTTCACTGATGATGGCACTGCAGAAACGTCTGGATTTGCAGAAAACTTTGGTCTACGGCCGAACAGGACGGGATGGAATTTCAACAACAAACTACTTCTTTGTTGCCGATAACGTAGTACATATATAAAAAATTATCCCCTCCCCCTTCACCATAATTTTCATTTATAAAAAATTACCCCCACCCCGTTCAACTAGTCTTTTCATTTATAGATATTTCATCTACGCTTCTACACTGGATTATTAAGATATTCTTATCAGGATACTTTATTTATCAAAATTAAGTACTTTACTCTTGTTACAACAAAAAATGTTTCAGGTAAACTACCCCTTTCCTTAACCGATCTTCACCAAAATCAACAGGCCTTGAGTTCTCTACAATGTAGGGAAGTATGCACAACATTATTTGATTATGTTTGAATTTACGGCAGTTATCGTTCGTCATAGAAAAAATTACCCTTGTTATCACATAAAACGTTGCAGGTAAACTACACCTTTCTCTTAACTGATCTTCACCAAAATCAATAGGTTTTGAATGAGTCCTCTACAATTCAGGGATGTATGCAAAAATTATTTGATTCTGTTTGAATGTGCAGCAGTTATCGTCATAGAAAAAAATTACGTTGTTAAAACATAAAATGTTGCAGGTAAACTACCCCTTTCCCTTAACCGATCTTCACCAAAAACAATAGTTCTTGAGAACTCTACAATTCAGGGTTGTATGCAAAACATTATTTGATTCTGTTTGAATGTGCAGCTGTTATCGTTTGTCATAGAAAAATATCGGTATGGAGAATCATACATGATTTCCATGTTCTAAGATTTATATTTTAAATCATTTACGAAATGAAATGTTACCATAGAAACTACTTTTTTCAACTTATTGCTTCAGTCTTAATGACAGTACTGTGGTCACTAACGTATACCACCACACGTTTATCGCACTCGATTTTCACTGATGATGGCAGTCGACGGCACTGCAGAAACGTCTAGATTTGCAGAAAACTTTGGTCTACGGCCGAACAGGACGGGATGGAATTTCAACAACAAACTACTTCTTTGTTGCCGATAACGTAGTACATATATAAAAAATTATCCCCTCCCCTTCAACTATAATTTTCATTTATAAAAAATTACCCCACCCCGTTCAACTAGTCTTTTCATTTATAGATATTTCATCTACGTTTCTACACTGGATTATTAAGATATTCTTATCAGGATACTTTATTTATCAAAATTAAGTACTTTCCTCTTGTTACAACAAAAAATGTTTCAGGTAAACAACCCCGTTCCCTTAACCGATCTTCACCAAAATCAACAGGCCTTGAGTTCTCTACAATGTAGGGTAGTGTAGTAGTGGCATAATGGGGGTTCAAACGCACAAATGGAATGCCGCCTTTCTTAAAAAACAATAAAAAACACTAAAAAAACATGATCTAAGAGATGACGCCGCCACCGCTGGACCCGCAGCATCCAATGGACCACAGCATCCGTGAATTTCCGCGAACAAATGTTATTATTTTTTTTAATTTGATTTTTTTATTTTTTTTATTAAATTGATTTGCATATCAGTGGGTGGTGGTGGGTGGGAGGTTCCAGCTTGATGCATTATAGTGTATATTAAAATATATGATCAGAGTTACCAACCTTTGCATGAGTTCAAATTTGTCGCGTGTTATAATGTATATTAAATCTATATGATCAGGTGTACCAACCTTTGTATTATGATCAAGGTTACCAATCTTACATTATTGTGTATAGAGCCGATCTGCCAACATTTTTTTTTCTCTTCTGTGGTGGAAAATTCAAACTATATGATCATGATTGTTACTCTCTCTCTCTCTCTCTCTCTTACATTTGAATGTAAGTAAAACTATCTCTCTCTCTCTCTCTCTCGTTGTCAAACGTTATGTTCAAACCGTTTCTCCTCTCTCTCTCTCTCTCTCTCTCTCTCCTCTCTCTCTCTCTCTCTCTCTCTCTCTCTCTCTCTCTCTCTCTCTCTCTCTCTCTCTCGCACTCTCTCTTTCTCTCTCGTTGTCAAACGTATGTTCAAACCGTTTCTCCTCTCTCACATTTGAATGTAAGTAAAACCTATCTCTCTCTCTCTCTCACTCTCTCTTGTTGTCAAACGTTATGTTCAAACCGTTTCTCCTCTCCCTCTCTCTCTCTCTCTCACTGTGTACATTGAGTAGAGTAGTCGGTGTGATGATTAAATAATTTTAGCGTACAGTCTCTCTCTCTCTCTCTCTCTCTCTCTCTCTCTCTCTCTCTCTCTCTCTCTCTCTCTCTCTCTCTCTCTCTCTCTCTCGTTGTCAAACGTTATGTTCAAACCGTTTCTCCTCTCTGTGGTCATTACCGCACACGTATATGAAATTAGAAAGTTTATATATATTCGACAAATATTAACGCCCTCTCTCTCTCTCTCTCTCTCTCTCTCTCTCTCTCTCTCTCCCCCCCCTATCTCTCTCTCTCTCTCTCTCTCTCTCTCTCTCTCTCTCATCTCTCTCTCTCTCTCTCTCTCTCTCTCTCTCTCTCTCTCTCTCACTCGTCGTCAAACGTTGACTTCATTATTCATTGTATTAAATAATTAACAAATATTAACTATGTGTGCGTGTGTGTTGTCAACTACTTACATGAGTGTTCTCTCACTCTCTTAACATAACGCTCCGTGTGAAGCGTTTGTAGAGCAGGTTTCAACTGTGCAAGGTTTCATACCGTTTCTCCTCTCTCTCTTACCGTGTACATTGAGTAGTCGGTGTGATGAGTAAATAATTTTTAGCTCTCTCACTCGTTGTCAAAACGTCGTCTTCATTTTTCAATGTATTAAATAATTAATTAATAGTTTATAATGTTGGCAAATATTAACTATGTATGTGTGTTGTTGTCAGTGAACTACTTACATGTGCGTGTGCTGTTACAGATGACAAATCCATACGTTAACGGCTTAACAATCTTCAATACGCTCTTCTTCATGTGGTACAATACTTCTGTTTAATGGTTGCAGTTTACACACATAGGTTCAGTGGTGTATAGCGAAATAAATTAAAATTATACACACATGAAAACGGTGGTTGAAATTCATACAAATCTTCTGATGTAACAGTTCCCACAAGTAATACAGTTCACACAAAAAATTAATTGTACACATGTTCAGAGGTGTATAGTGAAATAAAATAAAGCCATAATTTGTTTAAATGATTAAATATATTTTAAAATTCACAATATAAAATTGATTTTTTGAAAAGTTTATAAATTCACAATTCATAAATAAATACATTATAAAAATTGATACTTTTTCGAAAGTTTATATATAATTGTGTCGTACTTGTAGGAGAAGCAACCTGCAACATAACAATACAAGCAGTATAAAAATCATGTTAAATATCACACACACACACATGTATAGTTGGCAGAATCAACGCTTTACGCGAGTAACTTCTTAAATTATGTGTCATTCTCTCTCTCTCATAAGTTAATGTCCATTCATCAAAACTTTGTAAATTAGAATCTGCACTACATTCAAACACACGCACACACAGTGATAAAAATTGTTTATTAAAAGTAGTTTGTTACCTTAACGAGGTAATATTTCCACCTGCGCTGTTTGGTTCCTCATGCCTCGAAACACGAGAT